>JARQOD010000001.1:101360100-101572414 GCA_033576555.1 Oophaga sylvatica
CCGTTTTTGGTAAAGATTTATCCGCCACATTTCCGCTTCTGGGCCTTCACATTGTGTGGATGTGGGGTACAGTTCACCTCACGTTTCTGGAGACTACTGTAAGTTACTAGACGCCCACCTTGGATTTCTCCTCCGTTTCCATCCCTCCAAGACAAGTTGAGCGAATAAATCAGAATTGACCGCTATCTCCGCACTTGTTAATGTCATCTTTCGATTGGGTGGAGCTCCTCCTTGGGCCGAATTCTCTTTAAAATCACGAGGCGAATGTCCACCAAGCCCCTCCGTTTTTTTATAGTTTCGGCACCACCCCGGATTCCGTCCCCATTTCCTCTCTTGGACAATCCAGCTGGGATCTCTGGTAGAGAATTCTCCTCACTGGGAGATACCCGGTCCGCATCATTCAGTCATCCGAGCGCATGAAAAGACAGCTGACAAAAAAGTCTGGTTTCCTCCTCAATTCCGTCCTGGGGACAAAGTCTGGCTTTGTCCAAATATTTTCGGTCAAAATTCCTTCCTACAAGTTAGGCCTCGGTTTTTCGGTCTTTTGAGGTCCAGGCAGATCAACCCAGTGTCTATAAATTGAAACTCCCGGCCAATTTGCGAATTCCTAACTCTTTTCATGGGCTCTCCTCAAACCTGTGGTATTTAAAACTCTTTTTTCAAGTCTACAGGTCACCTCCTGCTCCGTTCTGCTGATGGAATTTGGGTAGAGACATTCTGGCCCACAAAAAGGGAGGAAGAAAGATTTTTTTTGGTGGATTGGAAGGGGTTTGGTCCTGAGGAGAGGAACCTGGGGCCCGGGAGAAATCCATGCCCCCTCATCCTAGCTAAATTTCTTTCTGGCCTAAAGAAGGGGGGGCCTAGGGGGGGGTACTGTACGTCGGCGTCCCGGCCCCTGCCAGGCAGGGAGCCGTTCCCCTTACCCGCTTGCTTTTCCCTCTGCGCCCCAGCGTCCTCGGGCCTCCTTCCCCTGTTGGCCCGCGCGCTCCTTCCCTGCTGTTGGCTTAGGGCCGCGCCCCGCACCCTCCCCCGCTTTAAGGAGCCGCGCGTTTTTCCAAATTAGTTCGGCCAATGCGGGGATCCACCCTATATTAAAGGGCTTCCCCTTAATGGAGGTGCCCGGGCAATGTTGTTGTTGCATGTATAACTCTGCTTCGCCCTGCTCCTGTTTCCGTTGCCCTGCCTGTTACCTGTCTGCTTGCTGTCTGCCTCTGACTGCAGCCCCCCCGGGTTCGGAAAATCACCTGCAGTGATCCCCGGCTATTACAGAGACTCTTGCCTGCCACTTGGGCGATCATCGCCTCCGACTGAAGCCTATCCGAAGGTTCGGACTTCAATCAGCTGATAACCGGTACTCCGAGACTCTTGCCTGCTCACTTGGGAGCGATATCTGCCATCCGACTGCGCTTTATCCGAAGGTTTCGGACTCTCCAGCAGTGATCACCGGCTATCCGAGACTCCTGCCTGCTCGTTGGGAGCGATCATTGCCATCCGCGCAGCTTTACCGAAGGTTCGGACATTCCGCAGTGATCACCGGCTACCCAGAGACTCCTGCCTTGTCCTTGGGAGCGATATCTGCCATGGACTTGCAGCCTACCCAGGAGGCTCCAACATCTTAGGTCGTATAAGCCTTATATTCGTAACTGTCCTGGTCAATGCGTGACAACCTGCCGTCCAGGACTGCCCTGGTCCTTTCTGTGAAACCTGCCTGCCCAGGACTGCCCTGGTCACTTGCTTGACAACCTGCCTGCCCAGAGCGTCCTGGTCCACGGTGAAACCTCCTGCCCAGAGACTGCCCTAGTCACTTGCTGTGACAACCCTCCTGCCCGAGTGCCTGGTCACTTGCCGTGACAACCTGCCGCCCAGAGGACTGCCCTAGTCACTTGCTGTGACAACCTGCTCCCAGAGATGCCCTGGTCACTTGAGTGACAACCTGCCTACCCAGAGACTGCCCTGGTCACTTGCCGTGACAACCTGCCCACCCAGAGCTGCCCTGGTCACTTGCCGTGACAACCTGCCTACCCAGAGCTGTCCTTGTCATTCCCGTAATTCCTGTCCGTATTCCCCGGGCGCCCTGCTTTTACAAGTATACGTCTTGTATAATAAAGCTCCAGTGGTTTCACCTACAGCCCTTACATTTTCCCCAAAAACAATTTCAACTCATTGCGCCCTGCCTTAAAGGCCGCTAACCCTCTTTTCAGTGTTGCCCATTTAACAAGGTGGTGGGTGTTGTGAGGACATGGCCGGATATCTCTGTAGATTAAGTAAGAATGCACCCTGGACACCTTAAAAGGAGGTGGTGCTTGGCTCATTGTTTCTTTTGTTAACCTGGTTTCTTTTAAAGAAACAGTGCATCATCATTGCAAGCACAAAAATGGCCTAAAGGGAAGAGTATCGCACTAGAAAGATTGCACCTCGTCAACAATCATGCATCATCAAGAACTTCAAGGGGAGGTTCCCATTGTTGCCAAAAAGGCTTCGGGCGCCCAAGAATGAAAGAAGCGCCGGGACCGTTCTTAAAAGTGTTTCAGTGCGGGATCGGGCACGAGCAGGCGAGCTTGCTCAGGAATGGCAGCAGGCAGGTGGAGTGCTCTAAGCACTGTGAGGCGGAGACTTTGGGATCAAGGCCTGGTCTCTAGGAGGGCAGAAAGAACCACTTCTCTCCAGAAAAAACATCGGACAGACTGATATTCTGCAAAAGGTACAGCAGTGGACGCGAGGGACTGGGGTAAATTATTTTCTCTGTGAATCCCCTTTTCTTTTTGGAATCAGGAAAACGCCTCATTCAGTGAAGACAAGGTGAGCGCTACCACAGTCTTGTCCATGCCAACTTTTTAGCATCCTGAAACCATTCTGTGTGGGGTTGTTCTAGCCAAGGGAATCGGCTTCTCCACAGTCTTGCCTAAAAAACCAGCATGAATAAAGAATGGTACCGAATTCCCCAAAGAAAAAAACTTCTCCCAACCCTCCCAAGGCAGTTTGGCGATCAACAAGCCTTTTCCAGTGATGGAGCCCTTGCCATAAAGCAAAGGGAAACTAAATGGCCTCAGGGGAAAAAAATAGAGTTTTGGGTCCATGGCCCTGGAAACTCCCCAATCTTAATCCCATTGGAACTTGTGGCAATCATCAAGGAGGGTGGACAAACAAAAACCTAAAAATTCGACAAAATGAAAGCATTGTTGTGCAAGAATGGACTGCTATCAGTCAGGTTTGGTCCAGAAGTTGATTTGGAGCAACCAGGGAGAATTGCAAGGTCCTGAAGAAGAAGGGTCAACACTGCAAATATTGACTTGCTGATAAACTCTTTCTAAAGGTATGCCACACTAAACAATACGCTAACGGGTCGTTTTAAAAAACATCATATTTAGCGATCCCGTTAGCGATGTTGTTCTGCGGCACTGCCGCGACGAGTTCCTGCTGTGATTCGCTCGTCGGGAATCGCTCCGGACCCTATTTTTCTCGTCGGCGCTCCCGCTGGGTAAGTATATATCGCTAGTGTGGCACCTTTTCTTAGCGATTTAGCGGTACTTTTGGTACCGCTAAAGTCGTTAAGAAGGATCGCTAACGGCGATAGCGTCGTTAACTATATCGCTAAATGTGGCCGCACTTAGCGATATAGAAACAATCCCGCTAGCGATCGCATTAGTATGCGTCGTTATCGTGATCGCTAGCGGGATTGTTTAGTGTGGCAGTACCTTAACTGTCAATATAAGCTTTGTTAACTCATATGTTTGCAATATTTATTTTCTGTCTGTGATTAAAAACATCTGTCAAACACACATAAAAACCAGAGGCAGCAGATACATGTGAAAATATAATATTTTGTCATTCTCAAACTTTTGGCCATGACTGTACTAGGTTTCCAGCTGTTCACTTAGATTCAGTACCTGGCTTTCAAGTCTAACACCATGCACACATCTCACAAAGCCGTATGCACCTAAAACAGCTGGTCAATTTTGCAGATGAATATTTCAAATATACATGATATGTGCTTTTTCCAGTTTTACCGTTTTCTATGGCAGTAATGAAGTTTCAATGTTCTACAGTAGAGTTGAGCGAAACAGGTTTGCCAGATCCAAAAATCGCCGACTTTCGCCAAAGTCGGGTTTCGCGAGCGAAACCCGACCATAGCGTGAGGTCGGCCATGCGGTCATTGACCCGAGCACCAAAGTCGGTTTTCCCATAATGCTTGCAGGCGCTTTTCTCATCCAATGAGCAAGGACACACAAATGTGGATAACGAGATGACAGGGCAGCGGCCACCACCATCTTAGAGAAGGCATTGCATGATTGGCTTGCTTTGTGTGGCGTCACAGTGGTATAAAAGCCCTGACCACTGACCGCCATTTTACTTCTGCCGATCTTAGCGTATGGAGAGGTTGCTGCGCTGGTTCTCAGTAGGGAGAAGTTAGGCAGGAAACAAAAGTGATTCTGTGCTTCTGCTGATAGCAGTTTGTTCTGTACAGTAGTGTGCAGTGACATAGGAGGAATTTGTTATGTGCAGCAGCGCTGGTTATTAGGCCTGCCTGCAGTGACAGGGGAGGATTTTCTTTTGTGCAGCAGCAGAGCTGCCTGATAGCTGTATTGCTGTGTGTACACTACTGTGCAGACTGCTTTTTACACAGCACTAATACTTTTATTATTTTTGTCTGCACAGTTACCGAGCGTTTCATTTTTTTCCCCACACCGTGTAGGCTGTACGCTTTTCACACAATACAATGTACTGGCTGGTATCATGGACAAATACATGCTGACTATCTGAGTGTGACTCCGGAAATCTATAGGAGATTTACAATTACCCCTGCACTGTATACAGCTGTACTCTTCTGATACAGCCCTTTTTCTGCTTTTTGTATTCTGGTCAATCCATACTGATGGCGTCTGTGTGTTACTCCAAAATCTATATGGAGATTGTAGCATCGGCGTCCCTGCCTTCTGCCAGGCAGGGACGCTGTTCCCTGCGACAGCGTCCTCTGCCAGGCAGGGACGTGCCCCTCTTACCCGCGCTCAGCGTCCTCCTTCCGCCCTGCTGGGGCCGCGCGCTCCTTCCCCTGCTGCGGACTTAGGGCGCGCGCCCGCGCCCTCCCCCGCTCTTAAAGGGCCACGGCATCTTTCAAAAGGTCCCCGGCCAATGCCGGAGGACTCCAACCTATATAAAGTACTTCCTCCTTATTGGAGGTGCCCGAGCAATGTTGTTGTTGCACTGTTTACTCTGCTTCAGCCCTCAGGGTCCTTTACCAGTTACCTGCCTTTTTCCTGCCAGTTTGCTGTCTGCTACCTGCCTGCAAGCCTGCCTGGAGGTTCGGCCGTCACATGCGGTGACCATCGCAATTCCAGAGCTCTCCGCCTGCTCACTTGGGGGCGCTCATCTGCCAACTGACTGCAAGCCCACCTGAAGGTTCGGCCCATCACCTGCGGTGTTCATCGGCTGTTCCAGAGACTCTCGCCTGCTCACTTGGGGGCGCTCATCTGTCATCTGCCTGCTAGCCTACTGGGAGGCTCCACCATCTCAGGTCGTATATACCTGTCCAGTCAAAGACTGCCCCGGCTCCTTGCCTGCCTGTTTTATCCAGAGACTGCCCGGTCACATTGCTGTGACTTCCCTGCCTGTCTAACCAGAGACTGCCCCGGTCACTTGCTGTGACTTCCTGCTGTCTAACCAGAGACTCCCCCGGTCACTTGCTGTGACTTCCTGCCTGTCTAACCAGAGACTGCCCCGATCACTTGCTGTGACTTCCTGCCTGGTCTACCGAGAGACTGCCCCGGTCACTTGCCTTTGACTACCCGCCCTGTCTACCCAGAGACTGCCCGTCACTTGCCGTGACTACCCGCCTGTCTAACCAGAGACTGCCCCGTCACTTGCGTGACTACCCGCCTGTCTTCCAGAGACTGCCCCGTCACTTGCAGTGACTTCCTATCCGTCTCCCCGGGCGCCACCCGCTCCTTACAAGGAAAGCCTCCTTGTATAATAAAGCTCAGAGGTTCCGCTCCCGGGACCCGTTACAGTTTGCTCGGGCCATGGAACCCGGTGGCACCCAAACCCCTTCGCTCTCTGACTGTGTCATGAACTGTCTCGTCAGAGGTCTCAACAGGAGTCCATCCTGGGTCACCTGCGGAATGTTAATTCCCGCCTGGACACTCTGACTACTTCACCAGCAACCACCGCGGGCGCCATGACTCGCAATCCGCAGTTCCGCTGCCTTACCAATTCCGTGGTTTCTTTTCCCTGGACCTCGACTTTCAGCTCCTCTCGGTTTGGAGGCGACCCTGCTCTGGCTCGGGGTTTCATTAACCAATGCACCCTGCATTTTGAACTCCTGGCACACCATTTTTAACCCCGACCGGGCCAAAATTGCCTTCATCATGTCCCATCTCACCGGAAGAGGCCCTGGCCTTGCTAAATCCTCTTTGGAGAGGAGAGGATCCTCTGGTGTCTGACCTGTCTGCTTTTCTCTCACCTTCCGGAAGGTATTCGATGACCCGACGGAAGAACCTCCTCTGCATCTTCTCTGCTGCGTCTCCGTCAGGGAAGTCTCACCATGGGCCAATATGCCATACGGTTTTCGTACCCTTGCTTCGGAGCTAGATTGGGATAATGACGCTCTGATCTCTGTCTTCTGGAGGGTCTGTCCGGCCGCATTAAAGAGAACTTGCTGGTCGGGACATTCCAACCTCTCTCGATGACCTAATAAATCTCGCCAATCGAATTGATCTGCGGTTCCAGGGGCGCGCTAAAGAGGCACCCGTGAGAGAAGGTTTCCCCGTCTTGCCCCTTCTTTTCAGAGACCTGTAACTCCTTCCGTTTCTCCTCAGGTACACTCTTCTGAGCCTATGCAAGTCGATCAGACCAAGATGGTCAAAGCCCGTCAGGACTCACGCCGTACCCAGAGGAGTTGCTTCTACTGTGGCAGTAAGGAGCACTGGATCCGTACCTGCCCAGAGAGGTCGGGGAAACGCCTGTGTCTAGTTCGCTCGGAGAGGTCCACCTAGACAAAAATAAATCCTCTTCATCTCTGCTGTTTGTCAGTCTCAATTCTCCTCGGTGAGAACCGTTATTTCGAACTTGCCCAAACTTGATTCTGGAGCAGCCGGGAATCTTGTTTCACAGGCTCTAGTAGAGAAAAAATCGCATTTCCTACCAAACCTCTGGTTGAACCAGTATCTGTTGCTGCTGTGGATGGAGGTCTCCTTTCCACGTCCCATCCAACTTATCACTGAAGCCATAACCCTGCAGGTAGGAATGCTGCATTCTGAGAGCATCTCGTTTCATGTTCTTTCCTGGACTCTCCACATGCTTCTTTTCTAGGTCTGCCTTGGCTCCAAAAGCATGCACCCATGCTCGACTGGCAGACTGGAGGATTCTTCGCTGGGGACAGGACTGTCATAAAACTTGCTTGGTTCCTGTTCATCCCGTCCGTCCTTCTCCTACACCAACTAATCTACCAGGGCTCCCGATTCCATATTGGTTTTTTCGCTGATGTCTTTAATAAAAAGGAAGCAGAGACATTACCCCCGCACAGACCGTATGATTGCCTTATCGACCTGCAACCCGTACTACGCCTCCCCGTGGGCGTATTTACCCATTGTCCGCTGCTGAGCCAGGTCGATGTCCGAATATATCGAGGAGATTTGGCTAAGGGATTTCATCCGGAAATCCACCTCCCATCGGGAGCAGGTTTCTTCTTCGTAAAAAAAAAAAAGACGGCTCTCTCCGTCTCTGTATTGACTACAGAGGCCTAAATTTGATCACGGTGAAGAAAAAAGTACCCTCTTCCGCTCATTCCAGAATTGTTTGATCGTCTGAGGGGGGCTAGAATCTTCACCAAACTGGATCTCCGTGGGGCATATAACCTGGTCCGTATCCGTCGGGGATGAATGGAAGAACGGCATTCAATACCCGGGACGGCCACTACGAGTATTTGGTTATGCCCTTTGGTCTCTGTAATGCTCCAGCAGTCTTTCAGGAGTTGGTCAATGACATCTTCCGGGACCTTCTCTACTCCTGCGTTGTGGTGTACCTAGACGACATCTTGGTCTTCCATCCGGATCTCCAGTCTCACCGGAGGGATGTTCGTCAGGTTCTGCTCAGGCTCAGGCAGAATCACCTCTTCGCCAAATATGAGAAGTGCCTCTTTGAGCAGACCTCGCTTCCGTTTTTGGGCTACATCATTTCTCAACAGGCCTAAGAATGGATCCGGAGAAAACTGTCTGCCATCGAGAAATGGCCCCGACCAGAGGGGTTGAAGGACATTCAGCGGTTCCTGGGATTCGCCAATTATTACCGACTCTTCATACCACACTTCTCTTCCCGAACTGCCCCAATCTCCGCGCTCACACCGCAAGGATGCTAATCCCAAACAGTGGACCCCCGAAGCAGAGGAAGCCTTTCTTTCTTTAAAACAGGCCTTCTCTTCCGCTCCAGTGCTGCATCGTCTGGACGGCAACAAGCATTTCTTCCTGGAGGTGGATGCTTCCTTTCTGGAGCCGGAGCGGTACTTACTCAAAAATCTTCATCCGGGGAATGGTATCTTGCGGCTTCTTCTCCAAACTCTTCTCCTCTTCTGAGCGCAATTACTCCATAGGAGACCGAGAATTATTGGCCATCAAGCTGGCATTGGAGGAGTGGCGTTACCTACTCGAGGGGCTCTTCATCCGGAAATTTCATTTACACTGACCACAAAAATCTGGCTTACCTCCAGCATGCCCAGAGACTTAAACCCTCGCCAAGCCCGGTGGTCCTTGTTTTTTGCCCGCTTTGATTTTCTTTTACATTTTCGTCCGGCCGACAAGAACATCAAGGCAGACGCCTTGTCCCGGTCCTTCCTGGTGTCGGATCTCGAGGAGAACCTAAACATATCACGATCCCGCCAGAGTGATGCGGGTGGCCCGTGAGTCTAAATCGTCTCCCTCCTGGCAAGACGTTCGTATCAGTAACCGATCGGGAAGAATCCTAAAACTGGGGTCATTCGTCTAAACTAGCTGGCCGCGCTGGTCAAAAAAAGACCCTCCAGCTCATTACTCGGCATTACTGGTGGCCTACCCTGCACAAAGACGTAATAGACTTTGTTTCTGCCTGTGTCTCCTGTGCCCGGCAACAAAGTTCCGAGACACCTGCCTCCCGGCGTCTTCTTCCGCTTCCTGTACCCGCTGCTCCCTGGCAGCATATAGCCATGGACTTCAAAAACAGATCTGCCCGTCTCTGCCGGTTGTTCGGTCATTTGGGTGGTCGTTGACCGATTTTCCAAGATGGCTCACTTCATTCCCCTGCCAGGGCTTCCGTCTGCACCCGAGTTGGCTAAAGACTTTATCCGCCACATCTTCCGTCTTCATGGTCTGCCTCGTCACATTGTGTCGGATCGTGGGGTACAGTTCACCTCACGATTCTGGAAAGCCACTTGTAAGTTGCTAGACGTCACCTTGGATTTATCCTCCGCTTACCCCCACAGTCCAATGGACAAGTCGAGCGTATCAATCAGAATCTGACCAGTTATCTCCGGCACTTCGTTAATGCTCACCATTCTGACTGGGTGGATCTCCTGCCTTGGGCCGAATTCTCTTATAACAATCACGAGAGTGAATCTTCCCACCAAATCTCCGTTTTTTGTAGTCTTCGGTCAACACCCCGGATCCCTGTTCCTGTCTCCATCTCTGTGGACAATCCAGCTGCGGAATCTCTGGGTTTAAAGAATTTTCCTCCATATGGGATAGTACCCGGTCCGCACTCATTCTGTCATCCGAGCGCATGAAAAAACATGCTGACAAAAGACGTTTGGATCCCCTCAATTCCGTCCTGGGGATAAGGTCTGGCTTTCGTCCAAGTATGTCCGGGTCAAGATTCCTTCCTACAAGTTAGGCCCTCGGTTCATCGTCCCTTTTGAGATCATCAGTCGATCAACCCGGTGTCCTATAAAATTGAAACTCCCGGCCAATTTGCGGATTCCTAACTTCCTTCCTTGTATCTCTCCTCAAACCGGTGGGGTACTTAACTCTTTTGTCAAGTCTACAGGTGCACCTCCTGCTCCAGTGTCTGCTGAAGACGAATTTGAGGTAGAGAACATTCTGGCCACAAAAAAGGGTAGGAAGAAAGACCTATTTTCTGGTGGATTGGAAGGGGTTTGGTCCTGAGGAGAAACGTGGGAGCCTCGGGAGAACATCCAATGCCCCTCTCATCCTAGCTAAATTTCTTTCTGGCACTAAAAGGGGGGGCCTAAAGGGGGGGTACTGTAGCATCGGCGTCCCTGCCTTCTGCCAGGCAGGGACGCTGTTCCCCTGCGACCCGCGTCCTCTGCCAGGCAGGGACGTCGCCCCTCTTACCACGCTCAGCGTCCTCCTTCCGCCCTGCTGGGGCCGCGCGCTCCTTCCCTGCTGCTGGACTTAGGCGCGCGCCCGCGCCCTCCCCCGCTCTTAAAGGGGCCGCGCGCATCTTTCAAAAAGATCCCCGCCAATGCCGGAGACTCCACCCTATATAAAGTACTTCCTCCTTAATGGAGGTGCCCGAGCAATGTTGTTGTTGCACTGTTTACTCTGCTTCACCCTCAGGGTCCGTTACCATTACCTCCTGTTTCCTGCCAGTTTGCTGTCTGCTACCTGCCTGCAAGCCTGCCTGGAGGTTTCGGGCCCGTCACATGCGGTGACCATCGGCAATTCCAGAGACTCTCGCCTGCTCACTTGGGGGCGCTCATCTGCCATCTGACTGCAAGCCCATCTGAAGGTTCGGCCATCACCTGCGGTGTTCATCGGCTGTTCCAGAGACTCTCGCCTGCTCACTTGGGGGCGCTCATCTGTCATCTGCCTGCTAGCCTACCGGGAGGCTCCACCGTCTCAGGTCGTAATATACCTGTCCAGTCAAAGACTGCCCCGGCTCCTTGCCTGCCTGTTTATCCAGAGACTGCCCCGGTCACTTGCTGTGACTTCCTGCCTGTCTAACCAGAGACTGCCCGGTCACTTGCTGTGACTTCCTGCCTGTCTAACCAGAGACTGCCCCGGTCACTTGCTGTGACTTCCTGCCTATCTAACAGAGATTGCCCCGATCACTTGCTGTGACTTCCTGCCTGTCTACCCAGAGACTGCCCCGGTCACTTGCCGTGACTACCCGCCTGTCTACCCAGAGACTGCCCCGGTCACTTGCCGTGACTACCCGCCTGTCTAACCAGAGACTGCCCCGGTCACTTGCCGTGACTACCCCCCTGTCTATCCAGAGACTGCCCCGGTCACTTGCCGTGACTACCCCCCTGTCTAACCAGAGACTACCCCGGTCACTTGCTGTGACTTCCTGCCTGTCTAACCAAGACTGCCCCGGTCACTTGCTGTGACTTCCTGCCTGTCTAACCAGAGACTGCCCCGGTCACTTGCTGTGACTTCCTGCCTATCTAACCAGAGACTGCCCCGATCACTTGCTGTGACTTCCTGCCTGTGTACCCAGAGACTGCCCCGGTCACTTGCCGTGACTACCCGCCTGTCTACCCAGAGACTGCCCCGGTCACTTGCCGTGACTACCCGCCTGTCTAACCAGAGACTGCCCCGGTCACTTGCCGTGACTACCCGCCTGTCTATCCAGAGACTGCCCCGGTCACTTGCCGTGACATACCACCCGCCTGTCTAACCAGAGACTGCCCCGGTCACTTGCCGTGACTACCCGCCTGTCTATCCAGAGACTGCCCCGTCACTTGCAGTGACTTCCTATCCTTCTCCCCGGGCGCCACCCGCTCCTTTAAAAGGGAAAGCCTCCTTGTATAATAAAGCTCAGAGGTTCCGCCTCCCAGACCCGTTACAGAGATTTAAAATTACCCCAACACTGTACACAGCTATAACGCTTGTCATACAGTACCATTTTTTGCTTTTTATATTCTGGTCTAATCCATACTGAGCCTGTGAGCATCTGTGTGTTACCGCGGAAATCTATACGGAGATTTACAGTTACCCCTACACTGTATACAGCTGTATGCTTCCGATACAGCACCTGTTTTGTGCTTTTTGTATTCTGGTCAAATCCATACTGAGTGAGCGTCTGTGTGTTACTCCGGAAATCTATACGGAGATTTAAAATTACCCCAACACTGTACACAGCTGTAAGCTTGTCATACAGTACCCTATTTTTGCTTTTTATATTGTGGTCTAATCCATACTGAGCCTGTGAGCGTCTGTGTGTTACTCACGAAATCTACAATTACCCCTACACTGTATACAGCTGTACGCTTCTGATACAGTACCCTTTTTCTTGCTTTTTGTATTCTAGTCAAATCCATACTGAGTGAGCGTCTGTGTTACTCCGGAAATCTATACGGAGATTTAAAATTACCCCAACACTTTACACAGCTGTACTCTTGTCATACAGTACCCTTTTTTGCTTTTATATTCTGGTCTAATCCATACTGAGCCTGTGAGCGTCTGTGTGTTACTCCGGAAATCTATACGGAGATTTACAATTTACCCCTATACACCAATTATATCGTCAGATACAATACCCTTTCTCAGCTTTTTATATTGTGCTCTAATCCATACTGAGCCTGTGAGCGTCTGTGAGTTACTTCGGAAATCTATACGAAGATTTTAAATTACCACAACACTGTACACAGCTGTACGCTTGTCATACAGTACCCTTTTTTTGCTTTTTATATTCTGGTCTAATCCATACTGAGCCTGTGAGCGACTGTGTGTTGCTCCTGAAGTCTATACGGAGATTTCCAATTTACCCCTATACACCTGTTATCTTCAGATACAGTCCCCTTTTTCATCTTTTTATATTGTGGTCTAATCCATACTGAGTCGGTGAGCGTCTGTGTCTTACTCCGGAAATCTATATGGAGAGTTACAATTTACCCCTATACACCTGTTATTTGCAAATACAGTCCCCTTTTTCATCTTTTTATATTGTGGTCTAATCCATACTGAGCCGTGAGCGTCTGTGTATTACTCAGGAAATCTTTACGGAGATTTACAATTACCCCAACACTGTATACAGCTGCACGCTTTTGATACAGTACCATAAATCTGCTGGTATTTTTGGTACATTTTCCAAAACATGAGGAAGTATGGTGGAAGAGGCCGCGGACGAGGGCTGGTGGGACAGCTGGGAATGATGGTGGTGATGGTGCATCTGCTGGTAGTGCCAAAAGCACAATAGCACCTAAGGCAGGATGTGTTGAGCCTGCGGCATCGTCAGGCTCCAGAAGGCCTGGAAGGCTCCCTTTTCTGGGAGTAGGTAAACCGATTTTAAAGCCGGAGCATCAGGAACAGGTTTTGGCTTACATTGCCTCCAGCTCTATCGCCTCCTCTTCTGAAGTTTCAAAAAATGCAAGCACTGAGTTGTCAGTGCAGGCTTCTGGTCAGGAACAACACCTTTCCTTGTGTCGTTCACCCCCACCAAAAGTGAAGGATGCGGCAGGCCACACTTCAGATTACTCCATGGAGCTCTTTTCACATACCATGCCTGGGTTATCAAGTCAAATCCTGAATTCCCCAGTCCAAGATGAATCTTTACATGGAGTGCACTGATGCACAACCACTGCTAGATGATTCTGCTGCTACATTGTCCCACAGCACTACATTGCCCTCACAGTCTACTGAGCCAGAATCTGACCCTGATGAAACTCAGGTGCCCCTTCCCGCATACTATACCACCTTACACGGTGACAGAGAGGAAGGTGCAGATGAAATTGAAGAGGAGGTTATGGATGACCCAGTTGTTGACCCGGATTGGCATCTATTGCGGGAAGAGGGTGCCGCTGGCAATGGCTCAAAAGAGGAGATGGATCCGCAGCAGGCATTGACATCGCAGAAGCGATTATCTGGCAGGCCCGTAGCTGTCAAAAAACGTGTTAAAAAAAACAAAAAAAGTTGCAGGACAGCTTGGCCATGATGGTCAAATTATCACAGCGGGCAAGCCCTGAAAGTTTATACCATAGTAAGAAGAGTGTAGTGTGGCACATTTTTTGACCAAAATCCTATTGACGAGGCAAAGGTTATCTGTAAGAAGTGCGGAAGGACTTTTAGCCGAGGGAAAAATCTCTGAAAATTTGAATACCAGTTGCATGCTTAGACATTTAATGATCATGCACTTGCAAGCGTGGACGGACTACAAAACCTCAGTTAGCATATGTGCACCTGCTCCGACTGAAGGTAGCCAGCAACGCTCCATCGCTTCCCACATGTAAGCCCACCGGTTAGCACACCACCAGCAAGAAATGTTGAGGTGTCATCGCAAGGCCAAAGCAGTCAGGGAATCACAATGTTTTTGCAATGAAAGACTGAATCTAGGCCTTCACCACCACCACCACCTCCCCCATCACCATCACCAACCACCTTTCAGCCCGTCATGTCCACCGCTAGTTCCCCCATATGCAGCTCTCAAGTCCAGCTCACCCTAGCAGATTCTCTGAGGAGAACATGAAAGTACTCATCCTCTCATCCGCGTACACTACTTTGAACGCCTATATTGCCAAACTGATCTCATTAGAGATGATGCCCTTCCGTTTGGTTGACAGTGCAGCGTTCCGAGAGCTCATGGCCTATGCTGTCCCATGCTATGACCTACCCAGTCGGCACTTATTTTCTAGAAAAGCCATTCCTGCCCTCCACCTGCATGTGAATGACCGCATTGTGCATGCACTCAAACAATCAGTGAGTGAAAAGGTGCACCTCACAACAGATGCATGGGCCAGTAGGCATTGCCAGGGCCCTTACATGTCGATCACTGCACACTGGGTTAATGTGGCGGATGCAGGCTCCACAGGGGACAGCGGCGGTCGGACAGTGCTGCCTAGCTCACGGTTTTGGAAAAAGTTGGCTGTAGGCATTCGACCCTCCTCCTCCAGAAGCTAAAGCTCGTCGACAGAGCGCAGTCGCACGAGCACTCCATCTGCAGCAGCCAATGTTGCACACGAGGTGTCCCACTATCAAACAGCTTGTGGTAAGCGTCAGCAGGCTGTTTTAAAGATGATGTCTTTGGGCGATAACAAAAACACCGCGGAGGTACTGGCCGACTACTTGCAGCGAGAAACTGAGTCATACCTGGGCAGTCTACATCTTTAGCCAGGCAAGGTAGTCAGTGATAACGGCCGTAATTTTGTGGTGGCCATAGCCCTGTCAAAACTCAGACACATAACTTGCCTGGCTCACACCTTGCACCTGGTGGTGCAGTGCTTCCTAAGTAATTATCCGGAGTTAACGGACTTGCTCCATAAGGTGCAAAGACTGTGTTCGCACATCCGTCGCTCGCCCGTAGACTCCAGTCGTATGCAGAGTCTGCAGCGATCGCTCCACCTCCCCAAGCATCGCCTAATCATAGATGTTGCAACAAGTTGGAACTTCACCATGCACATGGTTGAAAGGCTGGGTGAACAGAGGCAGGCTGTGATGCATTTGTGGAAGGATCAACGGGCAGGCAGTTGGAGGGCAGACATGAAGTTGTCAGGTGTGCAGTGGTCAAAGCTGAAAGACCTCTATAAAGTCCTTTAGTGTTTTGAGGAATACATATGGCTGGTAAGTGCAGACAATGCCATCATAAGCTTGAGCATCCCACTTATGCGTCTGCTCATGCAAACTTTGACGCACATTAAGTATCAGGCGTCTGCAGCGGAGGAGGAAGAGGAGGAGGAGGAGGTGGAGAGAAACCTTGATGACAGTCAGCCATTGTCTGCTCAGCGAACTGTCCTGGACGAGGTGAAGGAGGAAGAGGAAGAGGAGGAGGATGAGGGGGATGATTATTTTGGGGAGGAGGATGCTTCTCAGGGGCAAGCGAAAATGTTGGCTTGCCAAGGTCAGGTACAGGGTTTGTGCATGACTGGAGGGATGTGGATTTGGCAGAAAGTGCTCCTCCACCCACCACTGGCAGTGCATCATTGACACCTGTAACATTGGCCCACATGTGAGATTATGTCTTGCGTATCCTAAAGAGAGACCCTCGCATTGCCAAAATAATAAAGGATGATGACTTCTGGTTGGCCAGCATCCTCGATCCACGCTATAAACGCAAATTACAGAACATCATGCCACAGGATAACCTAGAGCTAATATTGGCAAATAAACAAGCAACTCTTGTAAATCGTTTGTTAGAGGCATTCCCAGCACACAGCAGCGGTGCAGGTTCCACCACGAGCCGTGGTGGGCCAAATGGAAGAGGTGTTCGTGATGCACACAGCCGAAGTGGCATTGGAGACAGGGGTTTCATGACCATGTTGTGGACTGATTTCTCAAGACCCGCTCACACGACTGTTAATACTGAATCGATTGCAACAGACAGGAGACAGCAGTTGTCAACTATGGTTCAAAATTACCTCTCCTCCCCTATCGATGTTCTCCCTCACAGTTCATTCCCCTTTGACTACTGGGCTTGTAAACTGGACACCTGGCCTGAATTGGCACAATATGCCTTACAGGAGCTCGCTTGCCCTTCTGGTAGTGAGCTATCAGAAAGAGTCTTCAGTGCTGATGGATCAATCCTGACAGAAAGAAGGACCCGGCTGTCGTCCCAAAATGTTGATGATCTCACCTTCATTAAAATGAACCATGCCTGTGTTTCAAAGGATTTTGTTCCACCTTCCCCTGACGACACACAGGTTGCCAGCAAAATGGCTCGCTTTGTCCTCCTCTTCCTCCGACTTCTACAATTCCTCCATTTGCAGATGCTGAACGTCCAGCCTACACCTCAACATATGCCAGATTTTGTACCTTACTAACTGGGCTGTACCCCCCCAGTGCTGGCGTCACCATCTAACACAGTCGGGCAAGTGCCGGTGCCCTGAGTAGGTGGGGGGGCCCACTCGTGGGCGACGGCAGTGGCACATGGCCGCTAATAGTACGCCGGTGTCTATGACGGTTGGGGGGCCCACTCGCCGTCAGAGATACCCTGGCGTACTATGAGGGGTCCTGTGCCCGTGCCGTCGCCCATGAGTGGGCCCCCCCTGCTTGCTCAGGGCCACAGTACTTGCAATACTTACCTCTCCCTGCTCCACTACTGTGACATCTTCTGCGTTTCCTGACAGGTACATTCAGGTCAGCGAGCGCTTTGACATCACGTCTGTGCGGCCTCTGCCTGAACAGTCACAGTGCAGAGAGCTGGAAGATGGCGACGCTGAGGAGTCCAGAGTAGAGCAGTGCCCAGCCAGGAGAGGTATTTCATTTTTTTGAGTAAATCAAGTTTATTTAGGTATTTATACACATTAATCATTAATAACAGGAATAGAAAAGAACATACCTCTTCTACTATCACATGCAAAAAAAATTTGTATAGCAACTATAACTTTTCCCCAGAAAGTCATACATATAAAACAAATGTTGAATGAGTGCCTGAGGTGTTTGCTCATGTAGGCAATTATCATCACAGTATTACTTTGTTGATAAATTTTCAAGAAGAAGATACCTAGACTAAGACTCTAGGTCTACAAAACAAAAGAAAATAGAGAAGAAACAAGGGGGAAAGAAGGGAAAAGAAAAAAAAAAAGAAAAGGGGGAGGGGGAAGGATTTTAAGGAGTGGGGTAGGAAATGTGCCTCCATCCAGTAGGTAAACTCATATGGCCCATCATCTATGGGTCTATCAACCATGATTCCAATACCGATGATTCTCTAAACATAACACAGGGGGCTCAAGTGTTATATACCTTTACTGTGGTACCATCAGCTGTTCCATTCTATATATGTCGTTGAGTTCCATCACCAAATCAGAACGCAAGGGAACCTTTTCCTGTTTCCAAAATCTAGTAATCACGTTCCTGGTAGCAGTGAGGATATGTCTAAGAAGATCTTTCTTAAATCTAGAACTCGAGGAGCTACACAAGGACAGCAAGGCCACTTTGTGGGTATAATTTTGGTTAGAGACAGCTTGTTGCAGAGATCAAAGGATGCTAACCACAGTTTCTGCATGAGTATGCAGTGCCACCAAATGTGTATAAATGAAACTATATTTTAAGCATCTCCAGCACATATCCGGTGTTGTTGGATAAATTACGTTTAAATCTGATGGTCATCTGTACCACCTCGACAAGATTTTGTAGCGTCTCTTATGTGATGTTGAACAGAGCGATGACCTGAATGTGCATAAGCGAATCCTTGTTCTTTCTTCAACTGATAAGGGTCTACCCAAATCATTCTCCCATTTTGAAAAAAACGCTGGGAAATCTCTCGATGAGGTCTGCCCTTCTTGGAAGGTTTTGTATAGTAAAGAGATAATGTGATCTATAGAGTTTGTTGATAAACAAAGAGTTTCAAACGGAGATAATATTCAGTATGGATCGTATTGTTTGGCTAATTTAATAATAAACCTCTTTATTTGTTCATGAAAGAACCATGCACCTGGCGGCGGCTACTTGTCCCGAAAAATGTCCTGAAGAGACCTCATCCCTGTCCTTGTAACATAATCATGGACTATGGGGCATGAAGCTCTATTTTTATGTAGATAAGTGTCTCTTTTTAATCCTGCAGGAAAGGATGGATTGCCATATATAAGAGTTAGGGGGCCAGGAGACGAAGAGACTCCTAGCTCTCGGCTCCCTCTTTTGATTAATGATATCATGTTTTTGGTGAGGAAGGGTAAAGGTATATCCCATTCTTCCATCGGGGACCAGATAACTATACGGGAGTCACGTCCATTAAGATCATTTTCTAATGTAACCCACTTTTTTTTTGGTTTTTATTATGAAACAGCTCTAAAATACATGTACCAATTGCTGCTTGACTATACATAGCAAAATCTGGCAGACCTATTCCCCCTTCTTTCTTCGATCTACTTCACAAAAAGTGTGAAATACGTCCTCGTTTTGTGACAAAATTAAACGAGTAATCGCTTTTTTAAGACGTGAAAAAAAGGAGGCAGGTAAATACAAGGGGATCGTTTGGAAATAATATAAGAGACGGGGTAATAGATCCATTTTAATAGCGCTCACTCTTCCAAACCAAGATAAAGGTAGTTTATGCCAAGTCGAAATCGGCTTTATGTAAAGCTGTCTTAAAGTTTGCTTCACAAAAATTAGATACTTTGGCAGTGATTTTTATTCCTAGATAGGTAAGAGAATCTGAACGCCACTTAAAGGGAAATGAAGCTGCCAACCTTTCCACCTCACTTGGTTGGATTGAGATATTGAGAATCTCCGATTTGTGGGTATTAATTTTGAAATTGCTCAGACGACAAAATCTATGTAATTCTGAGATAAGATTTGGGAGACTTATAGTTGGGGAAGAGACATACAATAGGACATCATCTGCAAAAAGTGCCACTTTGTGCTCTTCTGATTGGGCTTTTATGCCTCAAATGGAGGGATTATTCCGTATCGCGGTTGCTAGATGTTCCATAGTGAGTATATAAAGCAAGGGTGAAAGAGGACAGCCTTGTCTCGTGACGTTCCTAATTAAAAATGTGTTTGAAAGTGCGCCATTTATTTTAACTTGAGCACTGGAAGATGAGTACAAGGCAGAAATCCTACGGAGCATAGTTTCTTTTAAGCCAATTCCTTCTAACGTTTGAAATATAAAATCCCAGTGCACCCTGTCGAAAGCCTTTTCTGCGTCAATCGACAGAATGCACATGGGTTCCTCTTTCTTGACCGCCCCATCAATCAAAGAAATAGTTCAGATGGTGGTATTTCATTTTTTTAAATGTTTGGAGCAATATATGGGGAGCATTATACACTGGAGAATTATATATGGGGCCCATCATACACTTGAGCATCATAGATAGGGCCCATTAGAAACTGTAGCATTATATATGGGGCCCATCATACACTGTAGCATTATAAATGTGGCCCATCATACACTGAAGCATTATAAATGGGGCCCATCATATACTGGAGCATCATATGGGGGCCATCATATACTGGAGCATCATATGGGACCCATTATATACGGAGCATTATATGGGCCCATCATACACTGGAGCATTATAAATGGGGCCCATCATACACTGGAGCATCATCCATGGGGCCCATCATAAACTTGCGCATTAAAAATGGGGCCCATCATACACTGGAGCATCATCCATGAGGCCCATCATACACTGGAGCATTATAAATGGGACCCATTATATATGGAGCATCATCCATGGGGCCCATCATACACTGGAGCATCATCCATGGGGCCAATCAAAAACTTGCGCATTAAAAATGGGGCCCATCATACACTGGAGCTTCATCCATGAGGCCCATCATACACTGGAGCATTATAAATGGGACCCATTATATATGGAGCATCATCCATGGGGCCCATCATATACTGCAGCATCATATGGGGCCCATTATATGTGGAGCATTAGATAGGCCCATCATACAATGGAGCATCATCCATGGGGCCCATCATATACTGGAGCATCATATGGGGTTCATTACTTATGGGGCATCATATAGGGTATGGAGCATCATATGGAGCACATTCTGTATGGAGCAATAAATGGGGCCCATCATATACTGTATGGAGCTTTATATGCGTCTCATTATACTGTCTGGAGCAATATGTGGGTCTCATTCTACTCCATGGGGACCGTCCTTTACTTTATGGCACATTATATGGGGACCATCATATACTGTAGCATTATGTGGAGTTCATCATATACTGCATGGAACATTATATGGGACCAATTTTCTGTATCGAGCAATATATGGGGCTCATTATTCTGTATGTCGCACTATGTGGTGGCCATAATACTGTATGGAGGAATATGCTGTCCGGTTTTGAGTATTGTAGAATTTAAAATAGATATCAGTCATGTAATGTAAGAAGTGAAGTATTTGTCATTGTACTATACCTATATTTCTGTGCCATATCGGAGCATCATGAATTGTGGTATGTGTTAAAGGGGCCCTCTGACACTCTTTCGCCCGGGGCACATGAAAACCTGGAGCCATCCCTATCCCCCCACAAGTTGAGCCAAATAACCCCCAGTTTTCAATGCCTTACTGTTAGTATAAAGTAAATTAAGGTTGCCCAGCTTAAGTAATAAGAATTGATGTTGTTGGCATTGAAATGGGCACTGTAGGTGTGTTTACTGTCCTCCACTTCCTGCCGACTTCGCTTCCCTATTGACTTGTATTGGGTTTCATGTTTCAGTCGGACCCCGACTTTTCCCGATAGTCGGCAGATTTCGTTCGACTCGACTTTTGAGAAAGTCGGATTTCATGAAACCCGACTCAACCCTAAAAAAGGCAAAGTCGCTCATCTCTATTCTACAGTAATAATTTTTTGAAAATCATGGTGCGACCTTTATAATTTTTCTAATTGTATGCTTTTTTTTTGGTTGGCACCTGTTCACACTAGCTTGGATGTGCTGGTCTTTTTCTCTGTTTGCATCAAACCCTTTTTGTACATGTGCACTCCCAATCCAATCAGCCACAGGTGATTTTAACTAGTTAGCTGGTCCATTCCTGCCCTATAAATTGTAGTCTTTTTTGTCCAGGAAAAGTGAGATATCAGGACAGGGGCCCAACTTTTGAACTACACCTTGACATGACAGTTGAGCTCACATATATTGGCCAATTTATGGCCTAAGTGTTAGGGTCTGCGGAACGCACCTAATAGATATTGTTGAGAGGTGTGTTTGCAGCCCGGGGTCCACCGTGCAGGCGAAGCCCACTGCTAGTAAGATGGCGAAAGTAGCGAACTCTTATCCCGCAGAGTCGCTAAAATAAACACCGTAGCGCGCTGTGGCAGTAAGTGCGACTCTGTTAATCCCCAGAGCCGCTAACGGGAATGCCACAGCGCTATATGGCGATAAGTACGAACTCACTTAACTTCAGTGAGCCACAAAGTAAAACGCTAGGGCGCTGACCAGCATTATAAAGCGAACCCTGTTGCGTCACAGAGCCGCTGAGAAAAATACTGTGTCCTGTTAGACTCACAGGGATACACAGATAGCTGATGTGCGGATAGCAGTCCGTGATCATGCAGACAGCAACGCAATCAAGCAATCTCCTCACCGGAGAAGCCAGTATTCTAGGGGCTTATTTCAGCCAAGACCTAACCACGAGCAGCCAAATCTCCTCACCGGAGAAGCCGGTATTCTAGGGGCTTATTTCAGCCGAGCCCTAACCACATGCGTACATGATCACACTGGCGCAAAGCACATAATGCAATTGTTACTAGCGCATGGCGGCCCCGCCATGCCACCCTTTTATAGTAACAGCTACAGGACCTGCCAGAAACAAGGACCAATGAAACTGTTCCAAAACACATGTAGTTTCAGGACCCTCCTGGCGGACCAATAGGAGCTGCTGCAGTACCTGAACATGTGACCCCTGATCTCCAATGAGAGATCTTACCCTGGGCATGCTCAGAAGTGGAAACGCAGGACTTCGTCCCAAAGATGTCTGCTCCAGTACTGGCTATAATAGCAGATCCAGGAGAGGCAGCAGCAAGTCTCTGCATAGTATTGGAATGGGCAAGATGCTAGGACCGACGTCTCTGCTGAGCAGGCTCACTGTGGACGGAGATGGATGGGAGATCGCAGCGGGACTGGTTCGAGACTCCCCTTGTGCAGCAGCAGGAACTCTAACACTAAGTACCTTCTTTTTTACTGTATTTTTCATAGCAATTTTGCAGATGAATATTTCATATATACATTATATAGCACTTGTTTTCCTTTTTCCCATTTTCTATGGCAGGAATGCAGTTTCAATATTCTAATAATAATCTTTATTTTATTCAAGAGTAATCATTCTTGGTAAATCATGGTGCAACCTTTATCGTTTTTCAAGTTCTATGCTTTTTTGGTTGGCACCTGTTCACATTAGCTTGGATGTGCTGGTCTTTTCTCTATTTGTACCAGTGAAAACAAATCCAAAAACAAACCCATTTAGGAAAACATATATTACTTACCCATTGGTGTAGCAGTAATTGGGATCCTAGTAGTAACTCTTTGTGTTACAGTTTAGTCTCTTTCCCCTCTATCACCCTTTTCACCTTTGTGGCCTTTTTCACCTTTACAATTGGTCAGATTGACAATAAAAGAATATTCAAAGAGTTTGAGAAAGTTGCCAGGAATTTACTCACAGAAGATAAGTGTAACTTAACCTAAACTGTGTGTGTCTGAAAATGCTAAGGGATCTCCCTTGGGTAATGGAAACATGTGTATATAGCCCCTGACATAGTAAATGTGTCTATTTCACTCCTAGGGTTGGGCTATAAATTGTGACTTTTGGCAAGCTTGTGGTTCAGATTCCACTCCACAAATCTGAAATAATTTACAATACAATAAAATGTGCAGAGTTTTCAAAATTCCATCCTCATGTACTGGAAAATAATCTTCATGAAACTTGTCATAGTGCATTATTTTCACCAAGGATAGAAATGTTTGTCATGCATGGGGTGGAATCTGCAAGAAAAATCTGCTAGTAATTCCTAATTTGGAGGTTATCCACCATACATGGATTTAGTGTTACAATATTTTCACTTGCTCCAGATTTGACATGAAATTTTCTTTGGCAGTCATCCTTCATTTGTAAGGAGTCTTGTAGAAAAATGTGCTACATCATTCATATGTCAGAGAGGCACATGGAATCCCCCAATTCATGTTATACTGTACCTGTAATGCACCAGTACCGGTTCTGGGCTTTGCTCCACACTCCCCGGACCATTGTACTCTTATGTTCTTCACGTCGTGTATTGCAGATGTCCTGCCGTGATCCCATGTGATCATCTACCTTGGCCTACATAAGGCCTACCAAGACACACACCTGTGTCTTGTTATTAAGACTTTCTATTTGCTTCAGAGTTCTGTCTGCCCGCAGCCTCAATGACCTCTGCTACCTGTACCTGGTCTCCTGTCTACCTGCTGTCTCCAGGACCTCTGCTACCCGTTCACCATCTCCTGTCCGACCACGGTCTCCAGGACCTCTACTTCCTGCTTAAAGCGTACCTCACATGCCTGCTGCACTCACATCTGTGTGCCCACCCGGACCTTGAGCTTGAAGGTCACCACTAAATTTTTTACCAGGAACGGCGCCCATCTTCCCCTGAGCTGTGTCCTGTGTTGCAGCTCAGTTCCAATCAATTACCAACACCTACCACAATGCATGGACAAGAGAATCATTCAAGGGGCAATATCAGCGTCAAGTTATGGGCCAGAGTAGTAAAATTTCTGGGAGCAAAAATAGTTTTTTAAATCTTGTACAACCGTAAAATTTTATTTTCGTTTACTTCAACCGCAAATCTGTGTGATATCACTTTAGTATATACAGTACCTTTATGGAATTGCTATATATAACTGCATCATGCTCACCTGGAAATCCTCGTAATCCTGATAATCCTGGCGCTCCCTTTGACCCAGGAAAACCTGTAAATCATAATATGCATATGCATTTAAAATAATGCCGTTAATTAAACCCACACTTCTTTTTATTAACTATACAGAATGAAATCTTAATTAACCTTTCACAATTTTGTACTTGTTTCGCATTCATAAACATGGATGCACGGAGCCTCTCCAGTGCCACATAGAGTCCCTATGGCTTCATAATTCAGATTCTGATGTATGATGCTACATTACATATGAAATTGAAGTCATATAGCAGTACTGGGGGGAATCAGAAGTAGATATGGTGCCTTATTATTGGTCTGTGCAACTTGGAGGGGTACATAGAGTTTCTGAGGCTCCATAATTCAGCTTCTAATGAAGAATGCCAAGTAAGTAATTGTAGACATTCAGAGGTTCAGCAGTAACCCCAAAAATGTCTTTAATGTCTTATTATAGCTCTGTACAACTAATAGATTGTATAACACCATGATACAGTATGTTTGTGTTTTAGGGTCCTAAGAACTTATGTGATCATTATTGCCTCAGGCGCTGTCCTCTATATTCTGTGTTTTTAAATAGTTAAGAATGTGTCATTTTACATTTCGGGATTCAAATGACTCACTAGCCACCAACACATAAACAATTTATAGTGTGTGAATAGAGGGCATGCCTGTTGAGTGCTAATGTCATTTATCTAGCAGGAAAATATCATAATCCAAACCTGAGAAGAGAATGATGGAAATAGCCTGTGGCATGGAGACATGCTGGAGACAGAGATAAGTTCACTAAGTGTTTTTGCCAATATGAGGTGAAAATGTAACGCTATCACTTAGAAACACAATACAATCCATGTTGAGAGTTGATAACACGACTTGTTCCATACAGCCAACTTTCTTTCTTTTTACAGGCTGTTACAAATACTTTAAGCTCACATTTCAAAAATATTGCAAAATTACTTATTTGTAGTTTTAGTGCTCTGCATTAATGAACATTTGCTTAGTTGAATTTACTTTGTTCTCTTTGTAAAATACAATGATCAAGTAAAACAGACAATTTTAGTAATACTGTATGTCAAAATTATCACCTCAGTATGTGAAATATCCCAAAACAAAACACACAAGAAATCAGCTTCACAAAAAAAAATCACATTTTCTGATACTTTTCATGGTGATGTTTAAGCTTCATGTGTCTGTTTATATAGATATAGATATACACAGACACATGAAGGAAAAACAAATCACACCAAGGACAACATCTGCAAGAAGTTTAGGCTAAGTGCACACGTTCAGGAATATTTGCGTTTTTTTCGCGTTTTTTCGCGGGAAAAAACGCGTCAAAAACGCATGTATTAAGCATCCTATCATTTAGAATGAATTCCGCAATTTTTGTGCACATGGTGCGTTTTTTTCCGCAAAAAAAACGCATCGTGGAAAATCTAGCAGCATGTCCATTAATTTTGCGGATTTCTAGCGTTTTTCCCGCTTTATTATTGACCTAGAAAGTTCAGGAAAAAATCGTGGTAAAAACACGTCAAAACCGCGCAAAAAACGCACCAAAAACGCGCAAAATCCGCGCAAAAAAAAACGCGCGTTTTTGCCGCGAAAAAAGTCAGGTTTTGCTCAGGAATATTCTGCAAACATTCTGCAAACGTGTGCACTTAGCCTAAATGTTCTCCCTGTGTTTGCGTGGGTTTCCTCCAAGTTCTCTGGTTTCCTCCCACACTCCAAAGACATACTGATAGGCGATCTAGATTGTGAGCTCCATTCAGGACAGAGACGACAATGTTTGTAAAGCGCTGTGGTATTAATGGCGCTATATAAATGAGTAAAATGTAAATAATAACATAGTAAAAGAAAAAAGGAAGGCACTCAACATTACCAAAAGCGGAAGTCTTTATTGTTTATTATTTAATGCATGTGCTCGAGAGCAATGCAGAGAGCGCGAAACGACTTTTGTCCGCACTCTCTGCATTGCTCCTGAGCCCATGCATTTTTATCCATGAAATAAAGACTTCCACTTTTGGTAACGGTGAGTGCCTTCCTTTTATCATTTACTGTGCAATTAGACTCTGTATTTACACAGGATTGAGCACCTGTTCCCTGGGGTGTGTGGCGTGAATATAGTGTGGGAATGGTCTCTTATATTTGTTTAGAGACCACGGTGGTGCAGCAGTGCCAAATCTGTTTTTCTTTGTTTTTGGACTTTATAAATAATAACATAGCCAGACAAAGTATGTATAGGGTTTCACTCCCAGCAGTAGGCAGCAATCACATTAGTTTATTTGTCCAAGCAGGCAGATTTATTAAAGTTCATTCATAAATCTTGTTTGGAAGAAAGATATAGTACTTGCATTTGTCCAGGACTCAGACCTTCACAATATTGTCCAGATTTTCACCATACAGTCTGACCAGAAGTAAAATTTCTCCCCAGCTCCCACAGAGACCAGATCTCAGAGTTTCTCCCAACTCTACACACAGACCATTATGAGAAACTCAACTGCCCTTTTACCTAGCTGTACTTCCTGGATAGGAGGTTGGAAATGACTGGTCCTGCCTATCACTTACCCATTATTCCTGACACCTGAACCCATACTGCCCACTAAATCAATACCTCTCAGCACCCTATTAGCACTACTTGTGCTGGAGCCTGCTTTTTGGTCTTTATATCACAGAAGCTAAGCAGCTCTGTGACATAGCTCTCCCATGAGAATCTGTTCAGCTCCTAGCCTACATACATCTCCCCCATCTACTCAAAGCTTTGTGGTTGGACACCTTCTGTCATCATACAGTGGAACCTCGACAAGATGTCAGCATTCCCTTGTAGTTTACCGGGCCTATACTCCACATGGAAGCTAACGTCCTTAAGGGATTTTCCCAATTCTGACTGAATATCACAATGTCATCCAGATACGCCTACTTCTGCTGTGGTGCTAGGTTCTGGTCCATAGCTCTCTGGAAGGTAGTTGGGGCTCATTGCAATCCAAATGGCATACTGGAAACATCTGTCTGGCGTTGAGAAGACCATTTTCACTATGGCATCTTGGTATAGGGGAATTTGCCTATATCTGAGTTCAAGGGTGATAATGTACAAATGAACACCTACAGAACCCAGTTCCCACGAAAACGCTTCGTCGGGAGCTGAACAAATTTGGATTCCACGGAAGAGCTGCAATTCGAAAACCGCTGCTCTCAATGACAAATGTTTCCAAGCGTTTAGTGTGGTGTAGAAACCTCCAGAATTGTTCCCTCGACCAGTGGAAACATGTGATATTCTCAGAAGAAACATCATTTACCCTATTTCCGACCTCCGGCTGACTGTACGTTTGGACACAGCCGAAAGAAGCATTCCATCCAGACTGCCTTCTCCCAAACGTAAAACATGGCGGAGGTTCTGTGATGATCTTGGGTGCTATTTCATGGAGATCCGCAGGCCAATGATATCCCTTCATGGAAGAATTAAGAGCAGCGATTATTTAGGCATTTTGGCCGACCAAGTGCATCCTATTGTTCAAGCACTGTTCACGGAGGGGAACGCCATCTTTCAGGATGATAATGCACCAATTCATACAGCTCCAATCGTTAAATCATACCACGAGGAACAATCTAATGAAGGTGAGCATCTCATCTGGCCCCGCAGAAGCCCCAGAACTCAACATTAAAGATCATTTATGTTCGATTTTAGAGATTCAAGTTAGACGTCGATTTCCACCGCCATCGTCGTTCAAAGAACTGGAGGGTGTTTTAACTGAAGAATGGGCTAAAATTCCTTTGAAAACAATTCACACCTGTTAGGGCTGGCAGAACGCACCAAATAAACATAGATAATAGGGGCGTTCGCAGCCCGGAGTCCACCATGCAGGCTGAGCCTGCTGCTAGTAAGATGGCACAATATGGCGGTATAAGCGAGCTCTGTTACTTCACAGAGTCGCAGACATAGATGTGGCACTATATGGCAGTATGAGCGAACTCTGTTACACCACAGACTTGCTGTGGTAGAGACGCAGAGATAGAGACTGTGTCCTGTTAACACCACAGGGGTACACAGATAACTGCTGTGCAGATAGCAGTTTGTGGTCATGCAGTCAGTAACGCAAGCAACTAACTCCTCACCGGAGTAGCCGGTATTCTAAAGGCTTTTTCAGCCAAGCCCTGAACACGTGCATACAAAACTCCTCACCGGAGGTGCCGGTATTCTAGGGGCTTATTTCAGCCGAGCCCTAACCGCATGCGTGCATGATCACACTGGCGCAAAGCATGTAACAGAATTGATACTAGCGCATGGCCGTGCGGCCATGCAACCCTTTTATAGCAGCAACTACAAGACCTTCCAGAAAAGGACCAATGAGAAACTGTTCCAGCACACAAGCAGTTTCAGGACCTTCCTGGTGGACCAATGGGAGCTGCTGCAGTACCGGAGCATGTGATC
Organism: Oophaga sylvatica; assembly: GCA_033576555.1. Taxonomy (NCBI): domain Eukaryota; kingdom Metazoa; phylum Chordata; class Amphibia; order Anura; family Dendrobatidae; genus Oophaga; species Oophaga sylvatica. The sequence continues at coordinate 101,388,737 of JARQOD010000001.1, forward strand.
CCTGATCTCCAATGAGAGATCTCAACCTGGGCATGCTCAGAAGGGGAAACGCAGGACTTAGTCCCAAAGGCGTCTGCTCGCCGCTGACTAGTACAGGCTACAATAGCAGAGCCTGGAGAGGAAGCAGTAATCCTCTGCACAGTATTAGACTGGGCGAGACGCTGGGACCGACATCTCTGCTGAGCAGAGTCCACTGCAGCCGTAGACAGATGGGAGACCGCAGGGGGATGGTTAGAGATTCCCCTTGTGCAGAAGTGGAATCTCGACCCCTAACATTACCCCCCCTCCTAGGGCCCCCCTTCTTTGGGCCTCGCTACATTCAAAGGCAGCGATGAGCTGCGGAGCATGAATATGCTCGGCAGGCTCCCAGGACCTATCCTCAGGCCCATAACTCATCCAATACACCGAAAAAATTTTTTTGCCCCGTACCACCTTGCACCCCACAATGGCGTTCACCTCGTGATAGTCCGTAGACGAACCCGACGTCCCGGCAGATGACTCAGGCAAAAGGGAGATGACCACGGGTTTTAAGAGGGACACATGGAAGGTGTCGGAGATACCAAGGCGAGGCGGAAGGGCTAAACGGTACACCACAGGGTTCACCTGCTCGAGGACCTTGAAGGGACCCAAATAGCGGGGTACCAACTTAGTGGACTCCACCCGCAGCCTGATGTTTCGGGCGGAGAGCCACACTAGGTCGCCAGGAGCAAATGTCGGAGCGGGACGCCGATGGGCATCGGTAGAAGAACTCATCCTCTCCTTGGAAGCCTGAATGGCATCCTGGGTGAGGTCCCAAATGTCCCGTGCCTCCACAGCCCAGTCTGCCACCCTGGAGTCGGCAGAAGCCACGGGCACGGGCACCGGTACCCGCGGATGCTGGCAGTAATTTAAGAGGAATGGGGATTGTCCGGTGGAGTCAGCCACAACATTGTTTAGCGTGAACTCCGCCCCCGGGAGCAAGGATGCCCAGTCATCCTGCTTGGCAGAGACAAAATGTCGCAAGTATGTGACCAAGGTCAGCTTGGCCCTCTCTACCAACCCATTCGTCTCGGGATGATATGCAGAGGAGAGGTTTAACTCAATGCAGAGTAGACGACACAGCTCTCTCCAGAACCGAGACGCAAATTGGGGACCTCGATCGCTGACAATCTTGTCTGGCATACCGTGTAGACGGAAGATGTGTCTAATAAATAATGCTGCCAAGGCCCGTGCAGAAGGTAACCATGGTAGCGGCACCAAGTGCACCATTTTGGAGAAGTGGTCGATGATCACCTAAATGATGGTGCAACCCCGAGACTTGGATAAGGCCACCACAAAGTCCATCCCGACCATCTCCCAGGGCCTGTCTGCCACCGGCAAATGGAAAAGTAACCCAGCTGGCCGTTGTCGAGGGGACTTGTTCTTGGTGCAGGAGACACACGCCTGAACATATTCTCTGACATCACGGACCATATGTGGCCACAAATATGTCCTAGCCAATAACTCAGTTGTCCTCTTTGCCCCAAAGTGTCCACCCACCCTGGATCTGGATGAGTGTGCCCAGGAGAGTACCTCCGGTCACAAATTAGTGGGCACAAAAGTCTTGCCCGGAAGCACAGACTCTAGCAAAACCGGGGCTCTCTTCAGGGACAATAAGCCGAGGCTCCTCATCCTCCTCCTCTGATGACACTAGTGAGCGAGAGAGAGCGTCGGCCTGAATAATCTTCTCACCGGAGAGAAAATGGAGGGTGAAGTGGAACCGAGAGAAGAATTGGGACCATTTGGCCTTGCGAGAATTTAGCCGCTAGGCCGTTTGCAGATGCACCAAGTTTTTGTGGTCAGTGAAGACTTGGAAGGGAAAACGAGCCCCCTCCAGAAGATGTCTCCACTCAGAGAAGGCCAACTTCATAGCCAGCAACTCCCTGTCCCCAATGGAATAATTCCTCTCTGCTGGTGTAAAGGTTTTAGAAAAGAAGAAGCAGGGATGCTTCCGACCTTGAGCATCCTTTTGATAAAGGACTGTTCCAGCACCAACAGAAGAGGCGTCCACCTCTAAAATAAACGGCTTATCAACATAGAGGCGATGTAATATGGGAGCACTGGCAAAATGCGACTTGATGGAAGAGAACGCCTTGAAGACCTCCTCAGACCACAACTTGGGATTTGCTCCCTTCTTGGTGAGGGCTACCAAGGGAGCTACCAAAGTCGAGAAATGGGGAATGAACTGGCGATAATAATTAATGAACCCCATAAAGCGCTGCACCACTTTAAGAGAATGGGGTTCTTGCCAGTCCATTACAGCCTGTAGTTTGGCAGGATCCATAGCCAATACTTGGGCGGAGATGATATAGCCCAGGAAAGGTAAAGATATATAAAAAGAAAGGTATAGATAATAGGTGCGTTCGCAGCCCGGAGTCCACCGTGCAGGTTGAGCCTGCTGCTAGTATGATGGCACAATATGGCGGTATAAGCAAGCTCTGTTACTTCACAGAGTCGCAGATATAGACGTTGTGCCACTATATGGCAGTATGAGCGAACTCTGTTACACCACAGAGTCGCTGTGGTAGAGACACAGGGATAGAGACTGTGTCCTGTTAACACCACAGGGGTAAACAGATAACTGCTGTGCGGATAGCAGTCTGTGATCATGCAGTCAGTAACGCAAACAACCAACTCCTCACCGGAGTAGCCGGTATTCTAGAGGCTATTCCAGCTAAGCCCTGAACACGTGAATACAAAACTCCTCACCGGAGGTGCCGGTATTCTAGGGGCATAATTCTGCCGAGCCCTAACCACATGCGTGCATGATCACACTGGCGCAAAGCATGTAACAGAATTGATACTAGCGCGTGGCCATGGGGCCATGCAACCCTTTTATAACAGCAACTACAAGACCTTCCAGAAAAGGACCAATGAGAAACTGTTCCAGCACACAAGCAGTTTCAGGACCTTCCTGGCGGACCAATGGGAGTTGCTGCAGTACCGAAGCATGTGACCCATGATCTCCAATGAGAGATCTCAACCTAGGCATGCTCAGAAGGGGAAACGCAGGACTTAATCCCAAAGACGTCTGCTCGCCGCTGACTAGTGCTAGCTACAATAGCAGAACCTGTAGACGCAGCAGTAATCCTCTGCACAGTATTAGACTGGGCGAGATGCTGGGACCGACGTCTCTGCTGAGCAGAGTCCACTGCGGCCGGAGACGGATGGGAGCCCGCAGGAGGATGGTTCGAGATTCCCCTTGTGCAGAAGCGGGATCTCGACCCCTAACACACCTTGTATGAATCCATACCTCTGAGAATTGAGGCTGTAATTGCCGCAAAAGGTGGACATACACCATATTAAACTAACTTTTGTTGATGTTTCCAGTTGTTTACATTATTTTGTCCAACCCCTGTAGATGGAGGGTGTTTCGGCAATGTAAGCCAAAATATGTTCCTGATGCTCCGGCTTTAAAAGCAGTTTACCTACTCCCAGTAAAGGGAGCCTTCCAGGCCTTCTTCAGCCAGAAGAGTCTTTATGATAGCACACTATTTTCAGGGCAAGCGAGCTCCTGTATAGTCAAAAAAATATTCTAAATGTCTGTATATTTTTCAGGAGGCAGACACTGACGCTTTCAGGCTCAGTCTGGATTACACAATAATTTAACAAGATAAAAAAGGGGTACTGTATCACCATATACAAGGTATATATAGTATAGTGAAAATATAATAAATCTCCGTATATATTTCGGGAGGCAGACTCTGACGCTCACAGGCTCAGTCTTGATTACACAAGAATCATAGAATCATAGAATCATAGAATGGTAGAGTTGGAAGGGACCTACTGGGCCATCTGGTCCAACCCCCTGCTCAAAGCAGGATTCTCTAAATCATCCCAGACAGATGTCTGTCCAGCCTCTGTTTGAAGACTTCCATTGATGGAGAACTTACCACCTCTCGTGGCAGCCTGTTCCACTCATTGATCACCCTAACTGTCAAAAAAATTTTTCTGATATCTAATCTGTGTCTCCTCCCATTCAATTTCATCCCATTGCTTCTAGTCTTTCCTTGTGCAAATGAGAATAAAGATGATCCTTCTACAATGTGACAGTCCTTGAGATATTTGTAGACAGCTATTAAGTCTCCTCTCAGTCTTCTTTTTTGCAAGCTAAACATTCCCAAATCCTGCAACCGTTCCTCATAGGTCATGGTTTGCAGACCAGTCACCATTCTGGTGGCTCTTCTCTGAACTTGCTCCAGTTTGTTGATGTATTTTTTAAAATGTGGTGCCCAAAACTGGACACAGTATTCCAGATGAGGTCTGACCAAAGAGGAGTAGAGGGCAATAATGACCTCACGTGATCGAGACTGTATGCTTCTGTTGATACATCCTAGAATTGTATTTGCCTTTTTTGCTGCTGCATCACACTGTTGACTCATGTTCAGTCTGTGATCAATTAGTATACCCAAGTCTTTTTCACATGTGCTGTTACTTAGCCCTATTCCTCCCATTTTGTATATGCTTTTTTCATTTTTATTGCCCAGATGTAGTACTTTGCATTTTTCCCTGTTAAAAACCATTCTGTTAGTTGCTGCCCACTGCTCCAGTTTATTTATATCTTTTTGAATCCTCTCTCTCTCTTCTCTAGTATTAGCTACCCCTCCTAGCTTTGTATCATCAGCAAATTTGATCAGTTTACCCTCAATTCCTTCATCTAAATCATTGATAAAGCTGTTGAACAATACAGGGCCCAAAACAGAGCCTTGTGGTACCCCACTTGAGACATTCTTCCAACTGGATGTGCAGCCATTTACGACCACTCTTTGAGTCCGATCACTAAGCCAGTTATGAATCCACCTAACAGTTGCCTTGTCCATTCCATACTTAGTCATTTTTTCAATAAGGATGTGTGAGATACTTTGTCAAATGCTTTGCTGAAGTCAAGATATACTATATCTACAGCATTTCCCTGATCCACCCAGTCAGTGATTCTGTCATAGAAGGAAATTAAGTTAGTCTGACATGACTTATTAGTTACAAACCCATGCTGACTCTGTTTAATCACTTCATTCTTATGCAGGTACTTACATACATGTTCTTTAATAATTTGTTCAAAGATCTTTCCTGGTATAGAAGTCAGACTCACCGGCCTGTAGTTCCCTGGTCCACCTTCTTCCCCTTTTTGAAGATAGGAACAACATTTGCTCTTCTCCAGTCTTCTGGGACTTCTCCTGTTCTCCAAGAATTTTCAAAGATTATGGACAGTGGTTCAAGAATTTCTTCTGCTATCTCCTTCAGTATTCTGGGGTGTAATTCATCTGGACCTGGAGACTTGAATTAATTTAGGTTAGCTAAGTGATTCCTCACTGTCTTTCTGTTATAGATATCCTGGATTCTTCTATTCCTTTAATAGGACAGTGAAGATCAGTTGATGTTACATTCCTTTCTGAGAGAAAACAGATGCAAAAAAGGAATTTAAAAGTTCAGCCTTCTCAACATCCTTTCTTACCATTTCATCATTTTCATCCTGTAAAAATCCTATAGCATCTTTGACTTTTTTTTTAGTTTTGACGTATCCCCAAAATCCTTTTTTGTTGCTTTTGACATCTCTTGCAAGCCTTAATTTATTGTCAGCTTTAGATAATCTGATTTGTGCCCTGCAGGTTCTGCAGATGGCATTATATTCTTCTTTAGATATGCCTCCCTCTTTCCATTTGATAAACATTTCTTTCTTCCTTTTTAGCATGTGTTTAAGTTCTTTGTTCATCCATCCTGGTTTCCTTAAATGCTTCCCATTCTTCCCTCTTTTCGGAATTGTTAACGATTGTGCTTTGAGAATCTCATTTTTCAAGATTTCCCATCCTTCCTGGACATTTTTGTCCTTAAGGATATCCAGCCATTGGATCCCTCCAATTCTCTTTCTGAGTCCCTTAAAATCTGCCTTTCTGAAATCTAACCTTGACGTCTGAGTCTTCATATGTCTTCCTCCTCTTGTTATCCAAAATTCTAAAATAGCATGGTCACTACCTCCTAGGGTTCCAGCCACTCTTACCTCCTCAACCATTTCCTCCCTGTTTATAAGAATTAGATCCAAGGTAGCAGATCCCCTTGTTTTCTCCCCTACCTTTTGAAAGATAAAGTTGTCAGCAAGAGAGGATAAGAATTTCCTTGACCTGTTAGTTTTGCCTGAGAGAGATTCCCAACAAATGTCTGGATAGTTGAAATCTCCCATGACCACTATGTCATATTTTTTGGAGAACTTGGCCATTTGATGCATAAAGAGTTCATCCATATCTTCAGCTTGCATAGGTGGCCTGTAGTAAATGCCTACAATGGTGTCCTTTCCATTGTTCTGTCCTTGTATTCTTACCCAAACAGTTTCCACAGAACTCCCAGTCTCTGAAGCATCAATCTCTGTGCAGATATACGCTTTTCTAACATACAATGCGACACCTCCTCCTCGTTTATCAAGTCTGTTTCTTGCAAATAAGTTGTATCCTTCTAGCCTTGTATTCCAATCATGTGTATCGTCCCACCAAGTTTCAGTGATTCCAATGACATCATACTTCTTCTCCTGCGTTAGTAGTTCCAATTCTCCTTGTTTGTTGCCCATGCTTTGTGCATTTGTATAAAAACAATTTAGTTTGTGATTGGTTTCTCTTCCTCCAATATTTTTATTATTTAGATTGTTTTGTCTTCGTTCTTCCTTTCCACTTCTAATAGCCGAGTTCTCAATAGCATTTGTCAGGTGTATGGCTTTTTCTGGCGTTTTGCTTCCCTTCCCATATTGTTCTAGTTTAAAGCTCTCCTGATGAGTGTAGCAAGGCGACTTCCAAATACATGTTTTCCAGTCTTCGTAAGGTGCACCCCATCTCTAGCAAGTAGTCCATCGTATAGGTAATTCACTCCGTGATCCAGAAATCCAAATCCTTGCTGACGGCACCATCGACGTAGCCAGTTGTTCACCTGCAGAATCTTATTCCACCTCCTTGTTCCATGGACATCCACTGGGAGGATGGATGAGAAGACTACCTGCGCACCAAGTTCTTTCACTTTCTTGCTAAGTTTTCAATGTCACTGCAGATGGTTTCCAAGTCACTTCTTGTGGTGTCATTTGTCCCCACATGTATTAGCAGTAATGGGTAGTCATCTTTAGGTCTGAAGAGTCCTGATATCCTGTCAGACACATCTTTAATTTTTGCACCTGGAAGACAGCACATTTCTCTTGAAGTTATATCTGGTCTGAAGATAGCGGCCTCTGTTCCTCTCAACAGGGAATCCCCCATGACCACAACTCTCCGTTTCTTCTTGACAATATTTTTCTTTCTCCATTCAGGAGGACTCTGAGGGCTTACAAGGTTGCTTTTTGTGGGCAAAGTCTTATCCTGATGTATTCCTTCATCATTCTCTTGTGTGAGAGCCTGGTACTGGTTCCTGAGCAGTATGGGTGCCTCACGATCCTCCTGCTTCTCTGGGTCACATGCTTCCATTTCTCTGTTTCTTCAGGTGCTCTTCGAATTTCTTCTCTTTCTGCACCATGAAGAGATAATTCTGCTCTGTCTAAGAACTCTTCATCTTCCTTAATGATCTTCAATGTAGCTAACCTTTCTTCTAGATTTCGCAACTTTTCCTCCAACATGGACACAAGCTTGCAAGAATATAATAAGAAGTAAAAGGGGTACTGTATCAGCAGATATCAGGTATATATAGTATAGTCCAAATATTCAAAACCTCAGTATATATTTCAGGAGGCAAACACTGACGCTCACAAGCTCAATATGGATTACACAATAATATAAATAGCAGATCTGCAAGAAATAATCACACATGTGGGCCAATGTTCCCGGTGTCAGTGATGCACTTAGAATGGTGGGTGGAGGAGGACTTTATGCCAAAAAGGGTACTGTGTCACAAGCGTCCAGCTGTATACAGTCCAGGGGTCATTGTAAATCTCCGAATATATTTCCAGAGTAACAGACAGACTCTCACAATCTCAGTATGTATCACACCAAAATATAAGAAGAAAAAGGGGTACTATATCACCAGATAGCAGGTATATTGTCATGGTCTGCTGAGTTTCTGGGATTAGGTGGTTTTAGGGTTAACCGGGATGATTTTGATATTCAGGTGTTAGCCAGACTGGGCCTCTGACGGTGTGTGTTCCTCCTGAAATATAAAAGGAGATTTACAATTCCCCCAATACTGTATACAGCTGTCCGCAACTGATAGAGTAAGCTTTTATGATTTTCATATTCTGGTGTTAGCCAGACTGGGCCACTGACTGTGTGTGTTCCTCCTGAAAAATATACAGAGATTTACAATTCCCTCAAAACTGTATACAGCTGTACGCTACTGATAGAGTACACTTTTATGATTTTCATATTCTGGTGTTAGCCAGACTGGGCTTCTGACTGTGTGTGTTCCTCCTGAAATATATACGGAGATTTACAATTCCCCCAATACTGCATACAGCTGTATGCTACTGATACATTACACTTTTTATCCTTTTCATATTCTGGTGTAATACCTACTGAGCCTGTGACCGTGTGTGTTACACCTCAAATATATACGGAGATTTACAATTCCCCCCAACACTGTATACAGCTGTACGCTACTAATAGAGTAAACTTTTATTATTTTCATATTCTGGTGTTAGCCAGACTGGGCCTCTGACTGTGTATGTTCCTCCTGAAATATAAAAGGAGATTTACAATTCCTCCAATACTGCATACAGCTGTATGCTTCTGATACATTACACTTTTTATCCTTTTCATATTCTGGTGTAATACCTACTGAGCCTGTGACCGTGTGTGTTACACCTCAGATATATACGGAGATTTAAAATGAACCCTGCACTGTATACAGCTGTACGCTACTGATAGAGTAAACTTTTCTAATTTTCATATTCTGGTGTTAGCCAAACTGGGCCTCTGACTGTGTGTGTTCCTCCTGAAATATCTACGGAGATTTACTATTCCCCCAACACTGTATACAGCTGTACGCTACAGATAGAGTACACTTTTAGGATTTTCATATTCTGGTGTTAGCCAGACTGGGCCTCTGACTGTGTGTGTTCCTCCTGAAATATCTATGGAGATTTACAATTCCCCCAACACTGTATACAGCTGTACGCTATAGATAGAGTACACTTTTAGGATTTTCATATTCTGGTGTTAGCCAGACTGGGCCTCTGACTGTGTGTGTTGCTCCTGAAATATCTACGGAGATTAACAATTCCCCCAACACTGTATACAGCTGTACACTACAGATAGAGTGCACTTTTAGGATTTTCATATTCTGGTGTTAGCCAGACTGGGCCTCTGACTGTGTGTGTTCCTCCTGAAATATATACGGAGATTTACAATTCCCCTAACACTGTATACAGCTGTACACTACTGTTAGAGTACACTTTTATGATTTTCATAATCTGGTGTTAGCCAGACTGAGCCTCTGACTGTGTGTTCCTCCTGAAATATATACGGAGATTTACAATTCCCCCCAACACTGTATAAAGCTGTACGCTACTGATAGAGTTTACTTTTATTATTTTCATATTCAGATGTTAGCCAGACTGGGCCTCTGACGGTGTGTGTTCCTCCTGAAATATATACTGAGATTTACAATTTCCCCAACACTATATACAGCTATACGCTACCGATAGAGTAAACTTTTATGACTTTCATATTCTGGTGTTAGTTCCCCCATATGCAGCTCTCAAGTCCAGCTCACCCTACCAGACACTCTGAGTAGGACAAGAAAGTACTCATCCTCTCATCTGCGTACACTGGGTTGGAACACTTGCATTGCCAAACTGATCTCATTAGAGATGATGCCCTTCCGTTTGGTTGAAAGCGCAGCGTTCCGAGAGCTCATGGCCTATGCTGTCCCACGCTATGACCTACCCAGTCGGCACTTCTTTTCTAGAAAAGCCATCCCTGCCCTCCATCTGCATGTGAAAGACCGCATTGTCCATGCACTCAATCAGTGAGTGGAAACAGATGCATGGGCCAGTAGGCATTGCCAGGGCCGTTACGTGTCCATCACTGCGCACTGGGTTAATGTGGTGGATGCAGGGTCCACAGGGGACGGAGGCGGTAGGACAGTGCTGCTTAGCCCATGGTATAGGCAACTGTTGGCTGTAGGCGTTCGACCCTCCTCCTCCTCCAGAAGCGAAAGCTCGTCAACAGAGCGCAGTCGCACGAGCACTCCTTCCGCAACTGCCAGTGTTGCACACGAGGTGTCCCACTATCGAACAGCTATTGGTAAGCGTCAGCAGGCTGTTTTAAAAATGATGTCTTTGGGCGACAACAGACACACCGCAGAGGTACAGGCCGACTACTTGCAGCGAAAAACTGAATCATGGCTGGGCAGTATGCAAAGCAGTAATAAAAGCAAAAGGTGGCTACTTTGAAAAACCTAGAATATAAGACATATTTTCAGTTGTTTCACACTTTTTTGTAAAGTGTAATGTATAATTCCACATGTGTTAATTCATAGTTTTGATGCCTTCAGTGTGAATCTACAATTTTCATAATCATGAAAATACAGAAAAATCTTTGAATGAGAAGGTGTGTCCAAACTTTTGGTCTGTACTGTACATCTTGAGCCAGGCAAGGTAGTCAGTGATAACGGACGTAATTTTGTGGCGGCCATAGCCCTGGCAAAACTCAGACACATTCTTTGCCTGGCTCACACCTTGAACTTGGTGGTGCAGTGCTTCTTAAATAATTATCCTGAGTTAACAGCCCTGCTCCATAAAGTGCGAAGACTGTGCTCGCACATCCGTCGCTTGCCAGTAGATTCCAGTCACATGCAGCGGCTGCAGCGATCGCTCCAACTCCCCAAGCACCGCCTAATCATAGACGTTGCAACAAGGTGGAACTCCACCATGCACATGGTTGAGAGGCTGTGCGAACAGAGGCAGGCTGCAATGCATTTGTGGGAGGATACACGGGCAGGCAGTTTGAGGGCAGACATGGAGTTGTCGGGTGTTCAGTGGTCAAAGCTGAAAGACCTCTGTAAAGTCCTTCAGTGTTTTGAGGAATGCACACGGCTGGTAAGCGCAGACGACGCCATCATAAGCATGAGCATCCCACTTATGCGTCTGCTCATGCAAACTTTGACGCACATTAAGGATCAGGTGTCTGCAGTGGAGGAGGAAGAGCAGGAAGAGGGAAGCCTTGATGACAGTCAGCCATTGTCTGCTCAGGGAACTGTCCTGGAGGAGGTGGAAGAAGAAGAGGAAAAGGAGAAGGAGGAGGGGGGAATGATTATTTTGGGGAGGAGGATGCTTCTCAAGGGGCAAGAGAAAATGTTGGCTTGCCAAGTTCAGGTCCAGGGTTATTGGGTGACTGGAGGGATGTGGATTTGGCAGAAAGTGCTCCTCCACCCACCACTGGCAGTGCATCTCTGACACCTGGAACATTGGCCCACATGTGTGATTATGCCTTGCGGATCCTAAAAAGGGATCCCCGCATTGCCAAAATGATGAAAGATGACGACAACTGGTTGGCCAGCATCCTCGATCCACGCTATAAAGGCAAATTACAGAACATCATGCCACAGGAGAACCTAGAGCTAATATTGGCCAACAAATAAGCAACTCTGGTAAACCGTTTGTTAGAGGCATTCCCAGCAAACAGCAGCGGTGCAGGTTCTACCACGAGCCATACTGGCCCAAATGTAAGAGGTATTCGTGGTGCACACAGCCGAAGTGGAGTTGCAGACAGGGGTTTCATGACCATGTTGTGGACTGATTTCTCCAGGACAGCTCACACGCCTGGTAATCAGGAATCTATAGCAACAGACAGGAGACAACAGTTGTCAACTATGGTTACAAATTACTTCTCCTCCCTATCGATGTTCTCCCTCACCGGTCATTCCCCTTTGACTACTGGGCCTGTAAACTGAACACCTGGCCTGAATTGACACAATATGCCTTACAGGAGCTTGCTTGCTCTGCTGGTAGTGTGCTATCAGAAAGAGTCTTCAGTGCTGCTGGATCAATCCTGACAGAAAGAAGGACCCGTCTGTTGCCACAAAATGTTGATGATCTAACCTTTATTATAATGAACCATGCATGGGTTTCAAAGGATTTTGTCCCACCTTCCCCTGATGACACATAGGTTGCTAGCAAAATGGCTCGTTTTGTCCTTCTCTTCCTCTGACTTCTCCAATTCCTCCATTTGCAGCTGCTGAATGTCCAGCCTACACCTGAAGATATGCCATTTTTGCCACCTCCCTATCTGGGCTGTCCCCCCCCAAAGCAGAGATCACCACCAGGCGCACCTAGCCAAGTGCCGGTGCCCTGAGCAGGCGGTGGGTCCCACTCTGGGTAGACGCCACTGGCACAGGGTCCCTCATAGTACAAAAAACTGTCTCTGATGGTGAGAGGGCCCACTTGCCGTCAGACACACAGCGTACTATGAGGGGCCCTGTGCCAGTGCCGTCGCCAATGATTCGCCCCCCCCCTGCTTGCTCAGGGCCCCAGCACTTGCAATACTTATGTCTCCCTGCTCCAACGCTGTGGAGTCTGGGCAGTTAAATCCTTCACAGGGACAGCCACTACAAATTTGCTTAACTGATCGATGATGGTTAAGACGTAGCTATGGCCTGTCCTGCTGGGCTCTACCTTCAGATGATCAATGGCTACCATTTCTAATGGACGTCGACTCACAATCGGATGCAGTGTTGCTTTCTGATCAGCTTTCACAGTTTTACTAGTCACAGACGTGTGACATTCCTGGCAACATTTTTCAATGTCTCCTCTCATGCACATCCAATAGAATCACCTAAGGCCTGTGGCTTCTGTCTTTTGCAGTCCAAAGTGACCAGTCTGATCATCATAGTTAGTGAGGACCATGTCTACATTTTTTCTTTGGCATCACAATTTGATGGAGACAACGGTGATGGGATCGACGATACTGCGATACAGCAACCCTTTCTTCACTAAGAACCATTTTCGCTGTCTACACAGATTAAGTAATTGAGGGTCAGCATCGCCTCTGAGAATTCTACCGGGAGGTTTTAGCGTGATTAGTAATTCCCAAATTTCTGCAATCACTCTGCTTTCAGTGTGTACTTGTATCCATCTTGTTTCCTGTAGCAGAGAGTCTGGACTGGCTTACTGAGACAGAAATATATACAAACATTTAAAATTACCCCAACACTGTATACAGCTGAAAGCTTCTGATACAGTACACTTTGTCAACTTTTTATATTCTGGTGTAATCCATACTGAGACTGTGAGAGTCTTTGTCTGACTGGAAATATATACGGATATTTAAAATTACCCCAACGCTGTATACAGCTGTACGCTTCTGATACATTTACCTTTTTCTAATTTTTATATTCTCGTGTAATCCATACTGAGCCTGTGAGAGTCTTTGTCTGACTCTGGAAATCTATACGGATATTTCAAATTCCCCCTACTCTGTATAGAGCTGTACTCTTCTGATACATTTCCCTTTGTCTTCTTTTTATATTCTCGTGTAATCCATACTGAGCCTGAGAGCGTCAGTGTCTTCCTCCTGAAATACATACGGAAATAATTTAAGTATACTTTATATACCTGGTATCTGGTGATATAGTATCCTTTTTGACACAAAGTCCTCATTCACCCCCAACTCTAAGTGCATCATTGATACCTCGAACATTGGCCCACATGTGTGATTATTTCTTGTGGATCTGCTTTTTATATTCTGGTGTAATCTATACTGAGCCTGTGAGAGTCTTTGTCTGACTCTGGAAATATATATGGATATTTAAAATTCCCCCAACGCTGCATACAGCTGTACGCTTCTGATACATTTCCCTTTTTCGACTTTTTAATATTCTCGTGTAATCCATACTGAGCCTGAGAGCGTCTGTCTGTTACTCCGTAAATAAATACAGAGATTTACAATTACCCCTAGGCTGTATACAGCTGTACGCTTGGGATACAGTACCCTTTTTTGCAGAAAGTCGTCCTCCCCCAACCGTTTTTGCATCATTGACACCAGAAACATTGGCCCACATTTGTGATTATTTCTTGTGGATCTTTTTATATTGTTGTTTAATCCATACTGAGCCTTTGAGCGTCAGTGTCTGCCTCCTGAAATATATACTGAGATTTAGAATATTTTGACTATACTATATATACCTGTTATCTGCTGATACAGTCCCCCTTTTTATTATTATATTTTTGTGTAATCCAGACTGACCCTGTGAGCGTCTGTGTCTGCCTGCTGAAATATATCTGGAAATTTAGAATATTTTCACTAAACTATATATACCTTGTATCTGGTGAAACAGTACCCTTTTTCATCTTGTTATATTCTTGTGTAATCCATACTGAGCCTGTGAGCGTCATTGTCTGACTCCTGAAATATATACGGAGATTTAGAATATTTTCACTATACTATGTAATGTATACCTTGTATCTGGTGGAACAGTACCCTTTTTCAGCATTTTATATTCTTGTGTAATACATACTGAGCCTGAGAGCGTCAGAGTCTGCCTCCTGAAATATAAACGGAGATTTATAATATTTTCACTATACTGTATATACCTGGTATCTGCTGATACAGTATCCTTTTTCACCTTTTCAAATTGTGGTGTAATCCATACTGAGCCTGTGAGCGGCTGTCTGGTACTCCGTGAATACATACGGAGATTTACAATGACCCCTAGTGTTATGAGCTTGGTTGCAACAACTTGGATTGAAACCGAATCCGGGGTCCGCGATGCAATTAAAGTCACTGCTGCCGAACACCCCTTGGGTATGAGGGTAAAACTGACAACAGAAATATAATATTAGATCTCGCCTGTGTTACTTCACACTAGGGGAGATGTAGAATTGGCACTATCTCCGTTAACGTCACGGGAGATGTGCTATCGACTGGAGCAGATGTAGCCCTGTTAATGGCACAGAAGCCACTCACCAGATATTAGGTTTTCACTATGTGCTGCAAGCTGGTATAGACGTAGCTCTGTTGACTGCACAGAAGCTACGTGCCAGCCGCTAGGAAGTGCGTGCGACTAATGCCAGGCGTACGTGCTACTAGCCGGCGTGAGACCGGACTGAGCAACTCTCTGTTTAGCTTGGCAGGCGATGCCCAGGTTACGCGCCCCGCAGTCTGCTCAGGGTGTATAGCTACCCTATATTCGTAGCAAGACTGCGCCACTTTGGCTACAGGTTACGCGCCCCGCAGTCTGCTCAGGGTGTATTACTACCCTATATTCGTAGCAAGACTGCGCCACATTGGCTACCTGCCTGGCATAAGCTAAACCTGCCTGAAGGACCTGTGCTAATTAGCCAAGCGAACTCTGGCATCGGTAGGTCCCGGAGAGCAAAGCTAGAGAGCACGTGGAGCCCAGATTCTGGTACGTCCACACATGAGCACTGCCTATTTTAGCATGATCTGACCGCGCCGCGGAAAGACAAGCTATTTAAGGGCTAAGCTCTGCCCCCAACCATCTCGTCAATCGCATCACCGATTATGTCCTCCGTGACCAATCAGGTGATGCCAGGTTAGAGGATCAGCTGACATTAACCACCAATCACGGTTCGCCATGTCACGGACATGGTCAGTGCAGGCATTTCAGGACTTAGGCTATAACAGCCCTGTCTCCTTCTGTAACCTATGCTTAAGGCTACTATTAACAAAGAACCTGGAGGCAGCTTGTACTCTCTTGTACTGGCTAGGCGTTGGGATCGACGGTGAAGCTAAGCAGCATGAGACCTGGATGGGGGGCCACTGATGCCTCAAATCCAGGTTCAAATCCAGCCACCACCCGATGCCTAACACCTAGACTGTATCCAGCTGTATGCTTCTGATACAGTACCCTTTGTACCATAAAGACTACTCCACCCATCACTCTAAGTGCATCATTGACACCTTGAACATTGCCCCACATGTGTGATTATTTGTTGCAGATCTTTTGATATTCTTGTGTAATCCATACTGAGCCTTTGAGCGTCATTCTGCCGCCTGAAATATATACGGAGCTTTGTACTATTTTCACTATACGATATATAGTTTGTATCTGGTGAAACAGTACCCTTTTTCAGCTCTTTATATTATTGTGTAATACATACTGAGCCTGAGAGCGTCAGTGGCTGCCTCCTGAAATATATCCGGAGATTTAGAATGTTTTGACTATACTATATATACCTGGTATCTGCTGATACAGTACCCCTTTTTATTGTTATATTCTTGTGTAATCCATAATGAGCCTGTGAGCGTCAGAGTCTACCTCCTGAAATATATACGAAGATTTATAATATTTTCACTATACTATATATACCTTTTATCTGGTGATACAGCACCCCTTTTTTTGGTCTCCTCTTCCTTGGACTTCTCCAATTAATCCATTTGCAGCTGCTTTACGTCCATTATACACCTCAACATATGGCATTTTTGCCACCTCCTTATCTGGGCTGCCCCACCCCTCCTCCTCCACCAACAAACTTTTTATTTTTTTGTGTAATCCATATTGAGCCTTTGAGCGTCATTGCCTCCTGAATTATATACGAGATTTATAAGATTTTCGTTATACTATATATACCTTGTATCTGGCGAAACAGTACCCTTTTTGTATTATTCTGTAATGCATACTGAGCCTGAGAGTGTCAGTGTCTGCCTCCTGAAATATATACGGAGATTTCCAATAATTTAACTATACTATATATATCTGGTATCTGGTGATACACTACCAGTTTTGCCAGAAAGTCCTCCTCCACCCACAACTCTAAGTGCATCATTGACACCTCGAACATTGGCCCACATGTGTGATTATTTCTTGCGGATCTGATTTTTATATTCTGGTGTAATCCATACTGAGCCTGTGAGAGTCTTTGTCTGACTTTGGAAATTGTGAGACAGTGAGAGTATGTGTATTGAATGGGGTGTATATTTCACCTAGCTACTTTACTGACTGGTATAAGGGAGGTGTGTGGCTTTGTAGACCTAGTGGTAGAGAAAGGTCACTACACCTTACATTCAGTACACACTTGCAGCTCAGGCCTGAAATCACTCAGGTGTTAATTAGGAGACCAGAAGTAGGTGTGTTGGAACAGTCAGAGAGCTCGCTTAGTCTGGACAAGGAGTCCCGGCACAAGAAGCAGTCTCCAGGAGTGTGAGCTATCTCAGTCTGGGTGCTCGATGTACCCCGGACACAGGAGTAGTCTCAGTAAGAATCCGTGCGAATAGCGGCTGAATAGGAGGGGAGCTCTCTCAAGTCTGGACATTGAAGGTGCCTTCAGACACAAGGAGGAGACTCTGTGAAACTCCACGCTGGTAACTACTGAACATATGTGTTGTTTTGGGCACAATATATATTAGAAAACTCTGCACTCAACTTTAGATAATAATGAATATTTATTGTCCAGGATAGTATGCAGGGAGGAACGTTTCGGTCACACGACCTTCATCAGCTACCCTGTGAGGTAACCACCAGCGTCCTATATTCAATTAAATTCTGATAAACCGGTGTCGGCTTGTCATTTCTTATATAAGATAGAGGTGAATCTCGTTGGTGGATAGAAATCTGGTAGAGGATGTGATACTGTCCATGGAAATCTTACTGAAGATATGGTGCCGTTCTGTGAACTAGTGCAGACGCGGAGTCCACCGCTCGTCTAATGAGGATTAGACGAGCGGTGGACTCAGCGTCTGCACTAGTTCACAAAACGGCACCATATCTTCAGTAAGATTTCCATGGACAGTATCACATCCTCTACCAGATTTCTATCCACCAACGAGATTCACCTCTATCTTATATAAGAAATGACAAGCCGACACCGGTTTATCAGAATTTAATTGAATATAGGACGCTGGTGGTTACCTCACAGGGTAGCTGATGAAGGTCGTGTGACCGAAACGTTCCTCCCTGCATACTATCCTGGACAATAAATATTCATTATTATCTAAAGTTGAGTGCAGAGTTTTCTAATATATATTGTGGTTTGGGCACCTACTCTTGCACCCTCTAAGGGCTGTGCATACGTTTCTACCATTATTTGTTTTGGGCACAGACTGGTAGAGTCTGGACCCGGATAGAAAGGGAAATCTATCTAAGTGTAATTAGTGGCTGGACAAGCCTAGGTCTTCTGTTTATGATTTTGTTTTATGTCTTGTTTGCTGTGGACTTTAATAAAACTGGTTGCGGCCAGTTTTTACCAGAACTGCTGTCTCTGAATGAACTGTTTCCGTGCCACTCTGTCTACCCAGACGGCGATCCCAGAGCTATATCCCCTGGAAATGTTACAATTGGCGGAGAATGCTGGGGCAGCACAGTGGCTGATACAATTGGTGCTGGAATGTGCGTGCAGCACAGTGGCTGATATAATTGGTGCTGGCAGCACAGTGGCTTAGAGACAGCAATAAAGGTGAAGTCTGTTGAAGCAGCAGCAGAGAAAAAAAAAGTGTGTCAGAAAAAACATCTGATTGGAGCAGTCTTAAAGAGACAGTAGCCCTAATAGAGTTTGCAAAAGAGAAAAAAAAAAAAAAAAAAAGTGTGTCTGCACAGCAAAGCTGAACTTGTTGTGGAAAAGACTGTGGAGTGTGCAGCAGCAAAGAGAAACGTCTATTGGAGCAGTCTTAAAGAGACAGTGGCCCTAATAGAGTTTGCAAGAGAAAAAAAAAAGTGTCTGCACAGCAGAGCTGAATTTTTCTGTGGAAAAGACTGTGGAGTGTCTATGTCTTGAGTGAAGACTGCCGTTGTTGAGACAGAGAAGTCTGACAGCATGGATGACAGCATGGAGGCACTGTTTGAACAAATGGCGCAAGTTAATGTGCAACATAAGACTGCCGTGGTTGAGACAGATAAGTCCGGCAGTATGGAGGAGCTCATTGAGTACCTGGTCCAGGCCCAGCGGAGCATGGAGCAGCAGCGCCTGCAGCACCAGCAGCGCATGCAGCAGGCCCAGCAGCAATTCCTGCAGCAGCAGCAGGAGAATAACCGGTTATTTGTTGAGCGGATGGCAGCACAAAAAAAGGATTTCGGTGCCGCGTCCCGAAGTAATGTGGCAAAGTCACCTGCATTGTCCGCCGTAAAGAAGGCGGTAAGACGGTCCCTGAAAAAGATGACACCTCGTGATGATGTGGAGGTATATCTCACTAGGTTTGAGGGACTGGCAGAGAAGGAGAATCTGCCCCTATCTGAGTGGGCCATGATGGTCGCACCCTATCTGATTGGAGAACCCCAAATGGCCTATGCTGACCTGAGCGAGCAGGACAGCCAAGACTATGCCAAGCTGAAAGCGGAGATTCTTACCCGGCTGGGTGTTACGGTGACAGCCCGTGCCAGGGGAGTTCATGACTGGAGATACAGTTGGGAGTCTGCAGTCAGCAGGCCTGATTATGGAGTTGAAAAGGTGGTAGTGAACCGCTACACCCGAGCATGTCCTCCTGAGGTACAGCCATCTGACAGGTCGTCACTTCAGAGTTCCCGGACGCTGAACTCTCGCGGTAAGAGCGTTCCAGCTGTTGGGGACATGGGGTATGCTGATAAGCGGGTTCGGGCCCGAGGGGACACATGGGTGGGAGAGTGTGATGGACAGTGTTGGAGATGTCGTGAAATTGCAGCCAACTGTCCAATAGAGGGGGAGCCTATGTGTTGTGATGTTGGCGGATCCCTCTCTCCCTGCGCAGAGCCTGTGTGTGTGTCCACCTCAGCCGAAGAGACTGGACCACAGGGGTCCCCGGTGCTTGTAAATGACTGCCCAGCACAGGCCCTCTTGGACTCAGAGAGTCCAGTGACTTCCGTATGTGACAGCCTGATTGATAGGGACTTCATCCCTGATAAGCACCTGAGTATGGTGTGCATCCATGGAGACACCAAAGTCTACCCAGAGACTGCCGTGGACTTGGTCCCCAAACTCGGGGAGGTTTCATATGAAGTGGGGGTAGAGAAGAACCTGGTGCAACCGTTATATTGGGTAATGACTTTCCCCGATCTAAGCATCTCTGGGGGAAAAATGTTTCTGATGGACAGTGTGATGAAGCTCCTATTGAGGGTGCGCAGTCCCGAGGGGCGGAACACAATGCTAGTGGGCCGTTAAACTTATGTGATAATGATGATAATGATAATGATGATGATGATGATGATGATGATGACCATGATAATGATGCTGATGCTGATAATGATAATGATGATGATCATGATAGTGATGATGATACTGATCATAATCATGATAATGATATTGATAATAATGATGATGGTGATAGTGATGAAATTCCTTTGCAGGTGATGTTGGGAGACGAGGATGGTGGTTCTCGGGAACCGAGTGTCCCTGACTTACCTGTGTCCTGTGACAATTTTGAGAGTGAGCAGTGGCGAGACCCCTCTCTTAAAACGGCACAGGAAAATATAAGGGTTCTAAATGAGGTTTCCCAAGAGCCTGGCTCTGAGGAGAGGTTACCTCATGTTGCCATAAACACTCACCTGTTGTATAGGGACGCTGAAGTCCAGGGAGAGGTCGTGAGCCAGCTCCTAGTACCTGAGCTATATAGAAATATAGTGCTGGGGTTGTCACATAGTCACATACTTGAGGGACCAGATGGTGAAGTTAATGTTGTGGATGACATGTTAACTAAGGTTCCAGATCAAGATGTGAATGAGAATGAATTGTATAACCCTGACAGTGAGCAGGATGTGAATGAAAATGAAGTGTATAACCCTGAAAGTGAGCAGGATGTGAATGAGAATGAATTGTATAGCCCTGACAGTGAGCAGGATGTGAATGAAAATGAAGTGTATAACCCTAAAAGTGAGCCAGATGTGGCTGAGAAAAAGGGGTCAGACAGGGATAGTAGTAGTGATAGTGAATCATCTGATGACCATAAAGCAACCAGTGCAAATGAGGAAGGCATGGTAGCAGAGGAGGTTGAGAGTCCTGAGAAGAAAGCTGATGCTGACCTTACAGCCGGACAGAAGATGGCATCTGAAGATATTTTACAGTTGGCCGATTCCCTGGCGAAGACTAAGGTGAAAGGAGGAGAGCTGAGCTTTAAAGGCAGGACTCTGAAACTGAACACAGCCCAAGTAGATGCTGTTGGAAATGAGAAGTTATCAATGTATGGTGTGGATCTGCATCGTGCCAAGGACTCTGAAGGTAATGCTGCAGAGGTGGAAAAAGCCATAGAAGTGGTAGACACCAAACCAGATGCCTCATCAGAAGCTGAGGTCTCAAGTGCAGCTGTGAGGAACAAGACTGAGGATGTGGGGGCTGACTCTGCCCAGGAATCTGTTTCGGCCAGAGACAGTGGCGTGGATGGTGTACTGTCCGGATCAGTAGCAGCAACTCGCAAAGTTCGGGTTGGCATTGGTGAGCTCAGGCGCACTTTCATGGAGTCTGCATCTGAGCCACGTCCCAACGAATGGGAGAAGCGATGTGTCGGTCCGTTGCCGCTGCAGATACACGGGAGCCCGGATGGGATGCAGAGCGTGGTGGAAGAGAACAGCCAGGCAGGTTCTGAGTATACAGATGCAGCTATCAAGGAGAACTTGAAAGCTGGAATAAATGGAGATATTGGAGACCATAATGATGTGAATGAAGAAGTAGAATGTAAGACTGACGGTGGGGCTTCTGAGCATGTCCTACCAGAAGAGCCTGAAGAAGGGGCTGAGGACATGAAGGACGTCCAACGGGTACAAGATGAATTGATTGCTTCTCGGAGAAAACTCCAAACTGTGATGAAGGAGCGTGATGAGAGCCATGAGCATCTTCTGGAGAAGCTCAATGAAGTAAAGAAGGTTCAAGGGGAACTGGAGAAAAGTGAAAAAACCCCTATACCTTCTGTGATAGTTGGTGACACATGGTCAGTGCACCAGGAACAGGAGGTACGTGAGTTTCTGAGGAAGAGTCAGCAGAAGTGTTCTGATGTGGCGGGTCGTACTTCTCTGGCCAGGCACTATATCGAAACTGAGCCCGGCCCTAAGGTCAAGATGAAACCGTGCAGGATACCCGAGGCCCGCAGAAAGCATAGGCCTGGGAGGGTACAGGGTAGTACGGATGCTTCAGATGAAGAGAAAGCTGATGTTGGCTATGACTCAGGTGAAGATACAAATGACAGTGGTGAAGATGAAGCTGATGAGGGCCATGACTGGTCCAGAGTTCACTGTCTCTGTTGGATTGTTAACCAGCCCTCCGGTCTGGATGACCAGCCCTCCGGTCTGGAGAAGAGGGGGGGGATATGTGAGACAGTGAGAGTATGTGTATTGAATGGGGTGTATATTTCACCTAGCTACTTTACTGACTGGTATAAGGGAGGTGTGTGGCTTTGTAGACCTAGTGGTAGAGAAAGGTCACTACACCTTACATTCAGTACACACTTGCAGCTCAGGCCTGAAATCACTCAGGTGTTAATTAGGAGACCAGAAGTAGGTGTGTTGGAACACAGTCAGAGAGCTCGCTTAGTCTGGACAAGGAGTCCCGGCACAAGAAGCAGTCTCCAGGAGTGTGAGCTATCTCAGTCTGGGTGCTCGATGTACCCCGGACACAGGAGTAGTCTCAGTAAGAATCCGTGCGAATAGCGGCTGAATAGGAGGGGAGCTCTCTCAAGTCTGGACATTGAAGGTGCCTTCAGACACAAGGAGGAGACTCTGTGAAACTCCACGCTGGTAACTACTGAACATATGTGTTGTTTTGGGCACAGACTGGTAGAGTCTGGACCCGGATAGAAAGGGAAATCTATCTAAGTGTAATTAGTGGCTGGACAAGCCTAGGTCTTCTGTTTATGATTTTGTTTTATGTCTTGTTTGCTGTGGACTTTAATAAAACTGGTTGCGGCCAGTTTTTACCAGAACTGCTGTCTCTGAATGAACTGTTTCCGTGCCACTCTGTCTACCCAGACGGCGATCCCAGAGCTATATCCCCTGGAAATGTTACAAAATATATACGGATATTTCCAATATTTTCACCATACTAGATAGACCTGGTATCTGGTGATACAGTACCCCATTTTCATCTTTTTATATTCTTGTGTAATCCATACTGAACCTCAGAGCGTCAGTGTCTTCCTCCTGAAATATATACAGAGATTTACAATATTTTCACTATACTAAATATACCTGGTATCTGCTGATACAGTACCCCTTTTTCTTATTATTATATTCTTGTGTAATCCATACTGAGCCTGAGAGCATCAGTGTCTGCCTCCTGAAATATATACGGAGATTTAGAATATTTCCACTATACTATATATACCTGGTATCTGCTGATACAGTACCCCTTTTTCTTCTTATATTCTGGTGTGATCCATACTGAGCTTGTGAGAGTCTGTCTGTTACTCCTGAAATATATACAGAGAATTACAATGACCCTTAGAATGTATCCAGCTGTACGCTTCTGATACAGTACCATGTGTGCCATAAAGTCCTCTGCCACCCACCACTCTAAGTGCATCATTGACACCTTGAACATTGGCCCACATGTGTGATTATTTCTTGGGGATCTTTTGATATTCTTGAGTAATCCATACTGAGCCTTTGAGTGTCAGTCTGCCTCCTGAAATATATACGGAGCTTTATAATATTTTTACTATACTATATATACCTTGCATCTAGTGAAACAGTACCCTTTTTCAGCTTTTTATATTATTGTGTAATACATACTGAGCCTGAGAGCGTCAGTGGCTGCTTCCTGAAATATATAGAGATTTATAATATTTTCAATATACTATATATACCTTGTATCTGGTGAAACAGTACCCTTTTTGTATTATTGTGTAATACAGTCATGGCCAAAAGTTTTGAGAATGACACAAATATTATATTTTCACATGATCTGCTGCCCTCTGGTTTTTATGTGTGTTTGACAGATGTTTTTATCACAGACAGAAATGTAATTGCAAACATATGAGTAACAAAAGCTTATATTGACAGTTAGAATGAGTTAATGCAGCAAGTCAATATTTGCAGTGTTGACCCTTGTTCTTCAGGACCTCTGCAATTCTCCCTGGCATGCTCTCAATTAACTTCTGGACTAAATCCTGACTGATAGCAGTCCATTCTTGCACAATCAATGCTTTCATTTTGTCAGAATTTTTAGGTTTTTGTTTGTCCACCCGTCTCTTGATGATTGACCACAAGTTCTCAATTGGATTAAGATCTGGGGAGTTTCCAGGCCATGAACCCAAAATCTCTATGTTTTGTTCCCTGAGCCATTTAGTTATCACCTTTGCTTTATGGCAAGGTGCTCCATCATGCTGGAAAAGGCATTGTTGATCGCCAGACTGCTCTTGGAGGGTTGGGAGAAGTTGCTCTTGGAGGACATTCTGGTACCATTCTTTATTCATGGCTGTGTTTTTAGGCAAGACTGTGAGAAAGCTGATTCCCTTGGCTGAGAAGCAACCCCACACATGAATGGTTTCAGGATGCTTAACAGTTGACATGAGACAAGACTGGTGGTAGCGCTCACCTTGTCTTCTCCGAATGAGGCGTTTTCCTGATGTCCCAAACAATCAAAAAGGGGATTCATCAGAGAAAATAACTTTACCCCAGTCCTCAGCAGTCCACTGCCTGTACCTTTTGCAGAATATCAGTCTGTCCATGATGTTTTTTCTGGAGAGAAGTGGTTTCTTTGCTGCCCTCCTTGAGACCAGGCCTTGCTCCAAGAGTCTCCGCCTCACAGTGCGTGCAGATGCACTCACACCTGCCTGTTGCCATTCCTGAGCAAGCTCTGCACTGCTGGTAGATCGATCCCGCAGCTGAAACACTTTTAAGAGACGGTCCTGGCGCTTGCTGGTCTTTCTTGGGCGCCCTGGAGTCTTTTTGGCAACAATGGAACCTCTCTCCTTGAAGTTCTTGATGATGCGATAGATTGTTGACTGAGGTGCAATCTTTCTAGCTGCGAAACTCTTCCCTGTTAGGCCATTTTTGTGCATTACAATGATGACTGCACGTGTTTCTTTAGAGATAACCATGGTTAACAGAAGAGAAACAATGATGCCAAGCACCAGCCTCCTTTTAAAGTGTCCAGTGGTGTCATTCTTACTTAATCATGACAGATTGATCTCCAGCCATGTCCTCATCAACACCCACACCTGTGTTAATGGAGCAATCACTGAAAAGAGGTTAGCTGGTCCTTTTAAGGCAGGGCTGCAATGATGTTAAAATGTGTTTTGGGGGATAAAGTTCATTTTCTAGCCAAATATTGACTTTGCAAGTAATTGCTGTTAAGCTGATCACTCCTTATAACATTCTGGAGTATATGCAAATTGCCTTTAGAAAAAGTGAAGCAGTAGACTTTGAAAAAATTAATATTTGTGTCATTCTCAAAACTTTTGTCCATGACTGTACATACTGAGCCTGAGAGCGTCAGTGGCTGCCTCCTGAAATATATACTGAGATTTAGAATATTTTCCCCATACTATATATACATGGTATCTGCAGAAACAGTACCCTTTTCTTCCTATTTTATTCTTGTGTAATCCATACTGAGCCTGAAAGTGTCAGTGTCTGCCTCCTGAAATATATCCATAAATTTACAATATTTTGAGCATACTATATATACATGGTATCTGGTGATACAGTATACCTTTTTACAATTATTAAATTCTTGTGTAATTCATACTGAGACTGAGAGCGCCAGTGTCTGCCTCATGAAATATGATCTGCTTTTTATGTTCTTATCTAATCCATACTGAGCCTGTGAGCGTCTTTGTCTGTCTCCTGAATTATATACGGAGATTGGCAAGATTTTAACCATACTATATATACTATACAGTACCCATTTTTTCATCTTTTAATATTATTCGGTAATCCATACTGAGCATGAGAGCGTCAGTGTCTGCCTCATGAAATATGTACGGAGATTTTTAATATTTTCAATATACTATATATACTGTTATGAATGTTTTAGAAATGAATTCTGAGCAGAAGCTCCCTCTGGTGGTTACAAACAGTACTGAACCATTCAATGAGGATTGGCAATCAAGAATTACAGACTGGCTGGATATAAGGGAGGTTTCCCCCCATCATGGTTGCCGGTGATCAATTGTTCTTGTCTCAACTGTGGCTCCTGGTTCACTTGGAAGCTTGCTGAGTCTTGCCTCTTCTCCTGCTCTCAGATAAGATATTTTCTGTTTTTTGTTTTTGTGCTTGCCATTTGCATTTTTCTCTGCATTTCTGTGAGGTTGGCCAGGTTCCCCTCCCCGGGGGGCTTGGGCTACTCTCGGTTCCTCTGGAGCCACTGTTTGTTCATTTGCCTTTTCCAGTTTTTTCTGTGGCTGCAGCTTAGTTTTGTTACACCAGAGAACTAATTTAGGTGGTAGAGGTCGTGTGATCTCAGCTGTTTTTGCAATTAGTAGGGTTGGCTTTTTTTAAGGGTTTTTTGGAATTGCAGTAAATATCCTTCCTATCCTTTTCTGTCTAGGCAGATTGGGCCCCAGCATTTGCTCAAACTATTTTCTGTCTGTGTCTGTATTTCCTCTTGTCTAACCGCCATTACATGTTTGGGGGCTTCCTATGTTCTTTGGGGATCTGCTCTGGGGCAGATAGCTTTCCTCTTTCTATCTTTAGGTGTAGTTAGCCTCTCAGGCTGTGACGAGGCGTCTAGGACCAACGTAGGAACGCTCCACGGCTGCCTTTAGTTGTGGTGGTTAGTCAGGGTACTGCAATCCAGTAGATTCCAACCTCTCTGGTGTATTGCCGCTGTTGCCTGCTCTCCTCAGCTACCAAAACATAACAGTATCACCGGCCATAACTGAAAATTATATGGTACTCACAGAAGGGAAAAATAGTGTGGAAAGAAAAAAGTTGTCAGAGTTGTCAGAGATTTTTTTTTTTTACTGTATTTTTTTTTTTCGCTCGTTTTCTCTGGGTGCTGAGGAGGATTTTTTTTCTCTCAATGGAGTTTGCACAGTTGTCTGGCCGTGTGGCTCAGCTTGCCACTGAAGTTCGAAGCATTGCTACCTATCTTGCAGGGTTGCCGGTTGTGGAACCTAGGATCCCCATGCCAGATTTGTTTTGGGGGGATCGAGCTAAATTTCTGAATTTCAAAAATAACTGTAAGTTGTTTTTTGCCTTAAAACCTAAGTCCTCAGGGAACGCAGCACAGCAGGTTCAAATTGTCATCTCTCTCCTGTGCGGCGATCCTCAGGATTGGGCTTTTTCCCTGACACCTGGGGACCCTGCTTTGAGTAATATTGATGCATTTTTTCTGGCTCTGGGGTTATTGTACGATGAACCTAATGTCACTGATCAAGCTGAAAAAACCTTGTTGGCATTAAATCAGGGGCTTGAGGACGCTGAGTTGTACTGTCAGAAATTCCGAAAGTGGGCAGTTCTGACCAAATGGAATGATGATGCTTTGGCAGCCCTTTTTAGGAAGGGTCTGTCAGAGAATGTAAAGGATGTTATGGTGGGTTTCCCTGCTCCCTCTGGTCTCAATGATTCTATGTCATTGGCGATTCAAATTGACAGACGTTTGCGTGAGCGTAGAGGTATGCGTGGAATGGTGTTGCCTTGTGAACCAGCTTCTGAACCCATGCCGTGTGATAGAGTGGCTTCTGGGGCACAGCGTCATGAGTTTCGAAAATGCAATGGGATATGTTTCTACTGTGGTGATGCCTCTCATGCTATTTCAGTCTGCCCTAAGCGGGGAAGACGTTTTACACACTCAGTTGTCTTGGGTAGTGTTCAGACTAAATTTCTGTTGACTGTTACCCTGATTTGCTCCCTGTCCACATTTTCTGCTCAGGCTTTTGTTGATTCGGGAGCAGCTATTAACCTGATGGATTTTGATTTTGCTAAACGTTGTGGGTTTCCCTTGATACCCCTATGGAAGTCTATTCCCCTACTGGGGATTGATTCTACCCCTTTGGCTGAGAATAAACCCCAGTTCTCTACTCAGGTGATAATGAGGGTTGAACCTGATCATCAGGAGAGTTGCAAATTTTTGGTGCTGTATAATCTGCATGACATTATTGTACTGGGTTTCCCTTGGTTACAGTCTCATAATCCTGTTTTGGATTGGAAATCTGTGTCTGTGACCAGTTGGGGCTGTCAATGTGTTAATGCCAACACTCCTGTTTTTTCTGCCTCTCCACAGGCTCAAGATGTGCCTGACTTTTTGACTGATTTTTCTGATGTGTTTAGCGAAAGTAAATCTGCATCCTTGCCCCCCCATAGGAGCTATGACTGCGCTATTGAATTAGCGCCTGGTAGTAAATTCCCTAAAGGTCGCCTTTTTAACTTGTCTGTACCTGAACATGACGCTATGCGGTCTTATATCAAGGAGTCATTGGAGAAGGGTCATATCAGACCATCCTCTTCACCCTTGGGTCCCGGTTTTTTCTTTGTGGCCAAAAAGGATGGTTCATTAAGGCCGTGTATTGATTATCGTTTCTTGAACAATATCACTGTGAGATATCAATATCCGTTACCCTTGATTTCTGACCTGTTTTCCAGGGTGAAAAGTGCTACTTGGTTTACCAAGCTTGACCTCAGGGGGGCGTATAACCTTATTCACATTAAGCACGGGGATGAATGGAAGACGGCGTTTAATACCCCAGAGGGGCATTTTGAGTACCTAGTGATGCCCTTTGGGCTCACTAATGCTCCTTCCGTCTTCCAGTCCTTCATGAATGACATTTTCAGGGATTTTGTGGATAAATTTCTGATTGTTTATTTGGATGATATCTTGATTTTTTCCAATGACTGGGACTCTCATGTGAAACATGTTCGGACTGTGTTCCAGATTTTGAGAGAGAATGCTCTGTATGTAAAGGGATCAAAGTGTCTTTTTGGCGTACAGAGGATCTCATTTCTAGGATTCATTTTGTCTCCATCTGTTATTGAAATGGACCTGGTCAAGGTTCAGGCCATCTGTGATTGGGTCCAACCTACTTCATTAAAGGCTCTTCAGAGATTCTTGGGTTTTGCCAATTTATATCGTAAATTTATTGGTAATTTCTCTGTTATTGTTAAACCATTGACTGATTTGACCAAAAAGGGTTCTGATGTGGTGAATTGGCCTCCTGAGGCAGTCTCTGCGTTTCAGGAACTTAAACAGAGATTCACTTCTGCTCCTGTTCTACGGCAGCCTGATGTTTCTCTGCCATTTCAGGTGGAGGTTGATGCCTCTGAAATTGGGGTAGGTGCCGTTTTGTCCCAAAGAGATCCTGAGACCTCTAAAAGTAACCCTTGTGCTTTTTTCTCTCGAAAATTTTCTCCAACTGAACGTAATTATGACGTGGGTAATCGGGAGTTATTGGCCATGAAGTGGGCTTTTGAAGAGTGGAGACATTGGCTGGAGGGAGCCAAACATCAGGTGGTGGTCCTCACGGATCATAAGAATCTGGTTTATCTGGAATCAGCCAAGCGACTTAATCCTAGACAGGCCAGGTGGGCCTTGTTTTTCACACGTTTTAATTTTGTGGTTTCCTTTCTTCCTGGCACTAAGAATGTTAAGGTGGATGCCCTCTCGAGGAGTTTCCTTGCGGACTCTCCTGAGTTATCTGATCCTGCTGTTATTTTGAAAGAGGGTGTAGTTCTTTCCGCCATCTCGCCCAATTTGAGACTGGCTCTGGAGGGGTGTCAGGAGGATAAACCCGAGCGCTGCCCTGTTGGGAAATTGTTTGTCCCAGACCAGTGGAAGAAGAGTGTGATGTCTGAGATTCATTGTTCCGCGTTGGCCGGTCATCCCGGAATTTTTGGTACAGAGACTTGGTGAGTCGGTCCTTTTGGTGGCCTACTTTGTCTCGTGAAGTCAGGGAGTTTGTGCAGTCCTGTGGGACTTGCTCTCGCTCCAAGCCTTGCTCTCGCTCTAGTGGTTTGTTGATGCCATTGCCTGTGCCCAAGAGACCATGGACCCATATCTCTATGGATTTTATTTCCGACCTCCCTGCTTCTCAGAGAATGACCGTTATCTGGGTGATTTGTGATAGGTTTTCCAAGATGATACATCTTGTGCCATTACCTAAGTTGCCTTCCTCCTCCGAATTGGTGCCTTTGTTCCTTCAGCACGTGGTTCGGTTACACGGCATTCCTGAGAACATTGTGTCTGACAGAGGAGTCCAGTATGTTTCCAGATTTTGGAGGACTTTTTGTTCTAAACTTGGTGGTCAATTGTCTTTCTCTTCTGCTTTTCATCCTCAGACCAATGGACAAACTAAGAGAACAAACCAGACATTGGAGACTTATCTGAGATGCTTTGTGTCTGCTGATCAAGATGACTGGGTCTCTTTTTTGCCTTTGGCTGAGTTTGCTCTTAATAATAGGGCAAGCTCTGCCACTTTGAAGTCTCAATTTTTCTGCAATTTTGGGTTTCACCCTCGATTTTCTTCGGGACAGACGGAGGCTTCTGTCTGTCCGGGTGTTGACTCTGTTGTGGAGTGTATGCATCAGATTTGGGACCAGGTAGTGGAGAGGTTGTCCCTCTCTCAGGAGAAGGCCCAGCGGTTTGCCAACCGGCATAGGATTGATGGTCCTCGGTTTAAAGTGGGAGACTTGGTCTGGTTGTCCTCAAGAGTTGCATCTTCTAAGTTTAAGCCTAGTTTCATTGGACCTTATAAGATCATGGAGATTCTTAATCCTGTTTCCTTTCGTTTACTTCTTCCAGGGACATTTAAGATCCATAACGTGTTCCACAAGTCCTTATTGAAGAGGTTTGTCGAGCCAGTGGTTCCTATGGCTGCGCCCCCTGACCCTGTTTTGGTTGAGGGCAATCTGGAGTATGTGGTTGAGAAAATATTGGATTCTCGTTTTTCTAGACGGAAACTCCAGTATTTGGTTAAGTGGAGAGGTTATGGTCAGGAGGACAATTCTTGGGTGTTTGCTTCGGACATCCATGCTAGGAGACTGATCCGTGCGTATCACAGAGCTCATCCTGGCCGACCTGGTTGCACAAATGAGGGTTCGGTGACCCCTCCTCAAGGGGGGGGTACTGTTATGAATGTTTTAGAAATGAATTCTGAGCAGAAGCTCCCTCTGGTGGTTACAAACAGTACTGAACCATTCAATGAGGATTGGCAATCAGGAATTACAGACTGGCTGGATATAAGGGAGGTTTCCCCCCATCATGGTTGCCGGTGATCAATTGTTCTTGTCTCAACGGTGGTTCCTGGTTCACTTGGAAGCTTGCTGAGTCTTGCCTCTTCTCCTGCTCTCAGATAAGATATTTTCTGTTTTTTGTTTTGTGCTTGCCATTTGCATTTTTCTCTGCATTTCTGTGAGGTTGGTCAGGTTCCCCTCCCCGGGGGGCTTGGTCTCCTCTCGGTTCCTCTGGAGCCACTGTTGTTTGTTCATTTGCCTTTTCCAGTTTTTTCTGTGGCTGCGGCTTAGTTTTGTTACACCAGAGAACTAATTTAGGTGGTAGAGGTCGTGTGATCTCAGGTGTTTTTGCAATTAGTAGCGTTGGCTTTTTTTTAGGGTTTTTTGGAATTGTATCCTTCCTATCCTTTTCTGTCTAGGCAGATTGGGCCCCAGCGTTTGCTCAAACTATTTTCTGTCTGTGTCTGTATTTCCTCTTGTCTAACCGCCATTACATGTTTGGGGGCTTCCTATGTTCTTTGGGGATCTGCTCCGGGGCAGATAGCTTTCCTCTTTCTATCTTTAGATGTAGTTAGCCTCTTAGGCTGTGACGAGGCGTCTAGGACCAACGTAGGAACGCTCCACGGCTGCCTTTAGTTGTGGTGGTTAGTCAGGGTACTGCAATCCAGTAGATTCCAACCTCTCTGGTGTATTGCCGCTGTTGACTGCTCTCCTCAGATACCAAAACATAACAATATACCTGGTTTCTGGTGATACAATAACACTTTTCATTCTTATTATCTTCTTGTGTAATCCATTCTGAGCTTATGAGCGTCAATGTCTGCCTCCTGAAATATATACTGAGATTTAGAATATTTGGACTATACTATATATACCTGGGATCTGTTGATACAGTACCCCTTTTACTTCTTATTATATTCTTGTGTAATCCAGACTAAGCCTGTGAGCGTCAGTGTCTGCCTCCTGAAATATGTACCGAGATTGATTATATTTTCAATATACTATATATACCTGGTATCTGGTGAAACAGTACCCTTTTTCATCTTTTTATATTATTGTGTAATCCATACTGAGCCTGTGAGCGTACGAGTCTGCCTCCGAAAATATATACGGAGATTTATTATATTTTCACTATACTATATATACCTTGTATCTGGTGATACATTACCCCTTTTTCTACTTTTTATATTATTGTGTAATCCATACTGAGACTGTGAGCGTCAGTGTCTGCCTCCTGAAATATATACGGAGATTTAGAATATTTTCACTAAACAGGAGCTCGCTTGCCCTTAAAATAGTGTGCTACCATAAAGAGTCTTCTGGCTCAAGAAGGTATGGAAGGCTCCCATTACTGGGAGAAGGTAAACTGCTTATATGGAGATTAAGAAGATTTCACTATACTATATATACCTGCTATCTGGTGATTCAGTAACCCTTTTTCTTATTATTATATTCTTGTGTAATCCATACTGAGCCTGTGAGCGTCATTGTCTGCCTCATGAAATATATACGGACATTTCTAATATTTTCACTATAGTACCTTGTATCTGGTGATACAGTACCCTTTTTTGTCCTCCTCTTCCTCAGACTTCTCCAATTAATCCATTTGCAGCTGCTTTACGTCCATTATACACCTCAACATATCACATATTTGCCACATCCCTATCTGGGCTATCCCCCCTCCTCCACCTCCAACTTTTAATATTTTTGTGTAATACATACTGAGTCTGAGAGCGTCAGTGGCTGCCTCCTGAAATATATCCGGAAATTTACAATATTTTGAGCATACTATATATAGATGGTTTCTGGTGATACAGTACCCCTTTTTATTATTATATTCTTGTGTAATCCATACTGAGCCTGAGAGCGTGAGTGTCTGACTCCTGAAATATATATGGAGAAATATTTTCAATATACTATATATATGTCAGGGACACCGCACTGCACTTGCTCACTGAGCCAGTGCGTGTGTCCTTAGTGAACAAACTATGCCCAAAGATACCTGTAGCAGAGCCACAGCAGAGATGACGTGTGTTTCTCAGTAACAGGACCTTCCACAAGTGACTGCTAGTGGGCGGAGCCGGCCACACGTTTCTCAGAGTCAGCAGTAGCAGCTAGAGAATGCTTCAGAGCAAAGGACCTGCAGGCACGTGACTGCTAATGGGCGTGGCCTAAGCTCCAGAGAGCTATGAGATGAAGGAAAATTCCTAGAAGGGTAACTACGGGACACAGTTACCAAGGGGCATATACCGAACGGATAATCAGAACGTAGCCAAGGGGTCATACACATAGAGGGCGACGAAGTACAAGAGGAGCAGGCAGAGCGAAGTCAGAACGTAGCCAAGGGTCATACACGTAGAGAGAGCGACGAAGTACAAGAGGAGCAGGCAGAGCGGAGTCAGAACGTAGCCAAGGGTCATACACGTAGAGGGCAGCAGAGTACAAAAGGGACAGGCAAAACTCAAAACAGGGACACAGCCAAATCAGAACCAGACAAACAGAACATAGCACAGGCACAAAGCACTGGCACAAGCACAACAGGGTCACACACACTCGGCCAAGGGTCAGAGTATAAGCGACAGAGGATGGCCCCACAATGAGGCTATAAAAAGCCTCCCAGAATCCCAGAGTGAGGCCATTAAAGTTTACTCTGTCAGTAGCATACAGCTGTATACAGTGTTGGGAGGAATTGTAAATCTCCGTATATAGTTCAGGAGGAACACACATAGTCAGAGGCACAGTCTGGCTAACACCAGAATATGAAAATCATAAAAGTTTACTCTATCAGTAGCATACAGCTGTATACAGCATTGGGGAATTGTAAATCTCCATATATATTCCAGAAGGAACACACACATTCAGGGGCCCAGTCTGGCTAACACCAGAATATGAAAATCATAAAAGTTTACTCTATCGGTAGCGTATAGCTGTATATAGTGTTGGGGTAATTGTAAATCTCAGTATATATTTCAGGAGGAACACACACCGACAGAGGCCCAGTCTGGCTAACACCTGAATATGAAAATAATAAAAGTAAACTCTATCAGTAGCGTACAGATTTATACAGTGTTGGGGGGAATTGTAAATCTCCGTATATATTTCAGGAGGAACACACACAGTCAGAGGCCCACTCTGGCTAACACCAGAATATGAAAATCCTAAAAGTGTACTCTATCTGTGGCGTACAGCTGTATATAGTTTTGGGGAATTGTTAATCTCCGTAGATATTTCAGGAGGAACACATACAGTCAGAGGCCCAGTCTGGCTAACACCAGAATATGAAAATCCTAAAAGTGTACTCTATCAGTAGCGTACAGCTGTATACAGTGTTGGGGGAATTGTAAATCTCCATAGATATTTCAGGAGGAACACACACAGTCAGAGGCCCAGTCTGGCTAACACCAGAATATGAAAATCCTAAAAGTGTACTCTATCTGTAGCGTACAGCTGTATACAGTGTTGGGGGAATTGTAAATCTCCATAGATATTTCAGGAGAAACACACACAGTCAGAGGCCCAGTCTGGCTAACACCAGAATATGAAAATTAGAAAAGTTTAGTCTATCAGAAGCATACAGCTGTATACAGTGCAGTGTTCATTTTAAATCTCCGTATATATCTGAGGAGTAACACACACGGTCACAGGCTCAGTAGGTACTACACCAGAATATGAAAAGGATAAAAAGTGTACTATATCAGTAGCATACAGCTGTATGCAGTATTGGGGAATTGTAAATCTCCTTTTATATTTCAGGAGGAACATACACTGTCAGAGGCCCAGTCTGGCTAACACCAGAATATGAAAATCATAAAAGTGTACTCTATCAGTAGCGTACAGCTGTTTACAGTGTTGGGGGAATTGTAAATCTCCGTATATATTTCAGGAGGAACACACACAGTCAGAGGCCCACTCTGGCTAACACCAGAATATGAAAATCCTAAAAGTGTACTCTATCTGTGGCGTACAGCTGTATATAGTTTTGGGGGAATTGTTAATCTCCGTAGATATTTCAGGAGGAACACATACAGTCAGAGGCCCAGTCTGGCTAACACCAGAATATGAAAATCCTAAAAGTGTACTCTATCTGTAGCGTACAGCTGTATACAGTGTTGGGGGAATTGTAAATCTCCATAGATATTTCAGGAGGAACACACACAGTCAGAGGCCCAGTCTGGCTAAGACCAGAATATGAAAATCATAAAAGTGTACTCTATCTGTAGCGTACAGCTGTATACAGTGTTGGGGGAATTGTAAATCTCCATAGATATTTCAGGAGGAACACACACAGTCAGAGGCCCAGTCTGGCTAACACCAGAATATGAAAATCCTAAAAGTGTACTCTATCTGTAGCGTACAGCTGTATACAGTGTTGGGGGAATTGTAAATCTCCATAGATATTTCAGGAGAAACACACACAGTCAGAGGCCCAGTCTGGCTAACACCAGAATATGAAAATTAGAAAAGTTTAGTCTATCAGAAGCATACAGCTGTATACAGTGCAGGATTCATTTTAAATTTCCGTATATATCTGAGGCGTAACACACACGGTCACAGGCTCAGTAGGTACTACACCAGAATATGAAAAGGATAAAAAGTGTACTATATCAGTAGCATACAGCTGTATGCAGTATTGGGGGAATTGTAAATCTCCTTTTATATTTCAGGAGGAACATACACTGTCAGAGGCCCAGTCTGGCTAACACCAGAATATGAAAATCATAAAAGTGTACTCTATCAGTAGCGTACAGCTGTTTACAGTGTTGGGGGAATTGTAAATCTCCTTTTATATTTCAGGAGGAACACACACAGTCAGAGGCCCAGTCTGGCTAACACCAGAATATGAAAATCATAAAAGTGTACTCTATCAGTAGCGTACAGCTGTTTACAGTGTTGGGGAATTGTAAATCTCCTTTTATATTTCAGGAGGAACACACACAGTCAGAGGCCCAGTCTGGCTTACACCAGAATGTGAGAATCATAAAAGTGTACTCTATCAGTAGCGTACAGCTGTATACAGTGTTGTTGGAATTGTAAATCTCTGTATATATTTCAGGAGGAACACACACCATCAGAGGCCCAGTCTGGCTAACACCTGAATATGAAAATCATAAACGTTTACTCTATCAGTAGCGTACAGCTGTATACACTGTTTGGCGGAATTGTAAATCTCCGTATATATTTCAGGAGTAACACACACAGTCAGAGGCCCAGTCTAGCTAACACCAGAATATGAAAATCATAAAATTGTACTCTATCAGTAGCGTACAGCTGTATACAGTGTTGGGAGGAATTGTAAATCTCCGTATATATTTCAGGAGGAACACACACAGTCAGAGGCCCAGTCTGGCTAAGACCAGAATATGAAAATCATAAAAGTGTACTCTATCAGTAGCGTACAGCTGTATACAGTGTTGGGGAATTGTAAATCTCTGTGTATATTTCAGGAGGAACACACACAGTCAGAGGCCCAGTCTGGCTAACACCAGAATATGAAAATCATAAAAGTGTACTCTCTCAGTAGCGTACAGCTGTATACAGTGTTGGGGGAATTGTAAATCTCCGTATATATTTCAGGAGTAACACACACACGCTCTCTCACTATGGATTTGACAATAATACAGAAGGCAGAAAAACAGTAATGTATCAGAGGATACCAGCTGTATACGGTTTTGGGGAAAATTGAAATCTCCACATATATTTCCGGAGTCTCACACAGATAGTCAGCATGTATTTGTGAGTGATACCAGCCGGTACACGGTACTGTGAGGAGAGTACAGCTCTATACGGTGTGGGAAAAAATGAACACTCGGTCACTGTGCAGAAAAAATGAAGAAAATTATGCTGTGTAGGTGCTGTGTTAAAAAGCAGTCTGCACAGCGGTGTACACAAACCAGTACAGGTAGCAAGCAACCTAATAATCAGCTCTGCTACTCCACAAAAGAAATTTCCCCCTTCTCACTGGCAGGCAGCCTAATCTGCTCTGCTGCTCCACACAAGCAATTTCTACCCTGTCACTGGCAGGCAGCCTAAGAACCAGCGTTGCTGCACACTGCAAAATCCTCCCCTGTCACTGCACACTAATCGCTACCAGCACAAGCACAGATTTTTTTAGGGGGCCTGCCTAACGCTCTCCCTGCTGAGAAGCAGTGGCAGCAACCTCTCCCTACTAGAGTTGAGCGATACTTTCCGATATCCAAAAGTATCGGATCGGAATGGTATCGCCGATACACACAAAATATCGGCGATACCCGATACCGATACCGGAAATCCAATGTAAGTCTATGGGAACAAAATATCGGAATTAAAAAAACCCATTCTTGCCTTGTTGGATAATTGTACATGAAGGAAAACAACAAAGAGTAATGTAGAATGTATTGGGGAGGTTGAGGAGACATTAAAGGCATAGATGTTTAACCCAATCCAATGGAATAGCATTAATATATTTTTTTTTTAAATACGTTCAGATTGACGAAGAAATTGACAATGTTGTTAACCTTTTTTCTATTTTGGCAAATATGTATGTTTCAAAACTTCCATGCTCTTCACCTTTTTAACTTTTGCCACAATTTCTCCTTCATAATCTTCAGCAGCATCATCTTTGTCATCAAATTATTCTTCATCTTCACCTTCTTTATCTTCTTCTTAAACTTCTTGCTATTCATCTTTTTGTTAACATTACTCAGATTGTTCTTATTAAACTATTATTCTTCTTCATATTAACCCATAAAGTGTAAAGTATAACCTCTTTCTATGAATTTAATTTCCCTGAATTTAATTTCCATTTAATTTCATTTAATTTCTTAAATAATTCAGGGATGAGAAGAGAACAGGGTGGAGGCAGCAGGACTCTTTGCCGTACACACAGCAAGGGAACAGCTGACATTAGTGAACCCCAGTAACACAGGAGCAAGTGTTGACTGTGCTAACAGAACTTCCGAGCAACAACTGGCGGTGTTGGAGCCCAGGGTCAAGGAGGGTGTAGGCAGAGGCCTAATATGAGATGTTTGAAGTTAAATTTGGAGTTAGCAGCAAAAATTTTTGCCAGACACCCAGCAGGGGAACAGCAGGCGTTACTGAACCCCACAAACACATCAGCGATTGTTTTGATCTGTGCATCCAACACTTCTGATCAGCAACTGGCGTTGTTGAAGCCCAGGGTCAAGAATGGTTTTAAATTTAAATATTGAGTTATTGCCTTGTTACGTGGCCATTGCAAATGTATGTACTTCAAACTATAAAAAATGAAGTTTTACTAGGACAATAAAATGATGAATTTCAATTCCAAGAATAAAAATAAACACCCTTAAAATATAAACGCATATAAGCACATGGCAACAAGAAATGGAACAACACACCACCCAAAATTATTTTTACAAAATATAGTGATGTAAATTTAGGAATAAAAGTCCATTTTTGTATTTAGGAATGATGCGTAAGGAACGCTATGTTAAACCATAACATAGTGAAGACAATGGATTTTGTAATAGTCACTCATCATCATCATTACAAGAAATCTGTGACAGTCACACAGATTTCAATTATTTCACTCACGAAAATTGTTATTTCGGACAGCATTTATTACATGTCCAGCATGGACTCATCAAAGTGATGAGATGACGCAATAATGTACTATATAAAAAAAAAAAAAATTAAAAAAAAAAAAAACATTGTCACATTTTAAGTGGGTGCCTGCAAGTGGAGGTGAAACAAAGGCTACGGATAGCAAAGGTATATACTATGTCTGTTGTAGACAGTGGGCAGCCTCTGATGGGTAATGTCGATGTTATACTGTACGTCAATAAAGGCTGCGGCTGCAATCATGCATTTTTGGCTTGTAGAATGTTGAAGAGGGTAAAAGCATGTCTGGTTGTGCAAGGCTTTATCCTGTAACAATACCTTCCTTGTGTGACGGTAGGGTAGCGTGTGTCTATTATATGAGTGTCTCTAAAATGTGACTTTACGCAGCCTTATTCTGCCCTAGGGACGCAAAAAATAAGACAGCAGTAATCATTTACTATATAAAATTCCACCTATGAGCAACAAAACAAGCACGTTCCCTCTTACGGTTCCTGCGCTGACATGTGAGGAGGGAGTTTGGGGATGCTCCTGAATTTCTCCCAGGTGTCCAAGCATATCGGGCCGATAGGAGAGCATTAAAACCACCCCCGGTCGTGACTTAAATACGGTGAATCGAACCAGTGAAGAACTGTAGGTCGATGCGAACGAATGTGCGATCACATGACACACGTTTATAACCCTTGCTAGACACAAATAACTTTGTAGAATTTTGGAGACACCTGAACCCAGATGGCAGTGAATATTCCTTCTATTCGGCGCCACATGACTCTTGGTCCAGAAGAGATAATATATTGCTATCACAGGAGCTAGTAAGGGGAGTGGAAGAGGCAGATGTGCACAACGTAGCTATATCTGACCACGCGCCCGTATCAGTGACCCTGCCAGATATGGTTCAGATGGGGCCAGACCAAACTTGGCGCTTCCCTACCTATTTGTTAATGGATGAGAAGTTTCGACATCAGGTGAAGCAATGGTGTTTGGAAT
Organism: Oophaga sylvatica; assembly: GCA_033576555.1. NCBI lineage: Eukaryota > Metazoa > Chordata > Amphibia > Anura > Dendrobatidae > Oophaga > Oophaga sylvatica. Next base: position 101,428,238 of record JARQOD010000001.1, read on the forward strand.
ATGTAAGTGATAATGGAGATAGTAGGGATAGGCCGGAACTTTTATGGGCAGCTGGGAAGGCATTAATGCGCGTGAAACTAATAGGTTATCAGACAACGCTAAAAAAGAAGATAGCGACAAACTACTCGCAGGCTAGCAGGATATTACGCGATAGCTACACGGCAAACAAGACAACTTCATCAACACAGGATAAAAATAAATGTAAGCAGGCTAAGGCTGACTTACACGTATGGGTATATCGACGCGAGAGAAGCAGTAATATGAATTATAGAGCCGATGTATATCGTTATGGTAGCAAATCAGGGAGACTATTAGCACAACTAGCGAAAGGAAATCACAATCGTCATCAACATATTACTGCGTTAACGAATAACCATGGGATCATGAACACAGACTCTTGAAGCATAATCACGATTCTACAAGAATACTACAAGAATACTACTCAGACTTATATAAGGTGGAACATACGGATAGTGCGGAGGGTCAGACCTTTCTAGATGGAATACGGTTACCATCCTTCACAAACTATCAGCTTCTCCTTTTAAAAAAAACAATTGAGGTGACGGAAGTGACAGCGGCGATAAGTGACTTTAAATCCGGGAAAGCTCCAGGACCTGACGGGTTTACAGCCAAATTATTAAAATTATTGAGTGAGGATATCCCGTCCACATTGGTAGGCACCTTCAATCATATATTGGAGACAGGAGGGTTGCCCATCCATTCAAACATGGCACACATGAAGGTGCTACTAAAACCCAACAAACCTTCACATCTGGCTGGATCCTATCGTCCATTCTCACTCATTGACCAGGATATCAAGCTTTTGTCCAGGATCATGGCAGATCGTTTGAGTAGCATTCTTCCTACGCTGATAGGGCCATCACAAGTGGCCTTTGTTCGACCAAGATCGCCCATGAATAACATTAGGAAAGTAATAGCAGTTGTAGATAAATATCGTTGTCTGACAACATCGAGTCCTGTCATGCTATCCTTAGATGGCGATAAGGCATTTGATAGGGTGAGCTGAAGTTGGTTGCCAATGGTCCTGGACAAAATTGCCATGAGAGACACGTTTATGACTTTCCTATCAGGTGTCTACGCCAACCCACAGGCACAAATACACAACACAGGTCACCTTTCGGCTACTTTCACAATACAGAGGGGAACTCCTCAGGGATGTCCATTATCACCTTTCCTCTTTGATATAGCCCTCGAGCCATTAGCTACACACGTGGAGGATAACACAGTATATGACGGTATAAAGGTAGGGGGTCGGCAGATCAAACTCACATTGTTTGCAGACGATATACTCATTTATATGGCACATCCCCAAGACCATCTCAAAGGGCTATTAGACTGGATAAAAATTTTTTAACTAATTCTGTGATTTTGCTTCAAAGACTACGAGTGAAATTTTTCAATTGTTAAAGCCTAATCCTCGTGAGCTTTGGTGTGCTTACTGATGGGGGACAGAAGTAATTAAAACCTTTATTTATAACATATCTGTGAATCAAAATAGGACGAGATTCTAGTTCTCAATACAAACTTAACTATGAACCCTAATTGGACAAGGTTGTATGTCAATTGGAGCGGTGGCATGATTTGCCCCTGTCTCTTCTGGGCCATTGTCACCTTCTTAAGATGATTATTTTTGGAAGGCTATTATACCCGCTTCAGACTATTCCAATCCTGTTACGTAAAGATGATGTTTCACGGATAAAAAAAGCATTGACCAGATTCATCTTGAGGGGAAAACGGCCCAGAATAGCAATACGAAAAATTATGCGTGCAGTAAAAGATGGGGGCCTGGCCGTGCCAAACGTTAGGAGTTATAACTTTTCGTGCTTGATCAGAGTGGGGAGAGATTGGTTTAAGGGGACTTAGTCCTACTCAGATGTATTGCTGGAATCTGGACTGACAGAGGGTTGTATTTTGGTCTCATGTGTTGACACTGTGATTTGTAAACTCCCGGTCATAGTGATCAGCGCTACTACGCGATACAGTAATTGCCTGTAAGGCAAGCAGACGAGCACATGGGTTGTCTTCTCAGTTATCTAAACACATGCCTTTATGGGCTCACCCAGAATTCCCAGTGGGAGTGACAGACCGCGTTTTTGAGACGTGGCATACTAAAGGTATACATACAGTATTCCATCTCATGCACCTAAAAGAGTGTAGGTGGCTGACATCCAAGGAGATTATGGAAAAATTCAATTAGCCCCCTTCTCACTTTATTGAAACTCTACAAGTGCATTATTTCTACAGAAATCGCCTGCGTAATATTATAGAAGAGGTGGTAGACAATTGATTTGACAAGATGGGAGATATATTTCTTCAACCAGACTGATTTTCCATGATTACTACGACCTGTGATGAGGTCATAGTCACGTGATCTGGTCAGCTGATGTGTACGTCACCTGATGGTGTTTTGTAGGCCTATAAAACAAGGAGCTGTTGTAGTTGTTGTGTGGAAGGAAGGAGTTTGGCTGGAGTAAGCCTGGAACATTGTTTTGTTACTGTGTGGCAGTGTGCACCAGGAAGCGAGTAACAGACCACCCGGAATGTGACCTGGCGGTCTCAGCTGACCTGCAGCCGCTTAGTTAAGCCCGTCACAAGCAAGGGTGAGTCTGTGACCAGTGGTTCTCCAAACTGGAGTGATTTATGTTCTGTTTTCATTTTGTTATATGGACTTTTTGTTGAACTCATGATTAAAATCACTGAACTTTGAAATAAAAGGCTGTGTGTTTGCCTCATTACTGCGGCCCAGCCCTGCCTACCACAGCGGTTCCCTACAATTGGTGGAGAATGTGGGCAACGCAGTGAGGTCAGGCTGTTTTTCATGCATGACAGTAAATGTCCTGGTTTTAGAAAGTGCACCAAAACCGGCTGCATAACTGTCCGAAGATGGAGAACAAAGTAAAAATGCTAGTGGAGGCCATGCGACAGCAACAGCAGGCTACACAGCAGCAACAGCAGGCTATGCAGCAGCAGCAGGCTATACAACAGCAGGCTATGTAGCGGCAGCAGGCTATACAGCAGCAGGCTATGTAGCAGCAGATATTTAATCGACAGCAACAGGAAACCAATAGTTTACTGATGCAGCACATCACAGCGCCGCAGACAGTAAGAGCTGCCCGGGGATGCCATGATGTCTGGAAAGCGGTGCGTACAGCGATCCGAAAGATGGAGCAATCAGATGACGTTGAGGTGTAGCTGGAGATGTTTGAAGGCGTGGCTAAAAGGGAGAGACTGCCCCGGGACCAGTGGGCCGAGATCGTGGCTCCGTTTTTTACTTCAGGACCCGCTAAAGCCTATAGGACCTACCCCCCAGCAACAGGAGGACTATGAGAGCGTGAATGGTGAGATACTTGCACGTCTTGGGGTAAATGTTTTTTTCCTGGCCCAGCGTGTACAACAATGGAAGTTTTCCCCTTCCGAGCCAGCTCGGTCCCAGTATTATGACTTGATACACCTGATAGAAAAGTGCTTTCAGCCTGAGGTGTTGTCACCCCGCGATATGCTGGATCGTATAGTGACTGATAAATTCGGGCGAACTTTGCCCCACACCCTTCAAACATGGGTTGGACAGGCAGCCCCTACTGATGGTCTCCAAATGGTAGACCTCATTGAAAGATATGGGCCTACCAAGGAGATACAGGAGAGACTACCCGGAAGCTACCAATTAAATTCACCAAACCTTCACCCACAGCTCGGCGAGCAGAGACTCTGAGGGCCGCCCAGGAAGGGTCGGGGAATGAAAGGGGCCCCATAATCTGTTGGCGGTGCCAAGAACCATGACATGTGAGAGCTGATTGCCCCCACCTGACTGAGCCCATGGACAACAACTTTGGCTACTATCAGTCTCACTATGCATAACACATGTGTGCAGTGGTCAGTATTACCTTTGCCTTCGGTGGAGGAGGAAAACACCTCTCCTATAGAAGTGTTAGTTGGGGAGATGGAAGATTTGCCACCGGGACCAGAATTGTAATACTTAAATGTGTCAGGTGACAATTTTGGTACGGCGCAACTCCGTGACCCTACGTTGAGTCTATTTGTTGGGGATAACATTTTGTTTTGTAACTGATCATTCCCCTGTGACTGGCAGTGTTGTAGCCCAGGGAGTAGAGTTCAGGTGGTAGAAAGATGAACATAACAGGAGACATGGAAAACGTTGGCAAACAGTTATTTAATCTGAAAACGGGCAGGCAAATTCAGGTGAGATCCATGCCTTGTTCATTTTCAGAAAAGTAAGCCGGTCTACATTCTCTGAGGATAGTCGCATGCGACGGTCTGTTAGTACACCACCTGCAGCACTAAAGACGCGCTCCGATAATACACTGGCAGCAGGGCAAGCCAGCACCTCCAATGCATACTGGCTAAGCTCTGGCCATGTATCCAGCTTAGAGACCCAAAACTTGAAAGGGGAAGAGCCATCTGGGAGTACACTGAGAGGGAAAGACATGTAGTCTGTCACCATCTTACGTAAACGTTGCCTCATGGTGAGTGGAGTCGTCTCGGATGGTGTAGACATTGGTGGCGCTGACACAAAACTTCGCCACATTTGTAACATACTGCTCTTGCCCTGTGCAGAGGCGCTGCTTGTGCTCCCTCTTGTTGCAGAGGTGTCTCCACTGCCTCGACGCACAGAGATTCTTTGTAAAGCAGTAGCAGCAGCAGTGCTCTCGGCTGGAATGGAGAATATTATGGATTGCACCAGTCTGTCTTGGTACTCCCGCATTTTACGCTCCCGGTTCAACGGTGTGATGAGGCTTTGTAAGTTGTCCCGGTAGCGAGGGTCTAGGAGGGTGTACACCCAATAATCTGATGTGGTGAGAATGTGGGCGATGCGGCGGTCGTTTCTCAGGCACAGCAGCATGAAATCAACCATGTGCTGCAGACTCCCAACTGCCCAACAAACGCTGTCCTCTGGAAGAGGCGTCATCTCTGCCTGCTCTGCATCGCCCCACCCGCGCTCTACATACTGACTAGAGCGTTGTGTACCTCCCTCTGTAGGGATTTCTTCCTCATCCATTGACTCCTCCTCATCCTCCTCACAAAGTGAGCCCTGCCCAGCCCTTTGTGAGGAACCAAGTTGCGCTGACTGTCCAGAAGGTGAGTGAATTTGTGACTCCTCATCCTCCACCTCTTCCAAAACCTCATCCTTTAGTGCTTGCAGTGATTTTTGAAGCAGGCAGATAAGGGGGACAGTCATGCTGACTAGTGCATCATCTGCACTCGCCATCCGCGTTGAGTCATCAAACGCACGCAAAACGTGGCAGATGTCCTTCATAGAGGCCCACTCAGTAGTGGTGAAGTGTGAACGGCGCAAATTGCGAGTTGATTGCGCCTGATGCAGCTGATACTCCATTACTGCTGGCTGTTGCTCACACAACCGCTCCAACATATGTAAGGTGGAATTCCACCTGGTGGGTACGTCACATATGATGCGATGTTCAGGAAGGCGAAATCTGCGTTGCAGAGCAGCAATGCGCGATCTGGCTATGCTGGAACGTCGCAAGTGAGCGCACTCTAGGCGGACCTTCTGCAGCAGTTCAGCAAGATCCGGATAGTCCCTCAAAAAACTCTGCACGACCAAGTTGAGCACATGTGCCAGACATGGTATGTGAATGAGGTTGCCAAGGCCCAGAGCTGCCACCAGATTTCGGCCATTGTCACACACTACCAAGCCTGACTGGAGATTCGCTGGCAAAAACCACACGTCGCTCTCCTGCTTGATGGCATTCCAGACCTCCTGCGCTGTGTGGCTTCGATTCCCCATGTAAATTAATTTCAGGACGGCCTGTTGACGTTTGGCCACGGCTGTGCTCATATCGTTCGCAACAGGTAAGCGTTCACAGGTCCATGTGGAGGTAGACCGTGACGGCTCCTGCAGCGATGATTCTGAGAAACTGGAGTAGGAGGAGGAGTCAATGTGTACAGACTGGATTCCTGCAATCCTTGGAGTTGGCAGAACACGTACAGCGCCACTCGCAAGATCTGTACCCGGCTCCACAACATTGATCCAATGGGCAGTGAGGGAAAGGTATCGTCCCTGGCCATGGGTACTGGTCCACGCATCGGTGGTCAGGTGGACCTTGCTACAGACGGCGTTTAGTAGCGCATGTTTAATGTTTCCCTCGACATGTTTTTGCAGACCAGGGACGGCTTGCCTGCTGAAATAAAATCGGCTTGGCACATTGTATTGTGGGACTGCCAATGCCATTAAGTTACGGAAACTGTCAGTCTCCACCAGCCTGAATGACAGCATTTCAAGGGACAGGAGTTTTGCAATGCCAGCATTCAGAGCCTGTGCTCGTGGATGGTTTGACGAGTATGGCCGTCTTTTATCCCATTCCTGTGGTACTGATGGCTGTTTTGTGGCCTGGGAGTGTGAAGATGACAGGGAACTTGCTGCTGTGGGTGGAATAACACTTTGTCTCTGGACAACAGTGACCGAGGTTCTTCCATGGCGATCCTGTGAGGAAGCAGAACCAGCTGTGTGTGAGCTGGAGGTAGAGGCTCCAACACGACCTGAAGATGTAGGTGCTGCTGTAGGTTGGCCTACATCTCCAGTGTGTCTTTGTAACTCAACTACGTGCTTTGTCCGCACATGTTTCCACATATTTGTGGTATTGAGGTTACTGCAATTTTTACCTCTTTTTACTTTTTGCTTACACAGCTTGCATTTAACATAGCAAATATCATCTGCAAGTCTGTCAAAAAAGGACCACGCAGTGCAAGTCCTGGGAGCGCCCATTTTTACTTTTGGAAGAGAACTGCTCCCAACAGGTGCCAAACTGGAGGCTAGAGGCAACCGAGTCTGCAGCCTACCTCTCCCTCCTGTTTGTACCGTTGGGACAATCTCATCCTCAGAGCTGCTCCCACCACCTTCCTGTCCCTCACGCCATGTTGGGTCTTGGACCTCATCATCTCCACTACCCTCTTCCAACACCTGCTGCTGTTGGGTGGTCTGGCCAGCACCATGCTCAACAGAAACTGGCACCTGAGTCTCATCATCATCAGATGCGTTCTGCGGTGTGCTGACCATCGGCACTGGCTCACCCGCCTCTTCTGATTCAGAGAGACACAGCTGTTGCGCATCACTGCATACTCCCTCTTCTTCACATTCCAGAATGCTGCTTGGCTGGGCCCCTGTTTGCAAGCCAACAGATTCTGAGAACAGAAGCAGAGACTCAGCTGGCTCCAGTTCAGAACTCTCTGACTGCCTGGGCAATTTGACAGGCGGTGAACAGACAGATGGTTGCTCAACAGTGTTGTGGTCCTGAGAGGAGGTGGAAGCAATTGAAGTCGATGCATTGGCTGCCATCCAACCAACAATGGCTTCAATTTGTTCTTCCCGCAGCAGGGGGGTACGCCGAGCTCCTACAAAACTGCACATTAAGGAACGCTCACGGGGAAAAATGGTGGATGCTGTGTCACTAGGGGCAGCAGCAGCCACAGAATCCCCACGTCCTCTCCCTGCTGAAACTCCACGGCCACGACCTCGTGCCTTACTCCCTGCCTTCTTCATCTTGGTAGATTGATAAAGAAAGTCAGAAAAGTTAAAAGGCCTAAGTGTTGTTATTCCTCAGAGACTGCAGTGAACACTGCAGACAACTGTTCACTAGCTGTGAAAGGCCCCTTTGTGTACTTCTATAGTGTTTGCAACCAATGTATTGTATACGGATGGAAGCGCGTCACACTAATAGATTTGAGTTATTTGAAATAGAATGGAGCAGCAACAATTATAGAAAAATGACAAGGATGAGGCAGTGACACACGTTCAGCAGACTATAACCAGCAGTGATTAAAGAACTAACTGGAGCGTGATCTGCACTCAGCAAAAAAAAATATATATCACAGACTAGAGTGAACACTGCAGTGCACACAACTGGTCACTATCTGTGAAAGGCTCCTTTGTGGACTTCTATAGTGTTTGCAACCAATGTATTGGATACGGATGGAAGCGCGTCACACTAATAGATTGGAGTAGTTGTGTCGACCCGCCACCACAATTGTGGATTACCAGGGCAATGGGTACTCAGAGCCGAGCCCGTAGAAGTCTATGGGGGTTTTGTCACAGGTAGCTGTGGCTCGGTCTGTGGCCCGGGCGGTCTGGCGTATGTTGGGGATATATTTACAGGGGATAGGTTTATATACAGTTCGTGACGCCACCTGTAGTGTTCTGGTAATTAGTACCAGCGCTGCTGTAGATCTCTGAGGGGATGGTGAGGCAGCTAGATGTCGGGTCCCCTACAGGTGGGACTGGTCCCTCAAAGTCTATGTGAGTTGTGAAGTCGAGTGCAGATAAAGAACACAGTCTCACACGGTCAGCGTCTTTCCATACCTTTACTTGCAAGATGATAAGGCAGGTCCCAGGGAGGCTGATCCAAGGAGAGTGTATCTTGAGACGGCAGCTGGACAAGTTAGGGGCCTCCTTTAACTCCAATAAAACGAGTACAACCAGCCTGAAGCGTAGTTCCCTCAAATCTCCAGCTAATCTTTAGCTGTACCTGCCCAGTCAGCTTAGTGTTAGGGGCCTTCCTGTGAAGGAGCTGAATTCTTATTTTGTCCTGCAGAACTCCAAAGTCTTCACTCCCCCTGACCCCAGTTACGTACTGACTATAAGGGGCTGTCTGCCGCGACCTAGGGTCCGGTAGATTCCTGGTTTTCCTATCACCGTGCCTGAAACAACAGTGACCCTTCGGTCCCCAGTGACCGGTAGCAATGTGCTGGACTTCTGCAATCCTGTAGCACTAATCCTATAAATCCACTTGCCTTTCGCCTTGTCCACGCTGGTAACATAAGCACTCAAACTAGCCAAGGGTCGAGCAGTCACTTCTTTCCTTTTCCTTCCTATGAAGTTAGCCACAGATGCTCAGTTATCACAGGCAGGAGCACGTCTCTGAACCTGATACCGTCCTTTAGACAGGGATGCTGAAGACTTTCCGTGCTAATACTTCTTCTTTCTTCAGTGTGTGCTGAGAAGGTGATACAGCTCTGACTAGACTAAGGTGTATTCCAAACACCTATACCAGACTCCACGATATGAACTGGTGATAAAGCAGGCTAGACTCTTTCCTCCCTCCAAACGTCTTCTCACCCAGAAGTCTAGACTCTACTCCACACGTCCTCACTGTCCGAAGACAGGAACTAGACTAGTCACTCTAACACCTACTACTTTGACCACTCCCTCTAGAGTATACTCCACTACCCTAGGGGTGTGTCTAGTGTGTGTTGAGTGAATGGATATTTAGCATTAAACTGCCGTCTCGCCATACACTCTCCAGGGTACTGCGTGTGCCTACCACCAGGGCTACACATTATTTTAAATAGAATGGAGCAGCAACAATTATAGAAAAATAACAAGGATGAGGCAGTGACACACGTTCAGCAGACTATAACCAGCAGTGGTTTAGAAACTAACTGGAGCGTGATCTGCACTCAGTAAAAAAAAAAATATCACAGACTAGAGTGAACACTGCAGTGCACACAACTGGTCACTATCTGTGAAAGGCTCCTTTGTGGACTTCTATAGTGTTTGCAACCAATGTATTGGATACGGATGGAAGCGCATCACACTAATAGATTGGAGTTATTTTAAATAGAATGGAGCAGCAACAATTATAGAAAAATGACAAGGATGAGGCAGTGACACACGTTCAGCAGACTATAACCAGCAGTGGTTTAAGAACTAACTGGAGCGTGATCTGCACTCAGCAAAAAAAAAAATATATCACAGACTAGAGTGAACACTGCAGTGCACACAACTGGTCACTATCTGTGAAAGGCTCCTTTGTGGACTTCTATAGTGTTTGCAACCAATGTATTGGATACGAATGGAAGCACGTCACACTAATAGATTGGAGTTATTTTAAATAGAATGGAGCAGCAACAATTATAGAAAAATGACAAGGATGAGGCAGTGACACACGTTCAGCAGACTATAACCAGCAGTGGTTTAAGAACTAACTGGAGCGTGATCTGCACTCAGCAAAAAAAAATATATATCACAGACTAGAGTGAACACTGCAGTGCACACAACTGGTCACTATCTGTGAAAGGCTCCTTTGTGGACTTCTATAGTGTTTGCAACCAATGTATTGGATACGGATGGAAGCGCGTCACACTAATAGATTGGAGTTATTTTAAATAGAATGGAGCAGCAACAATTATAGAAAAATTACAAGGATGAGGCAGTGACACACGTTCAGCAGACTATAACCAGCAGTGGTTTAAGAACTAACTGGAGCGTGATCTGCACTCACCAAAAAAAAAATATATCACAGACTAGAGTGAACACTGCAGTGCACACAACTGGTCACTATCTTTGAAAGGCTCCTTTGTGGACTTCTATAGTGTTTGCAACCAATGTATTGGATACGGATGGAAGCACGTCACACTATAATTTCAATTGAATGGAGCTGCAAGAATTACACTAAAGAAAAAAAAAAAAGAGTCTGTGAGTGACACGTGCAGATGCCTACAAACAGCGTTGGATGCAGAGCAAACTGCAGCGCGTCACCTGCACTCACACACAGACCTTGCAGAGCTGTGAAAACAACACTAGAAGGCTAAAGGAAGCTTTACACAGCGGTTGTTAAACTAGCCTGCCTAAAGCACAGTACACAAAATCGCAATCTCTAACTGTCCCTCAGAGTCAGCAGAGCAGCGTTCTGTCCCTAACTGAATTCACAGCACAGTTACGCTAAAATGGCGGCGGCGCCTTTTATAGTGCATTCTGACATCATTTCAGCATCCAATCACAGCCATGCCATTAGTTAACATGACCGCAGCAGTACAGGATGTGCCCACACTTCTTAGGATTCCTCATTGGCTGACTAAAATCACATTGCCTCTCAAAGAATTATGGGAACTTCCGATTCCGGTATACGATATATGGAAAATATCGGAACTAAGTATCTAAAGTCCGATACAGCGAATATCAGCCGATACCCGATACTTGCGGTATCGGAATGCTCAACTCTACTCCCTACACTAAGATCGGCAGAAGTAAAATGGCGGTCGGCGGTGAGGGATTTTATATGCACTGTGCCACACAAAGCCAGCCAATCACTGCAATGCCCTTTTCTAAGATGGTGCTGGTCGCTGCCCATGTAATCGCGTTGCCCACAGTCTGCGTCCTTGCTCATTGGCCGAGAAAAGGCCCTTAAAGTATTATGGGAAAACCGACTTGGGCAAAATGGTCGCCGAACACGTGACCGACCTCACTCCATGGTCGGGTTTCCCTCGGCGAAACCCGACTTTGGCGAAAGTCGGTGTTTTTTTAAATTGACCGACCTGTTTCGCTCAACTCTACTCATTAGACTGCGAGGGCAATGCAGTGCTCTGGGTGAATGTACCAGCAGAATCATATAGCAGTGGCTGTGCATCTGGGGAATTCAGGATTTTACTTGATAACCCAGGCATGGTATGTGAAAAGAGCTCCAGGGAGTAATCTGAAGTGGCCTGCCGCATTCTTCACTTTTGGTGAGGGTGAAGGACACCAGGAAAGGAGTCGTTCCTAACCAGGAGCCTGCACTGACGACTCAGTGTTTGCAGTTTTTGAAATTTCAGAAGAGAAGGTGATAGAGCTAGAGGCTGTTTCGGCAATGTAAGCCAAAACCTGTTCCTGATGCTCCGGCTTTAAAAGCGGTTTACCTACTCCCAGAAAAGGGAGCCTTCCAGGCCTTCTGGAGCCAGATGATGATGCAGGCTCAACACCTCCTGCTTTAGGTGCTATTGTGCTTTTGGCACTACTAGCAGATGCACCACCACCACCATCAGTAACAGCTGGACCCCCGCCCACGTCCGCAGCCTTTTCCACCATACTTCCTCATGTTTGGGAGAATGCACCAAAAATACCAGCAGATATATGGTACTGTAACAGAAGCATACAGCTTTATACAGTGTAGGGGTAAATTTAAATCTCCGTATATATTTCCGGAGTCACACACAGACTCTCACTCAGTATGGATTTGACCAGAATACAAAAAGCAGAAAAACAGTACTGTATCAGAAGTGAACAGCTTTATACAGTGTAGGGGTAAATTTAAATCTCCGTATATATTTCTGGAGTCACACACAGACGCTCACTCAGTTTGGATTTGACGAGAATACAAAAAGCAGAAAAACAGTACTGTATCAGAAGTGTACAGCTGTATACAGTGTAGGGGTAAATTTAAATCTGCGTATATATTTCCGGAGTCACACACAGACGCTCACTCAGTATGGATTTGACCAGAATACAAAAAGCAGAAATAACAGTAGTGTATCAGAAGCGTACAGCTTTCTACAGTGTAGGGGTAAATTTAAATCTCTGTATTTATTTCCAGAGTCACACACAGACGCTCTCTCAGTATGGATTGGAACGTAATAAAAAAAATAGAAATACAGTACTGTAAAAGAAACATACAGCTGTATATGGTTTTAGGGAAAATTAAAATCTCCATATTTATTTCCGGAGTCACAAACAGACGCTCTCTGAGTATGGATTGGACCGCAGTAAAAAATTGCAGAAATATGGTACTGTATCAGAAGCGTACAGCTGTATACGGTTTTAGGGAAAATTTAAATCTCCATATTTATTTCCGGAGTCACACACAGACGCTCTGTCAGTATGGATTTCACCTTAATACAAAAAGCAGAAAAACGGTACTGTATCAGAATGGTACAGCTTTATACAGTGTAGGGGTAAATTTAAAGCTCCGTATAAATTTCCTGAGTCACACACGGACGCTCACTCAGTATGGATTTGACCATAATACAAAAAGCAGAAAAACAGTACTGTATCAGAAGCGTACAGCTTTATACAGTGTAGGGGTAAATTTAAATCTCCGTATTTAATTCCGGAGTCACACACAGACGCTCTCTCAGTATGGATTTGACCTTAATACAAAAAGCAGAAAAATGGTACTGTATCAGAATGGTACAGCTTTATACAGTGTAGGGGTAAATTTAAATCTCCGTATATATTTCTGGAGTCACACACAGACGCTCACTCAGTATGGATTTGACCAGAATACAAAAAACAGAAAAACAGTACTGTATCAGAAGTGTACATCTTTATACAGTGTAGGGGAAAATTTAAATCTCCATATTTATTTTCGGAGTCACACACAGACGCTCTCTCAGTATGGATTGGACCATAATAAAAAAAGCAGAAACACGGTACTGTGTCAAAAGCGTACAGCTGTATACGGTTTTAGGGTAAATTTAAATCTCCGTATTTATTTCCAGAGTCACACACAGACACTCTCTCAGCATGGATTGGACCGTAATAAAAAAAGCAGAAATACTGTACTGTATCAGAAGTGTACAGCTGTATACGGTTTTAGGGAAAATTTAAATCTCCGTATTTATTTCCAGTCACACACAGACGCTCTCTCAGTATGGATTGGACTGTAATAAAAAAAAAGCAGAAATACGGAACTGTATCAGAAGCGTACAGCTGTATATGGTTTAAGGGAAAATTTAAATCTCCGTATTTATTTCCGGAGTCACACACAGATAGTCAGCATGTATTTGTCCGTGATACCAGCCAGTACACGGCATTGTGTGAGGAGTGTACAGCTCTGTACGGTGTGGGAAAAAATGAATGGTCGGTAACTGCAGAAAAAAAGAATGAAAGTATTATTGCTGTGTAAAAAGCAGTCTGCACAGCAGTGTACACACAGCAATACAGCTATCAGGCAGCCTCTCTAACTCTCTTCCTACTGATAAACAGCAAGCAACCCCTCCCTACTGTTAAGATCGGCAGAAGTAAAATGAATGTTTGTTGTCAGGGCTTTTATAGACACTATGATGCCCCCCAAAGCAAGACAATCACTGTAATGCCATTCTCTAAGATGGTGGTGGACACTGCCCATGTCATCTCGTTGCCCACAGTGTATGTCCTTGCTCATTGGCTGAAAAAAGGCGCATGAAAGCATTACGGGAAAACCGACTTTGGGCTCATTTTGCCGAACGCATTGCCGACTTCACACTATGGTCGGGTTTCGCTCGGTGAAACCCGACTGGCGAAAATCGGCGACTTATGAATCTGACCGACCTGTTTCGCTCAACTCTACCATCACACATTCAATAAATAAATAATGAGATTTATAATGCAATATAATTAAAGTCCTTAATATCAAGCAGAAACCATCACCCAATTACAATTAAATCTGCTGTCAAAACCAATAAATACATAAAGTGCAATTAGATTGTGAAAGATATACCTCTCAAAGGAGCCCAGGAGAATGAAGGATGGCGTAACCGCTCACCCCAACACACGTTTCTCTGTCGCTTCTTCCGGGGGCGTGTGACAGACAGATGTCTGTCTAGCCTCTGTTTGAAGACTTTAGGAGAACTCACCACCTCTCATGGCAGCCTATTCCACTCATTGATCACCCTCACTGTTGAAAAGTTTTTTCTAATATCTTATCTGTATCTTCTCCCTTGCAGTTTCATTCCATTGCTTCTAGTGTTTCCATGTGCAAATGAGAAAAAGGATGATCCCTCTACACATATTTGTTGACAGCTATTAAGTCTCCCCTTAGCCTTCTATTTTGCAAGCTAATCATTCCCCGATCCTTTAACCGTTCCTCATAGCACATACTTTGCAGTCCCCTCACCATCCTGGTAGTGATTAAAAACGCCTGCGGCTAAAAGGCGGAGTGCTCAGTCAGAAGGCTAAAGAATACAAATTTCAAAAAACTGACTGTCACATCCAAACATAAACTAAGTGTGAACAGGTACTTAACCTAGAGTCACTCATATACATGCAAACAAAAAAGGCAGCACTCTGTAGTGCCATAGCAGGCAAACATGAAATATGAAAAATGAATTGCATTACTGCATTACAAATATGAAAAATTGAGAAAGCTTAGTGCATAAAATGGACAATTTTTGTGTACCTGGAAGCCAGTTAAGGTGTTTCTCGTTTGTATTCATTAGCCTTCTGACTGAGCACTCCGCCTTTTAGCTGCAGGTGTTTTTAATCACAGCAGGGCCACTACCCCTCCACAGAGATGTAGATTTCAAGTCTAAAGAGAGGATTCATAGTTTCCCATACAGATGAAGACTTTAGTCGAAGCGATGATTGGCATTAGTTAGGACCTGGAAAACGAGAAACACCTTAATGTGGCTTACAGGTACACATAAATTGGCCATTTTATGCGCTAAGCTTTCTCAGTTTTTCATATTACTAATGCAGTAATGCAATTCCTTTTTCATATTTCATGTTTGCATGCTATGACGCTACAGAGTGCTGCCTTTTTTGTTTTTGTGTTTTATACTCTCTTCCCGTCCTGACTCTGTGTTCCCCTTTCATCTATTGACTCTCTGGTTTTGACTTGGCTTGGACCCTGACCTGCTATTTTGATTTTTGTCTTTGGCATATCTGTTCCTGACCGGTATTGACCCATTTGGCTTTTTTCTGACTGTGCTTGTTTATTCCTTTGGTACTGCGCTACAGACTAATTTCAATCCGACTTGTTTGACTATTCTGCTGCCACCTGGTGGTAGCCTCGCTACTGTGCTACAGGTTTGCTCTTGCTGGGTGGAGCTTTCATCTAGCTGCATAGCAGCAGCGTGATATTATAACTGACCACAAACAGTTTTTTTTCTTTGCTCCGCTCCTTATGGATCCGCTGCACACTCTTGCGGGTCAGATATCAAATCTGACCCAAATGAAGCAGGATTTGTCAGTGAAATATAGGGCTCTCGCTTCTTCTCATAACCAACTGCAGAGGGAGCTTTCTGAGACGGTTAAAACTTTTCAGGGTTCTATTTCCCAATCTGTCGGTAAGCACTCTGAAACTTTTGATGTTTCGCTGCGCTCTCCTGAACCTACGATCAGGCTCCCAGATAACTTCTCCGGAGAAAAGGAGAAGTTCCATACATTCAGGGAGAGTTGTAAGCTGCTGTTCTCTCTTAGACCACAATCCTTTGGAGATGAGAGTTAGTGGGTGGGGATAATTATTTCCTTCAGGAGGGACCTCAAAGGTGGGCTTTCTCTTTACCTGCTACTGCCCCTGAACGTGTCTGTGGATAGGTTCTTTGAGGTCTTTGGACTTATTTTTGATGAATCAGACCGGGTAAGGTTCACAGAGGACATGGTCATGGGTCTCTCCCAGAGTAAACTCACTGCTGAAAGGTATTGTTCTGAGTTTAGACAGGGGTCCACTGAAGTGTCTTGGGATGACTCTGCTTTGAGATGTCAATTCAGGAGAGGACTTTCAGATCATCTCAAGGATGCTCTGCCCCTCATCCGCCACCCAGTTCCCTGGAGGAGGCATGACCCTGGTCATTCTTATGGACCGGAGATTATGGGAAAGAGGAGTTATCCAGCGAGAGACTCCTGTATTGCCTGCTAAATCTGAGGTGACGTCATTTACAGAGACCATGCAGTTTGGTGTCACCAACTTCAAGGAGAAGGAGAGGAAGCGATGATGTGATGGGAAATTATGTTTTTATTGTGGAGATCTGGGACATTGGAAGAAGGACTGCTCCTCTTGTACATTGATTAACAAGCTTCCGAGTCTGGGTGATTGTCGAGGAAGTCTCGGGTACCATTTTCATTGTTTCAAAAAATGTTGTTAGAGGTGGAACTGTGTTATTAAGGTGGTTACGCATCCACTTCAGCATTTGTGGACTGTGGATCTTTCATAAACTTCATTGACTCTAGTATGGTGTCAAAGTTGCCATTGATAAGACACCGTTCGCTCAAAATGTTATTACGTTTGTCTGTGAGGAGTTCCTTCTCAAGGTGGGTTCCTTGGACCAGGAACAAATTTCTTGTTATGATATGAATAATCCTCCTGAGGGACTGTTGTTGGGGTTCCCCTGGTTGCAGAGGCATAATCCTGTTATAGACTGAGGATCTCATGATATTGTTAAATGAAGTCCTAATTGTTCCAATGGTTGTCTCTCTACTGTTTTTGTGTCTGCCATTAATCTGGAGGGTATCCTGGAGTACCCAAAAAAGAGGCTGAGGTCTTGCCACCCCATCGTCCTTATGATTGTACAATTAATCTTATTCTGGGTTCTAAATTGCCCAAAGCCCATTTGTACAATATTTCTGGCCCAGAACGTACCGCTATGAAAAACTATATCTCTGATAGTCTACGCAAAGTTCACATCCATCCCTCCGTCTCACCTGAGGCCGCTGGATTCTTTTTTGTTAAGAAAAAAGATGGTTGTTTACGCCCATGCCTCGATTTCCGGAAACTAAATAAAATTACGGTGAGAAATAACTACCCTCTCCCACTCATTCCAGATCTTTATAACCAATTGTCTGGTGCAAAGTGGTTTTCCAAACTTGATCTCAGGGGAGCATATAACCATATCCGCATTCGGGAAGTGGATGAGTGGAAAACGGCATTTCTTACCTCCGAGGGTCTGTTTGAAAATTTGGTCGTGACATTTGATTTCACGAATGCGCCTGCAGTGTTTCAGAACTTCATGAATGATGTTTTTTTCTGATTTTATTGGGTGCTTTATGGTTGTATACTTGGACAATATCCTTGTTTTCTCTCCTGACAAGGAAGCCCACATTGGTCATTTACGTGCTGTTCTGCATAGGTTACGGGGAAATTCTCTATTAGCTAAACCTGAGAAATGTTCTTTTTGTGTCCAGAAGCTTTCCTTTCTGGGGTTCATCCTTTCTGAAAACAGGTTTCGGATGGATCCCGTAAAGGTACAGGCCATTGTTGATTGGGTGTAGCCCAGAAACCTCAAGGGTCTGCAGCGTTTTCTGTGTTTTGCCAATTATTTTCGAAAATTCATCCAGGGGAATCTCAGGTGGTCAAGCCACTCACCGATCTCACTTGCAAGGGGCTGATCTCCAAGTCTGGTCACCCCTGGAGGTTGAAGCATTTACTACATTAAAGAAGTGTTTTGTGTCTGCTCCTGTATTGGTTCAGCCCGATCCGTCAGAACCATTCATTGTAGAGGTAGATGCATCGGAGGTGGGAGTGGTGGTGGTGTTGTCTCAGGGACCCGTTACTTTGACCAATTTAAGACCATGTGCCTTTTTCTCCAGAAAGTTTTCTTCTGCGGAGAGGTATTGTGATGTTGGTAACTGGGAGTTATTGGCCATAAAGTTGGCTTTTGAAGAATTGAGGCACTTTTTGGAGGGGGGGCGGTTCATCGGATCACGGTGAATACAGACCACAAGAACCTGTCCTACAGTGAGTCTGCCAAGTGGCTAACTCCTAGACAGGTGAGGAGGTCGCTGTTTTTTTCACATTTTCATTTTTCTATCACCTTTCAGCCTGGTTCCAAGAATGTCAAGGCGGATGCCTTATCTCGCAGTTTTGATCACCCCCCAAACCTCCTTCCTCCATTCCTCAGCACGGGGTGGTTGTTGCTGGGTATCCTCTGAATTGGAGCTGGAATTTTGGGAGGCTCTGTCTTTGCCTGATAATAAGCTTTTTGTCCTGGTTCAGTACCGGTGGAGGGTTCTCCGGGAGTTCCACAATTCTGCGCTAAGTGGTCACCTGGTGAACTCAGCCACCCGGAAAGCCATTACTATGCTGTTTTGGTGGTCCTCCATGACCTCTTATGTTACTAGAATTGTGCCTACTTGTGATACCTGTGCCCGTGCTAAGAGCTCCCATAACCGGCCGACCGGGGAATTGGTGCCATTGCCAATTCCGGAGAGACCTTGGACTCATTTGTCCATGGATTTTATCACTGATCTCCCTCCTTCCAATAACAAAAGTGTGATCTGTGTAGTGATTGACAGATTCAGTAAACTAGTGCATTTTGTACCTTTGGCAGGACTGCCTAATGCAGAAACACTAAGTTGTTTGTTGAGCACGTTGTACAGTTGCATAGCGTGCCTTTGAGTGTTGTTTCTGATAGAGGGTTGCTATTTGTGTCCAAATTTTGGAGGGAATTTTGTAAAAGATTGGGTTTTGTTTGACCTTCTCCCTGGCCTACCATTCCGAGACCAATGGTCAGACGGAGAGGACCAATCAGACACTTGACCAGATTTTTCGGTGTCTTGCTACGTCTCAGCAGGATGATTGATGTTCTTCGTTGCCTGTCGCTGAGTTTGCATTTAATAATCGGGTTAATCAGTCCACTGGCACCTCTCCATTCTTCTGTAACTACAGTTTTCACCCCCATTTTGGCAAATTTTCCAGGTTGGATTCGGGGTGCCACGGGTGATTCGGCAGTTCAACGGTTGGGGAGGTGTGGAGGGAGGTCCAGAGGAACATTGGGGAGGCTCAGGGTAAACATAAACATTTTGCTGATGATAAGCAACTGTCTGTAGGACCTATATTCCTAGTAGGTGATAAAGGTTGTCTAACAAGAACATACGTCTGAAAGTTCCTTCTGCTAAGGAACTAGGTCCCAGGTTTATTGGTCCTTACAAGATCATTGAGGTTGTCAATCCAGTTGCCTTTAGCTTACACCTACCTCCGTCGCTTTGGATTCCCAATGTGTTCCATAAGACCCTTCTTAAGTCATCTGTACCTTCCTCTGCTGGGTCTCTATTCCCTCCAACTCCCATCTCTTTGGATGGTCAGACAAAGTGGAACGGATTGTGGATTCTCATATGGTCCGCAGTTCACTTCAGTATTTGGTCCGTTGAAGGGGTTACGGTCTGCAGGATCGATCTTGGGTCCTGGTGCGATCTGTCCATGCTGATCGATTGGTTCGGGCATTTCATGCACTATATCCTAGGAAACCTGGGGGACCGGTGGCTCCCCCTTGAGAGGAGGGTACTGTCATGATCCAGACCGGGTTTTGAGACCTGTCTTCCCCTTTTCCCTGTCTAGTCATGTTAGGGGCTAACTTTTCTAAGCCTCAGTCTGGTTTCAGGTTTGCTATTTATCTCCGCTGTATCCTGCAGACGGTGTCAGTTATAGTTTCTGCCTACGGCGTGTGTAGCTGACTCTGCTTGCCCTGATTTGTCCTTTGCTGACTGTACCCGTGTCTGTTCTTGTACCCTCTTGCTGTCCCGACTCTGTGTTCCTCTTTCGTGTATTGACTCCCTGGTTTTGACTTGGCTTTGACCCTGACCTGCTGTTTTGTCTCTAGTCTATCGCATATCTGCTCCTGACCAGTATTGACCCATTTGGCTTGTTTCTGACTCTGTGCTTGATTATTTCTTTGGTACTGTGCTGCATACCAATATCAATCTGGCTTGTTTGACTATTCTGCTGCCACCTGGTGCTAGCCTCGCTGCTGCACTGCAGGTTTGCTCTTGCTGTGTACAGTCCTCCCTCCAGTCTGTTGCCATCTAGTGGAGCTTGCATCTACCTGCATAGCAGCAGCGTGATAGGTAACGATCTTATCGGCAGTAATGTTACAGCTGATCAGAACCGCCGGTATTTCTCGCACTGTCACACAGATGACAGCACGGAAAACACCATAGGAAGTCTGCAAAAGCGCACAATGTGAACACAGCCTTGCACTCACAAAATGGCACTGAAGCCACATGTCCGCTTTTTATATGAAGATGGACATGTGACTTCAGCAGACAATGACACAAGCCCTTGTGACTGGACATTGTGGATGGTTTCTGCAACTTGGTTGGCTGCCAAAATTTCCACACATTAAGTTAATAAAAAAAGAATAACAGTCTGCCTCTCCTCTGACCTCTCTCCCCCCTACCCTCAATAAACACACACCCCCCCACCCCGCTC
Organism: Oophaga sylvatica; assembly: GCA_033576555.1. Classification (NCBI taxonomy): domain Eukaryota; kingdom Metazoa; phylum Chordata; class Amphibia; order Anura; family Dendrobatidae; genus Oophaga; species Oophaga sylvatica. The sequence goes on from JARQOD010000001.1 coordinate 101,448,883, forward strand.
ATCATACAGCACCACAATCCTAGCCAAAGTCTTAACAAAAGCATTAGTGGAAACTTGATCATTTACCAAACTTTGGTAAAAATTTGACGATTTTGAGGAAAATGCTCTGGAATCCGAATACGAATTTGAATGTGCAAAGTTCATGCCGACTTTGAGATAGGCAAACCTTTTCAGAGCAAGTTGGATCATCTCTAGATAGGAGGTCAGATTGCACATCTCATTCCACAAAGGGACAGTGAATACTTGCTGCTGCTGGTGGAGTACCACCTTGGGAAGTCTGTTGCCTTTCAAGAAATTATGTTGTCTGCTTAGCCTCACTGGAAGGTACTCAGTCACCATTTTTTCTCAGAAATGGTGCCTCCTCTCTGTTATCAAGTCCAGGAGAATGTAGGCTACTCTCTTGACTTGTCCTTGAGCTCCAAAGTGTACTGCCCTGCAAATAGCTGTAATGGCATGGGCAATACATGACTCCATGTGTCGGATCTACGTGTGTCTCCACTACCAGTTGTTGACAGTTTTCTGCCTCCTCTTATACCTCCTGCAGGTTCTGCTCAACTCACATGACCCCATCCCCAACAGGAACAGGTCTCAACGTTGACTCCATGCACTGCCCTTTTTCCTCATGCAAAGTAAAGCGCTACCAAGCGGTTTTACAGTTTGAAAACCTGTGGGAGAAAACTGGAGTACATTTCTGACATAATTTACACAACTAAAGTGGCATAAATATTTATCAATTTGTCTAGCCATTTCACATCAGATCCGACACAAGTTCTGCCTGCTTTGGCGGATCAGGCCAAAAATTGCAAGTTGAAAAATACTGGCAAAAAATGCGGTTACATTTCAGGGTGTTTTAAACATGTAAGTAGCTTGGTGAATCGGGCCCTAAAAATTAATATTATAATGTGTGTGCTTAGCATTTAGAACTAGAAAGGGCTGGTTCATATCATGAATAAATGTATAACAGTTAATGCAGACCATAAATGCTGCACAGAAAATGCCCAATGTGCATTTTGATGCTTTTTTTCCAGGGTTTAAGCGCTGGTGAAACGCTTGTTGGACATTCCCGTAAGCCATTTATGATCTGTATTTATTATTAAATATTTATTCCTCATATAAACCTGTCCCCTTGGAATGCAAAACACATACATTCTAATTTATAGTTTTATTCTTTAACCTTTATAATTAATATTTATTTCTATTTCACTTTATGTGTATGCTAACATGAACTGTCATTGTACCAATTTGATATCTGATATAGTGGTCATAGGCCACAAGCTACAAATCTTATGGTTTGTTATGTTATAGCAATTTGATTTAATTATTGCATTGAGCACTTTTCTATCATTATTTTTATGTCATATTATAATGAATTACTTGGAATAATTATGGGTTTGTTTTTTAGGCTTGACGTGTAACTATCATGATATTTCCATAAATTGCAGCACTTTCATTTGGATCATAACCAATGCTCGATTTTGATTATTTTATTTGCATATTTTTTGAAGCATTGAATAATCAAAATACTATTTTATAGAACTTGAAGTACGGTGTGCTGTGATCTTACAGTTTATAGTCACATTATTTAATTATAGTCAAAAGACGAGGGTTTCCATTCTGTTATATGCACTTCTTATTAATTGCTATGGAATCCTAGCCTACAGGTATATTCTCATGTAACAACTAGTGTTGAGCATTCCGATACCGCAAGTATCGGGTATCGGCCGATATTCGCGTTATCGGAATTCCGATACTTAATTCCGATACTTTTTCAATATCGTATACCGGAATCGGAAGTTCCCATAATTCTTTGAGAGGCAATGTGATTTTAGTCAGCCAATGAGGAATCCTACGAAGTGTGGGCACATCCTGTAATGCTGCGGTCATCTTAACTAATGGCATGGCTGTGATTGGCTGCTGAAATGATGTCAGAATGCACTATAAAAGGCGCCGCAGCCATTTTAGCGTCACTGTGCTGTGAACTCAGTAAGGGACAGAACGCTGCTGTGCTGACTCTGAGGGACAGTTAGATATTGCGATTTTGTGTACTACTGTGCTTGAGGCAGGCTAGTTTACCAACCGCTGTGTAAAGCTTCATTTTGCCAGTGTTGTTTTAACAGCTCTGTGCAAGGTGTGTGTGTGACAGTGCAGGTGACGCTGCAGTTTGCTCTGCATCCACCGCTGTTTGTAGGCATCTGCACGTGTCACTGACTCTTTTTTTTTTTTATTTTATTTAGTGGAATTGGTGCAGCTCCATTATATTAGAAAAAAATCAAATCTATTAGTGTGACGTGCTTCCATCCGTATACAATACATTGGTTGCAAACACTATAGAAGTACAGAAAGGAGCTTTTCACAGATAGTGAATAGTTGTGTTTCAGTGTTCACTGCAGTCTGTGAGGTTTTGATTTTTTGAGTGCAGATCACGCTCCAGTTAGTTCTTCAACCACTGCTGGTTGTAGTCTGCTGAGCGTGTGTCACTGCCTCATCCTTCACATTTTTCTCTAATTGGTGCTGCTCCATTATATTAGAAAAAAATCTAATCTATTAGTGTGACGCGCTTCCATCCGTATACAATACATTGGTTGCAAACACTATAGAAGTACACAAAGGGGCCTTTAACAGCTACTGAACAGTTGTGTTTCAGTGTTCACTGTAGTCTGTGAGCTTTTCATTTTGTGAGTGCAGATTACGCTCCAGTTTGTTCTTCAACCACTGCCGGTTGTAGTCTGCTGAGCGTGTGTCACTGCCTCATCCTTCACATTTTTCTCTAATTGGTGCTGCTCCATTTTAGTGGAAAAAAATCTAATCTATTAGTGTGACGCGCTTCCATCCGTATACAATACATTGGTTGCAAACACTATAGAAGTACACAAAGGGGCCTTTAACAGCTACTGAACAGTTGTGTTTCAGTGTTCACTGTAGTCTGTGAGCTTTTCATTTTGTGAGTGCAGATTACGCTCCAGTTTGTTCTTCAACCACTGCCGGTTGTAGTCTGCTGAGCGTGTGTCACTGCCTCATCCTTCACATTTTTCTCTAATTGGTGCTGCTCCATTTTAGTGGAAAAAAATCTAATCTATTAGTGTGACGCGCTTCCATCCGTATACAATACATTGGTTGCAAACACTATAGAAGTACACAAAGGGGCCTTTAACAGCTACTGAACAGTTGTGTTTCAGTGTTCACTGTAGTCTGTGAGCTTTTCATTTTGTGAGTGCAGATTACGCTCCATTTGTTCTTCAACCACTGCCGGTTGTAGTCTGCTGAGCGTGTGTCACTGCCTCATCCTTCACATTTTTCTCTAATTGGTGCTGCTCCATTTTAGTGGAAAAAAATCTAATCTATTAGTGTGACGCGCTTCCATCCGTATACAATACATTGGTTGCAAACACTATAGAAGTACACAAAGGGGCCTTTAACAGCTACTGAACAGTTGTGTTTCAGTGTTCACTGTAGTCTGTGAGCTTTTCATTTTGTGAGTGCAGATTACGCTCCAGTTTGTTCTTCAACCACTGCCGGTTGTAGTCTGCTGAGCGTGTGTCACTGCCTCATCCTTCACATTTTTCTCTAATTGGTGCTGCTCCATTTTAGTGGAAAAAAATCTAATCTATTAGTGTGACGCGCTTCCATCCGTATACAATACATTGGTCGCAAACACTATAGAAGTACACAAAGGGGCCTTTAACAGATACTGAACAGTTGTCTGCAGGGTTCACTGTAGTCTGTGAGGAATAACCACACTTAGGCCTTATAACTTTTCTGACTTTCTTTATCAATCTACCAAGATGAAGAAGTCAGTGAGTAAGGCACGTGGTCGTGGTCGTGGCCGTGGATTTGCAGCAGGGAGAGGACGTGGGGATTCTGTGGCTGCTGCCGCACCCAGTGACACAGCATCCACCAGTTTTCCCCGTGAGCGTTCCTTTATGCGCACTTTTGTAGGAGCTCAGCGTACCCCCCTGCTGCGTCAAGAACAAATTGAAGCCGTTGTTGGTTGGATGGCAGCCAATGCATCGACTTCAATACCTTCCACCTCCTCTCAGGACCACAGCACTGTTGAACAACCATCAGTCTCTTCACCGCCTGCCAAATTGCCCAGGCAGTCAGAGAGCTCTGTACAGGAGCCAGCTGAGTCTCTGCTTCTGTTCTCAGAATCTGTTGGCTTGCAAACAGGGGCCCAGCTAAGCAGCATTCTGGAAAGTGAAGAAGAGGCAGTATGCAGTGATGCGCAACAGCTGTGTCTCTCTGAATCTGAAGAGGCGGGTGAGCCAGTGCCGATGGTCAGCACACCGCAGAACGCATCTGATGATGATGAGACTCAGTTGCCAGTTTCTGTTGAGCATGGTGCTGGCCAGACCACCCAACAACAGCAGGTGTTGGAAGAGGGTAGTGGTGGAGATGATGAGGTCCAAGACCCAACATGGCGTGAGGAACAGGAAGGTGGTGGGAGAAGCTCTGAGGAAGAGATTGCCCCAACGGTCCAAACAGTAGGGAGAGGTAGGCTGCAGACTCGCTTGCCTGTAGCCTCCAGTTTGGCACCCGTTCGGAGCAGTTCTCTTACAACAGCCAAACCGGGCGCTCCCAGGACTTGCTCTGCGTGGTCCTTTTTTGATACAGTTGCAGATGATATTTGCTATGTCAAATGCAAGCTGTGTAATCAAAAAATTAAAAGAGGTAAAAGTGTCAGTAACCTTAATACAACAAATATGTGGAAACATGTGCGGTCAAAGCACTTTGTTGAGTTACAAAGACACACTGGAGATGTAGGCCAACCTACAGCAGCACCTACATCTTCAGCTCGTGTTGGAGCCTCTTCCTCCAGTTCACACACAGCTGTTTCGGCTTCCTCACAGGATCGCCATGGAAGAACCTCTGTCACTGTTGTCCAGAGACACAGTGTTATTCCACGCACAGCTGCAAGTTCCCTGTCATCCTCACACACCCAGGCCACAAAACAGCCATCGGTAGCACAGGCATGGGATAAAAGACGGCCATACTCGGCAAACCATCCACGAGCACAGGCTCTGAATGCTGGCATTGCAAAACTCCTGTCCCTTGAAATGCTGTCATTCAGGCTGGTGGAGACTGACAGTTTCCGTGAATTAATGGCATTGGCAGTCCCACAATACAATGTGCCCAGCCGATTTTATTTCAGCAGGCAAGCCGTCCCTGGTCTGCAAAAGCATGTTGAGTCAAAAATTAAACATGCGCTACTAAACGCCGTCAGTAGCAAGGTCCACCTGACCACCGATGCGTGGACCAGTACCCATGGCCAGGGACGATACCTTTCACTCACTGCCCATTGGGTGAATGTTGTGGAGCCGGGTACAGATCTTGCGAGTGGCGCTGTACGTGTTCTGCCAACTCCAAGGATTGCCGGAATTAAGTCTGTCCACATTGACTCCTCCTCCTACTCCAGTTCCTCAGAATCATCGCTGCAGGAGCCGTCACGGTCTACCTCCACATGGACCCGTGGACGCTTACCTGATGCGACCGATATGAGCACAGCCGTGGCCAAACGGCAACAGGCCGTTCTGAAATTAATTTACATGGGGAATCGAAGCCACACAGCGCAGGAGGTCTGGAATGCCATCAAGCAGGAGAGCGACGTGTGGTTTTTGCCAGCGAATCTCCAGCCAGGCTTGGTAGTGTGTGACAATGGCCGAAATCTGGTGGCAGCTCTGGGCCTTGGCAAACTCACTCACATACCATGTCTGGCACATGTGCTCAACTTGGTCGTGCAGAGTTTTTTGAGGGACTATCCGGATCTTGATGCACTGCTGCACAAGGTCCGCCTAGAGTGCGCTCACTTGCGACGTTCCAGCATGGCCAGATCGCGCATTGCAGCTCTGCAACGCAGATTGCGCCTTCCTGAACATCGCATCATATGTGACGTATCCACCAGGTGGAATTCAACGTTACATATGTTGGAGCGGTTGTGTGAGCAGCAGCCAGCAGTAATGGAGTATCAGCTGCATCAGGCGCAAGCAACACGCAATTTGCGCCGTCCACACTTCACCATTAATGAGTGGGCCACTATGAAGGACATGTGCCACGTTTTGCGTGCGTTTGATGAGTCAACGCGGATGGCGAGTGCAGATGATGCACTAGTCAGCCTGACTGTCCCCCTTATCTGCCTGCTTCAAAAAACACTGCAAGCAATAAGGGATGAGGTTTTGGAAGAGGTGGAGGATGAGGAGTCACAAATTCCATCACCTTCTGGAAAGTCAGCGCAACGTGGTTCCTCACAAAGGGCTGGGCAGGGCTCACTTTGTGAGGAGGATGAGGAGGAGGAGTCAATGGAGGAGGAAGACATCGCTCCAGAGGGAGGTACACAACGCTCTAGTCAGTATGTAGAGCGAGGGTGGGGTGATGCAGAGCAGGCAGAGATGACGCCTCTTGCAGAGGACAGCGTTTCTTTGCCAGTTGGGAGTCTGCAGCACATGGTTGATTTCATGCTGCAGTGCCTAAGAAACGACCGCCGCATCGCCCACATTCTCACGACGTCTGATTATTGGGTGTACACCCTCCTAGACCCTCGCTACCGGGACAACGTCAAAAGCCTCATCACACCGTTGAACCGGGAGCGTAAAATGCGGGAGTACCAAGACACACTGGTGCAATCCCTAATGTTCTACCTTACTGCCGAGAGCACTGCTGCTGCTACTGCTTTACAAAGCAGCTCTGTGCGTCGAGGCAGTGTAGAGAGCTCTGCAACAAGAGGGAGCACACGCAGTGCCTCTGCACAGGGAAAGACCAGTATGTTAAAAATGTGGCAAAGTTTTGTGGCAGCGCCACAAATGTCTACACCATCCGAGAGGGCTCCAGTCAGCGGGAGGCAACGTATCCGTCAGATGGTGACAGACTACTTGGCTTTGCCTCTCAGTGTACTCCCAGATGGCTCTTCCCCATTCAAGTTTTGGGTCTCTAAGCTGGATACATGGCCAGAGCTTAGCCAGTATGCATTGGAGGTGCTGGCTTGCCCTGCTGCCAGTGTATTATCGGAGCGCGTCTTTAGTGCTGCAGGTGGTGTACTAACAGACCGTCGCATGCGACTATCCTCCGATAATGTAGACCGGCTTACTTTTCTGAAAATGAACAAGGCATGGATCTCGCCAGAATTTGTCTGTCCGTTTTCAGATTAAATAACTGGTTCGCAACGTTATCCATGTCTCCTGTTATGTTCATTTTTCTACCACCTGAACTCTACTCCCTGGGCTCCAACACTGCCAGTTGCTGCTCAGAAGTGTTGTGTCCACAGAACAAAACACAAGCTCTACTGTTAGTGGGGTTCAGTAACGCCAGCTGTTCCCCTGCTGTGTGAACGGCAAGAAGTCTCCTGTTCGCGACACATGGACAGAAAAACACATGACCAACATGCTCCAAATAGGGAAGAGCCGTCACCCTGCTTGTTATGCTGAAAACATGAAATTGTGAAGTTTTGCAGGCCTAGAATGATAAATTTTTATGACAAATATGGACAAATAATAATTTGTCATCACAGCGCATATCTGCACATGTCTATTAGAAATGGTAACAAAAAATAAAACATAGTCTACTCTTCACATTTTGAAATTAATGCATAAAAGTACATTTCAGACTTATGAATTAATGCTTTTTAAGGAACTTTATCTGTACCTGTAAGATAATGCAGTCAATGGATGTACGCATCATTAAATCCTCATCATCATCATCACGAGTTTTATTTATGACAGACATTATAAAATACACATACTGATGCCAACTGTAACTTCAAACACCATATATGAAATGGCCAGCATGTAAACATGGTAATAATGTCCAATAATAAATTATTACATCTAGAAAGTGCATCATGCATACTGACAATATGTACTTATACCTGCAAGTGCTGTTGAAACAACCACAAGAGATATAAATTAATACTGGTATATAGGTATCACAGTGCATAGTTACTCATGGACAATGTTGATGTAATACTGTATCTCAATTAAGTCAGCGTCAACCATTAGGCTTGTTAGTCTTGTACATTGTTAAAGAGGGAACGTAATTTTTTTGTTTGTCATAGGTGGAGTATTACACATTAAATTATTACTGCTGTATTTTTTTTTGCGTCCCTAGTGCGCAATAACGCAGCCTAACCTCACATTTTATAGTCAGCTAATTGCCACACGCTACCCTACCCTACGCGTGACAGTAGGAAGGTAGTGTTGACGGATAAAGCTTTGCGCAACCAGACATTCTTTTACCCTCTACAACACTCTACAAGCAAAAAATGCATGATTTCAGCCGCAGACTTTATTGACGTACAGTATAACATCGGCATTACCCATCAGAGGCTGTCCACTGTCTGATACAGACATAGAATATACCTTTGCTATCCGTAGCCTTTGTTTCACCTACACTTGCAGGCACACACTTAAATTGTGACAAACAATGCCTAATGTTTTTTTAAATGGTTATTTTTTATCGTACATTATTGTGTCATCAATCACATTGATGAGTCCATGCTGGACATGTCATACATGCTATAGAAAGTTACGATTTTATGAACTTAAATAATTGAAATGTCTGTGACTGTCACATAAAATTTGCGATGATGATGATGAGTGACTATTACAAAATCCATTGTCTTCACTATGTTATGGTTTAACATAGCGTTCCTTAAGCATTATTCATAAAAAAAAAAATGGACTTTTATTCTTAAATTTACAACACTATATTTTGTTACCAATTTTTTGGGTGTTGTGTTGTTCCATTTATTTTTGGCATGTGCATATATGCGTTTATATTTGTATTTTCTTTATTTTTCCTTCTTGAAATTAGAAAACATGTGTATCTTTGTACCGTGTTAGCCAGTAGATAGAAAAATATTTAGACTTCAGAGTCAGCAGTGGTGGATACCTTTTAATGGATAACTGAAAAGATGGAAACAAATTGCAAGCTTTCAAGGCTACTCACGTCTCTTCATCAGGGAAAGACTAACTAAAAAAATTAAGCATCACATATTTCTATACACAACAGGACACAGGAATAGTGCAATAGGTAAGACAAGTAAGTGACGTGTATCAGAACTGTCATTATCTCACAGGGATGAACATAAATATTGGAACAGTTCCTAGATAAGGATAGAAAGTTTGATTGCCCTCTCATTGGCGTATTTTTTTGGGTTTTCATGACCCTGGAAGGGCATAGACGCAGATTCCTTAATTGATATAGAATGACATAAATCCATGTGATCTATTCATTCCATCACTAACAGTGTCAAAGGTCATGATGAGCTTATATTCTGAAACCTTTGTACGTTTCTCATATTTGAAGTTATATTTTAACACCAGTAATTCCATATCCATGATGCTATGACCGGGCATACAAAAGTCTTTTGCCACAGGTAAATTCATTAATTTATCTGTGATTGTGTGGCGCTGATAATTCATCCTTGTTCTCCTTTTTGTTGCCGGTCTCCCCTCACTTGTCCCTCCCTCACTTGTCTTAGCTATTCCTGTGTCCTGTTGTGTGTAGAAATATGTGATTCTTCATTTTTGGCTTTACTCTTAGCCTGATGAAGACACCTGAGTAGTCTCGAAAGCTTTGTATTTGTTACCATATTTTCAGTTAGCCATTAAACGTTATCAACCACAGAGGACTGTCAAGTATAAATATTTTTCTATTCTTGTAATTGAAATTTATCATTTTATTGTTGTAGTAAAAGTTCATTTATTCTTGTTTGAAGTACATACATTTGCAATGGCCACGTAACAAGGCAATAACTCAATATTTTGTGCCTACACCCTCCTTGACCCTGGGCTTCAACAGCGCCAGTTGCTGCTCAGAAGTGTTAGATGCACAGATGAAAACAATCGCTGATGTGTTTGTGGGGTTCAGTAACGCCTGCTGTTCCCCTGCTGTGTGTCTGGCAAAAATTACTGCTGCTAACTACAACTTCAACTTCAAACGTCTCATACTAGGCCTCTGCCTACACCCTCCTTGACCCTGGGCTTCAACAGCGCCAGTTGCTGCTCAGAAGTGTTAGATGCACAGATGAAAACAATCGCTGATGTGTTTGTGGGGTTCAGTAACGCCTGCTGTTCCCCTGCTGTGTGTCCGGCAAAAATTACTGCTAGCTACCTAATCATGGTGAAAAAAACATGACATCTCAAAGTGTCTAGTGCTACACATAGATATGAGGCTACACCATGATTTCTAAGCTGTAAACATTTGAAACGTCAACTTTCAAACCATAAAATGATTTGTCTTTGTCACAAATCTGTAACAAAATAATTGTGACATATTATTACAGATATGCACATGTCGAAAACAAATGCAAACACAAAAGCCTACTTATGCTATAGGATACTGATGGTCAACCTTGTCACTCCATAGCTTAGACAAATCCAACTCACATCATGATGACTCAAATACTGCAATGTTGGAAGTGCATAATGTGGGTTGAACTTTGACAACTGCTGCAGTGCGAAGGTTATACTTCAGTGTTCTTGCCTTTGAAATAAAAGCATACAAGTAAATATAATATCCAATGTTGATTAAGGGACGTGATGTACACCTGTAATATTGTGCAAACAATGCATGTAGGAATAGTCCTCTTCAACATTACTTATATTTGTGTCATTTTAAAAAATACATATTTGATTAGAAAGTTAACAGCCCATATCATAAAGGTCCTTCATGTAAACATGATAATCGCTAACAAAAATCATGCATTACCTTGGTAAAGTCAATAGTGCATAGTCACAATAGCAAAATATATACCTGTAGTGGTGCTGAAAGAACGACAACTGATAGAATAGGTGAATGATATCTATTTTTCAGACTGAATAGCGACACCTGTACAATGTCGATATAATACTGTACCTTAACAAAACAGCTGTGTCACACCTCACACACATTTTTCTTGTAGCTTGTTATGTAATAGGGCACATGCGTGTATGTTTCATCATAGGTGTTTACCGAGTAAAGCAGTCATGACAACGCCTTTGTGTTGTCGGTACGCTTGCGATGATGAACGATGCGCACCGTGAATGTTAGTCTGCGTCATAAGACGCACAGACGCTCCAATACCCAACGCGTCACAGCAGGAAGCCAGTCTGTGCGTCCAAACAAAGGCGCAAGCATACATGCACGTACCCTTTTATAAAGCTATATAAAAAAAAGGATGTAGTAGTAACGCACACTTTATTGAGGTACAGTATTACATCGCCATTCACCATCTGTGGCTATGCAGTCTCATCTATATATACCTTATCTATCCGTTGTCATGCTTGCAAGTCCACAGTCAGGCATAAATAGCTGTTTTCACTATGCACTTTTTAAAGGTTTTTTTTGTTTATATAAATGATTGGCACATATTATCAGTATTACATGATGGAAATTTTAGATATTTTTAAAAACTTTTTAGTGATATTATTCAGCAAATGAAAATGGTGTACATACTGTTACTTATCCATCATTAATGGATTCTGATATGTACTTGTATGCTTTTATTTAAAACCGTATAGCAGATTATTTAACCGATTTTTATTGTGGTTTGCATTGCTTTTCAACATGTTAATGTATGCGTTTATGTTTGTCAATTATTAATTTACATATATTTTTTAAAGTAAAATCATCATCTTATGGTACTAAAGGTTATATTTCTCTTGTTTGGAGTATAGACATTTTTAATTGACACGTAACAAGGAAAATACTTGATCTAGTATTTAAACATCCTCCTTGACCCTGGGCTCCAACACCGCCAGTTGTTGCTTGGAAGTGCTGTTAGCACAGTCTACACTTGCTCCCGTGTTACTGGGGTTCAGTAATGTCAGCTGTTCCCCTGCTGTGTGAACGGCAAACAGTCCTGCTGCCTCCACCATGTTCTCTTCTCATCCCTGGGCTACAACACCGCCAGTTGTTTCTCGGAAGTGCTGTTAGCACAGTCTACACTTGCTCCTGTGTTACTGGGGTTCAGTAATGTCAGCTGATCCCCTGCTGTGTGAACGGCAAACAGTCCTGCTGCCTCCACCATGTTCTCTTCTCATCCCTGGGCTACAACACCGCCAGTTGTTTCTCGGAAGTGCTGTTAGCACAGTTAACACTTGCTCCCGTGTTACTGGGGTTCAGTAATGTCAGCTGTTCCCCTGCTGTGTGAACGGCAAACAGTCCTGCTGCCTCCACCCTGTTCTCTTCTCATCCCTGGGCTACAACACCGCCAGTTGTTTCTCGGAAGTGCTGTTAGCACAGTTAACACTTGCTCCTGTGTTACTGGGGTTCAGTAATGTCAGCTGATCCCCTGCTGTGTGAACGGCAAACAGTCCTGCTGCCTCCACCATGTTCTCTTCTCATCCCTGGGCTACAACACCGCCAGTTGTTTCTCGGAAGTGCTGTTAGCACAGTCTACACTTGCTCCTGTGTTACTGGGGTTCAGTAATGACAGCTGATCCCCTGCTGTGTGAACGGCAAACAGACCTGCTGCCTCCACCATGTTCTCTTCTCATCCCTGGGCTACAACACCGCCAGTTGTTTCTCGGAAGTGCTGTTAGCACAGTTAACACTTGCTCCCGTGTTACTGGGGTTCAGTAATGTCAGCTGTTCCCCTGCTGTGTGAACGGCAAACAGTCCTGCTGCCTCCACCCTGTTCTCTTCTCATCCCTGGGCTACAACACCGCCAGTTGTTTCTCGGAAGTGCTGTTAGCACAGTTAACACTTGCTCCTGTGTTACTGGGGTTCAGTAATGTCAGCTGTTCCCCTGCTGTGTGAACGGCAAACAGTCCTGCTGCCTCCACCATGTTCTCTTCTCATCCCTGGGATACAACACCGCCAGTTGTTTCTCGGAAGTGCTGTTAGCACAGTTAACACTTGCTCCTGTGTTACTGGGGTTCAGTAATGTCAGCTGTTCCCCTGCTGTGTGAACGGTGTTGTGAATGGGTTTGAGATGAGTTCTGAGCAGAGGCTCCCTCTGGTGGTTACAAGTGGTACTAGTGAGGATTGGGAATCAGGTGTTACTGATTGGTCTTATTTAAGGGAATCATTTTCCCATCAGGGTTGCCGGTGATCAATTGTTCTGGTCTGAATCCTTCTTTCCAGTTTTCCTTGTAGCCTGCTGTGTCGTGTCTGCATCTCCTGCTTTCAGATAAGACAATTTCTTATTGTGTGTTTTTGCTATATTTTTGCATTTTGTCCTGCACTTCTGTGGGGGCCTTCTGGGTCCCCTCCGGGGGCTTTTGCCCTCTCAGTTTGGTCCAGCCACTGTGTTTTGTACTTTTGCTTTTTGCAGTTTTTTCAGTGGCTGCTGTTTTTGTTACACCAGAGAACTAATTTAGGTGGTAGAGGTCGTGTGATCTCAGGTGATTTTGAAATTAGTAAGTTGGTGTTTTTCAGGGTTTTCTGGGATTGCAGTAAGTACCCTTCCTATCCTTTTCTATTTAGATAGTTTGGGCCCCAGCGTTTGCTCATACTATTTTCTTTCTGTGTCAGTATTTCCTCTTGTCTAACCGCCATTACATGTTTGGGGGCTTTCTATTATCTTTGGGGTTCTGCTCCGGGGCAGATAGCTTTCCTGTTTCTGTCTTTAGGTGTAGTTAGTTTCTCAGGCTGTGACGAGGCGTCTAGGACCATCGTAGGAACGCTCCACGGCTGCCTCTAGTTGCGGTGGTTAGTCAGGGTACTGCAATCTCATAGATTCCAACTGCTCTGGTGTATTTCCTTTTTTGCCTGCACTCCTCAGCTACCGTAACATAACAGTATCACCGGCCATAAAAATTGTATGGTACTCACAGAAGGGAAAAAATATTTTGAAGGAAGAAAAGTTGTCAGAGATATTTTTCTGTTTGTTGCATTTTTTTTTTTTTTTTTTTCCCTCTGTATCTCTGGGTGCTGGGGAGGATCTTTTCTCCCAATGGAGTTTGCACAGTTGTCTGGCCGTGTGGATCAGCTTGCCACTGAGGTTCAGAGTATTGCTGCATATCTTGCTAGGTTGCCTGTTGTGGAACCTAGGATTCCCATGCCAGATTTGTTTTCAGGGGATCGAGCTAAGTTTCAGAATTTCAAAAATAATTGTAAATTGTTTTTTGCCTTAAAATCTAAGTCCTCAGGAAACGCAGCGCAGCAGGTTCAAATTATCATCTCTCTCCTGCGCGGCGATCCTCAGGATTGGGCTTTTTCCCTCACACCTGGGGATCCTGTTTTGAGTGATGTTGATGCATTTTTTCAGGCTTTGGGGTTATTGTACGATGAGCCTAATGTCACTGATCAAGCTGAAAAAGCCTTGTTGGCATTAAATCAGGGGCTTGATGACGCTGAGTTATACTGTCAGAGATTCCGTAGGTGGGCAGTCCTGACCAAATGGAATGACGACGCTTTGGCGGCCCTTTTCCGGAAGGGTCTGTCGGATAATGTAAAGGATGTTATGGTGGGATTCCCTGTCCCCTCTGGTCTCAATGATTCTATGTCATTAGCGATTCAAATTGACAGACGTTTGCGTGAGCGGAGAAGTATGCGTGGAGTGGTGTTGCCTTGTGAGCCAGCTGCTGAGCCCATGCAGTGTGATGGAGTGGTGTCTGGGGCACAGCGTCATGAGTTTCGAAAGCGCAATGGGTTATGTTTCTACTGTGGTGATGCCTCTCATGCTATTTCAGTCTGCCCTAAGCGGGGAAGACGTTTTGCACGCTCAGTTGTCTTGGGTAGTGTTCAGACTAAGTTTTTATTAACTGTCACTCTGATATGCTCTCTGTCCTCATTTTCTGCTCAGGCTTTCGTTGATTCTGGAGCAGCTATTAACCTGATGGATTATGATTTTGCTAAACGTTGTGGATTTCCCTTGATACCCCTACAGAAGTCTATTCCCCTACTGGGGATCGATTCTACCCCTTTGGCTGAGAATAAACCCCAGTTTTCTACTCAGGTGATAATGAGGGTTGAACCTGATCACCAGGAGTGCTGCAAATTTTTGGTTCTATATAATCTGCATGACATTATCGTGCTGGGTTTCCCTTGGTTACAGTCTCATAATCCTGTTTTGGATTGGAAATCTGTGTCTGTAACCAGTTGGGGCTGCCAATGTGTTAATACCAACACTCCTGTTTTTTCTGCCTCCCCCCAGGCTGAGGATGTTCCTGACTTTTTGTTTGATTTTTCTGATGTGTTTAGCGAAAGTAAATCTGCATCCTTACCTCCCCATAGGAGCTATGACTGCGCTATTGAATTAGTGCCAGGTAGTAAATTCCCTAAGGGTCGCCTTTTTAACTTGTCTGTACCTGAACATGACGCTATGCGGTCTTATATCAAGGAATCATTGGAGAAGGGTCATATCAGACCATCCTCTTCACCCTTAGGTGCCGGTTTTTTCTTTGTGGCCAAAAAAGATGGTTCATTAAGGCCGTGTATTGATTATCGTCTCTTGAACAATATTACTGTGAAATATCAATACCCGTTACCCTTGATTTCTGACCTGTTTTCCAGGGTGAAAAACGCTACTTGGTTTACCAAGCTTGACCTCAGGGGGGCGTATAACCTTATTCGCATTAAGCACGGGGATGAATGGAAGACGGCATTTAACACCCCTGAAGGGCATTTTGAGTACCTTGTGATGCCCTTTGGGCTCACTAATGCTCCTTCCGTCTTCCAGTCCTTCATGAATGACATTTTCAGGGATTTTGTGGACAAGTTTCTGATTGTTTATTTGGATGATATCTTGATTTTTTCTAATGACTGGGACTCTCATGTGAAACATGTTCGAACTGTATTCCAGATTTTGAGAGAGAATGCTCTGTATGTGAAGGGATCAAAGTGTCTTTTTGGCGTACAGAAGATCTCATTTCTGGGATTCATTTTGTCCCCATCTGTTATTGAAATGGACCCGGTCAAGGTTCAGGCCATCTGTGATTGGGTCCAACCTACTTCATTAAAGGCTCTTCAGAGATTTTTGGGTTTTGCCAATTTTTATCGTAAATTTATTGGTAATTTCTCTGTTATTGTTAAACCATTAACTGATTTGACCAGAAAGGGTTCTGATGTGGTGAATTGGCCTCCTGAGGCAGTCTCTGCGTTTCAGGAACTTAAGCAGAGATTCACTTCTGCTCCTGTTCTACGGCAGCCTGATGTTTCTCTGCCATTTCAGGTGGAGGTTGATGCCTCTGAAATTGGGGCAGGTGCCGTTTTGTCCCAAAAAGATCCAGAGACCTCTAAAAGTAACCCTTGTGCCTTTTTCTCTCGAAAATTTTCTCCTACTGAACGTAATTATGACGTGGGTAATCGGGAGTTATTGGCCATGAAGTGGGCTTTTGAAGAGTGGAGACATTGGCTGGAGGGAGCCAAACATCAGGTGGTGGTCCTTACGGACCATAAGAATCTGGTCTATCTGGAATCTGCCAAGCGACTCAATCCTAGACAGGCCAGGTGGGCCTTGTTTTTCACACGTTTTAATTTTGTGGTTTCCTTTCTTCCTGGCACTAAGAATGTTAAGGCGGATGCCCTCTCGAGGAGTTTCCTTGCGGACTCTCCTGAGCTATCTGATCCCTCTGTTATTTTGAAGGAGGGTGTAGTTCTTTCCGCCATCTCGCCTAATTTGAGACTTGCTCTGGAGGGGTGTCAGGAGGATAGGCCCGAGCGCTGCCCTGTTGGAAAATTGTTTGTCCCGGACCAATGGAAAAAGAGTGTGATGTCTGAGATTCATTGTTCCGCATTGGCTGGGCATCCCGGAATTTTTGGTACCAGAGACTTGGTTAGTCGGTCCTTTTGGTGGCCTACCTTGTCTCGCGATGTCAGGGAATTTGTGCAGTCCTGCGGGACTTGCTCTCGCTCCAAGCCTTGCTCTCGCTCTAGTGGTTTGTTGATGCCATTGCCTGTGCCCAAGAGACCATGGACCCATATCTCTATGGATTTCATTTCCGATCTTCCTGTTTCTCAGAGAATGACCACCATCTGGGTAATTTGTGATAGGTTTTCCAAAATGATACATCTTGTGCCATTACCTAAGTTGCCTTCCTCCTCTGAATTGGTGCCGTTGTTCCTTCAGCACGTGGTTCGTTTACACTGCATTCCTGAGAACATTGTGTCTGACAGAGGAGTCCAGTTTGTTTCCAGATTTTGGAGGACTTTTTGTTCTAAACTGGGTGTTCAATTGTCTTTCTCCTCGGCATTTCATCCTCAGACCAATGGTCAAACTGAGAGAACAAACCAGACATTGGAGACTTATCTAAGATGCTTTGTGTCTGCTGATCAGGATGACTGGGTCTCTTTTTTGCCTTTGGCTGAGTTTGCTCTTAATAATAGGGCTAGCTCTGCCACTTTGATGTCTCCGTTTTTCTGTAATTCTGGGTTTCACCCTCGATTTTCTTCAGGACAGACGGAGGCTTCTGTCTGTCCAGGTGTTGACTCTGTTGTTGAGCGTATGCAGCAGATTTGGGACCAGGTAGTGGAGAGGTTGTCCCTCTCTCAGGAGAAGGCCCAGCGGTTTGCTAACCGGCATAGGACTTATGGTCCTCGGTTTAAAGTGGGGGACTTGGTCTGGTTGTCCTCAAAGAATATTCCTATGAGAGTAGCATCTCCTAAGTTTAAGCCTAGGTTCATTGGACCTTATAAGATCATGGAGATTATTAATCCTGTTTCTTTTCGTTTGCTTCTTCCAGGGACATTTAAGATCCATAACGTGTTCCACAAGTCCTTGTTGAAGAGGTTTGTTGAACCAGTGGTTCCTGCTGCTGTGCCTCCTGACCCTGTTTTGGTTGAGGGCAATCTGGAGTATGTGGTTGAGAAAATATTGGATTCTCGTTTTTCTAGACGAAGACTCCAGTATTTGGTTAAATGGAGAGGTTATGGTCAGGAAGATAATTCTTGGGTGTTTGCTTCGGACATCCATGCTAGGAGACTTATCCGTGCGTATCATAGAACTCATCCTGACCGACCTGGTTGCTCAAATGAGGGTTCGGTGACCCTCCTCAAGGGGGGGGTACTGTTGTGAATGGGTTTGAGATGAGTTCTGAGCAGAGGCTCCCTCTGGTGGTTACAAGCGGTACTAGTGAGGATTGGGAATCAGGTGTTACTGATTGGTCTTATTTAAGGGAATCATTTTCCCATCAGGGTTGCCGGTGATCAATTGTTCTGGTCTGAATCCTTCTTTCCAGTTTTCCTTGTAGCCTGCTGTGTCGTGTCTGCATCTCCTGCTTTCAGATAAGACAATTTCTTATTGTGTGTTTTTGCTATATTTTTGCATTTTGTCCTGCACTTCTGTGGGGGCCTTCTGGGTCCCCTCCGGGGGCTTTTGCCCTCTCAGTTTGGTCCAGCCACTGTGTTTTGTACTTTTGCTTTTTGCAGTTTTTTCAGTGGCTGCTGTTTTTGTTACACCAGAGAACTAATTTAGGTGGTAGAGGTCGTGTGATCTCAGGTGATTTTGAAATTAGTAAGTTGGTGTTTTTCAGGGTTTTCTGGGATTGCAGTAAGTACCCTTCCTATCCTTTTCTATTTAGATAGTTTGGGCCCCAGCGTTTGCTCATACTATTTTCTTTCTGTGTCAGTATTTCCTCTTGTCTAACCGCCATTACATGTTTGGGGGCTTTCTATTATCTTTGGGGTTCTGCTCCGGGGCAGATAGCTTTCCTGTTTCTGTCTTTAGGTGTAGTTAGTTTCTCAGGCTGTGACGAGGCGTCTAGGACCATCGTAGGAACGCTCCACGGCTGCCTCTAGTTGCGGTGGTTAGTCAGGGTACTGCAATCTCATAGATTCCAACTGCTCTGGTGTATTTCCTTTTTTGCCTGCACTCCTCAGCTACCGTAACATAACAGAACGGCAAACAGTCCTGCTGCCTCCACCCTGTTCTCTTCTCATCCCTGGGCTACAACACCGCCAGTTGTTTCTCGGAAGTGCTGTTAGCACAGTTAACACTTGCTCCCGTGTTACTGGGGTTCAGTAATGTCAGCTGTTCCCCTGCTGTGTGAACGGCAAACAGTCCTGCTGCCTCCACCATGTTCTCTTCTCATCCCTGGGCTACAACACCGCCAGTTGTTTCTCGGAAGTGCTGTTAGCACAGTCTACACTTGCTCCTGTGTTACTGGGGTTCAGTAATGTCAGCTGATCCCCTGCTGTGTGAACGGCAAAAAGTCCTGCTGCCTCCACCCTGTTCTCTTCTCATCCCTGGGCTACAACACCGCCAGTTGTTTCTCGGAAGTGCTGTTAGCACAGTCTACACTTGCTCCTGTGTTACTGGGTTCAGTAATGTCAGCTGTTCCCCTGCTGTGTGAACGGCAAACAGTCCTGCTGCCTCCACCATGTTCTCTTCTCATCCCTGGGCTACAACACCGCCAGTTGTTTCTCGGAAGTGCTGTTAGCACAGTTAACACTTGCTCCTGTGTTACTGGGGTTCAGTAATGTCAGCTGATCCCCTGCTGTGTGAACGGCAAAAAGTCCTGCTGCCTCCACCATGTTCTCTTCTCATCCCTGGGCTACAACACCGCCAGTTGTTTCTCGGAAGTGCTGTTAGCACAGTCTACACTTGCTCCTGTGTTACTGGGGTTCAGTAATGTCAGCTGATCCCCTGCTGTGTGAACGGCAAACAGTCCTGCTGCCTCCACCATGTTCTCTTCTCATCCCTGGGCTACAACACCGCCAGTTGTTTCTCGGAAGTGCTGTTAGCACAGTTAACACTTGCTCCCGTGTTACTGGGGTTCAGTAATGTCAGCTGTTCCCCTGCTGTGTGAACGGCAAACAGTCCTGCTGCCTCCACCCTGTTCTCTTCTCATCCCTGGGCTACAACACCGCCAGTTGTTTCTCGGAAGTGCTGTTAGCACAGTTAACACTTGCTCCTGTGTTACTGGGGTTCAGTAATGTCAGCTGTTCCCCTGCTGTGTGAACGGCAAACAGTCCTGCTGCCTCCACCATGTTCTCTTCTCATCCCTGGGCTACAACACCGCCAGTTGTTTCTCGGAAGTGCTGTTAGCACAGTTAACACTTGCTCCTGTGTTACTGGGGTTCAGTAATGTCAGCTGTTCCCCTGCTGTGTGAACGGCAAACAGTCCTGCTGCCTCCACCCTGTTCTCTTCTCATCCCTGGGCTACAACACCGCCAGTTGTTTCTCGGAAGTGCTGTTAGCACAGTTAACACTTGCTCCCGTGTTACTGGGGTTCAGTAATGTCAGCTGTTCCCCTGCTGTGTGAACGGCAAACAGCCCTGCTGCCTCCACCCTGTTCTCTTCTCATCCCTGGGCTACAACACCGCCAGTTGTTTCTCGGAAGTGCTGTTAGCACAGTTAACACTTGCTCCTGTGTTACTGGGGTTCAGTAATGTCAGCTGTTCCCCTGCTGTGTGAACGGCAAACAGTCCTGCTGCCTCCACCCTGTTCTCTTCTCATCCTGGGCTACAACACCGCCAGTTGTTTCTCGGAAGTGCTGTTAGCACAGTTAACACTTGCTCCCGTGTTACTGGGGTTCAGTAATGTCAGCTGTTCCCCTGCTGTGTGAACGGCAAACAGTCCTGTTGCCTCACCATGTTCTCTTCTCATCCCTGGGCTACAACACCGCCAGTTGTTTCTCGGAAGTGCTGTTAGCACAGTCTACACTTGCTCCTGTGTTACTGGGGTTCAGTAATGTCAGCTGATCCCCTGCTGTGTGAACGGCAAAAAGTCCTGCTGCCTCCACCCTGTTCTCTTCTCATCCCTGGGCTACAACACCGCCAGTTGTTTCTCGGAAGTGCTGTTAGCACAGTCTACACTTGCTCCTGTGTTACTGGGGTTCAGTAATGTCAGCTGATCCCCTGCTGTGTGAACGGCAAAAAGTCCTGCTGCCTCCACCCTGTTCTCTTCTCATCCCTGGGCTACAACACCGCCAGTTGTTTCTCGGAAGTGCTGTTAGCACAGTTAACACTTGCTCCTGTGTTACTGGGGTTCAGTAATGTCAGCTGTTCCCCTGCTGTGTGAACGGCAAACAGTCCTGCTGCCTCCACCATGTTCTCTTCTCATCCCTGGGCTACAACACCGCCAGTTGTTTTCTCGGAAGTGCTGTTAGCACAGTTAACACTTGCTCCTGTGTTACTGGGGTTCAGTAATGTCAGCTGTTCCCCTGCTGTGTGAACGGCAAACAGTCCTGCTGCCTCCACCCTGTTCTCTTCTCATCCCTGGGCTACAACACCGCCAGTTGTTTCTCGGAAGTGCTGTTAGCACAGTCTACACTTGCTCCTGTGTTACTGGGGTTCAGTAATGTCAGCTGATCCCCTGCTGTGTGAACGGCAAAAAGTCCTGCTGCCTCCACCCTGTTCTCTTCTCATCCCTGGGTTACAACACCGCCAGTTGTTTCTCGGAAGTGCTGTTAGCACAGTCTACACTTGCTCCTGTGTTACTGGGGTTCAGTAATGTCAGCTGTTCCCCTGCTGTGTGAACGGCAAACAGTCCTGCTGCCTCCACCATGTTCTCTTCTCATCCCTGGGCTACAACACCGCCAGTTGTTTCTCGGAAGTGCTGTTAGCACAGTTAACACTTGCTCCCGTGTTACTGGGGTTCAGTAATGTCAGCTGTTCCCCTGCTGTGTGAACGGCAAACAGTCCTGCTGCCTCCACCATGTTCTCTTCTCATCCCTGGGCTACAACACCGCCAGTTGTTTCTCGGAAGTGCTGTTAGCACAGTCTACACTTGCTCCTGTGTTACTGGGGTTCAGTAATGTCAGCTGTTCCCTGCTGTGTGAACGGCAAACAGTCCTGCTGCCTCCACCATGTTCTCTTCTCATCCCTGGGCTACAACACCGCCAGTTGTTTCTCGGAAGTGCTGTTAGCACAGTTAACACTTGCTCCCGTGTTACTGGGGTTCAGTAATGTCAGCTGATCCCTGCTGTGTGAACGGCAAACAGTCCTGCTGCCTCAACTTTAATTTCCATGGGTACCTTCTGCTACCCATCCGGGTTCCAGTACCGTCAGCTGGTTCTCCGCAGTGCCTTTGGCCTAGGTGCCTCCATGTCGGTATCCGAGTTCCAGCAACGTCTGCTGGTCCTTGGTAGTGCTTTGGAGCACAGGTACCTCCTGCTTAGTAACCGTGTCCCAGTAACGTCAGCTGGTCCTCGGTTGTGCCATTGGCTCTTTTCCTTCTGCTGACCCTCCGGTTCCAGCACAGTCAGCTGGTTCTCGTTACTTTCATTGGCTCTTGTACCTTCTGCTACCCATCCGGGTTCCAGTACCGTCAGCTGGTTCTCCGCAGTGCCATTGGCCTAGGTGCCTCCATGTCGGTATCCGAGTTCCAGCAACGTCTGCTGGTCCTTGGTAGTGCTTTGGAGCACAGGTACCTCCTGCTTAGTAACCGTGTCCCAGTAACGTCAGCTGGTCCTCGGTTGTGCCATTGGCTCTTTTCCTTCTGCTGACCCTCCGGGTTCCAGCACAGTCAGCTGGTCCTCGTTACTTCCATTGGCTTTTGTACCATCACCAACAGGACAAAGAAGGTTAAGACAAACTACAAGATACAGAACAAGAGACAGAAGAACAATAAGCAGAAGATCAAAAAGCAGAAGAACATTAAGTATAAGACCAAAATGAAGAGCAAAATATATGCTCTAAATTCTAAGCAGAAGAAGACTAAGCAGTGTATGGGGGTGAGTCCGTTCCTCCTCGTGGTGCCCCTGGAAAATGCCTGATGCTGCTGCAGGCTAAACTGAACGCGGACAAATACTGTTGTAATTAAAATCTTTTGTGACAGCAAGAACGGAAGGATGAAAATTCAGAGTTTTACAGATTACAAGTACAGGAATGTCTGTCACAAATAAGAATATGATGAAAAGGATGAATAGGAAGAAGATGAAGAAGTAGAATATGAAGAATAATAACTGTTTAATAAGAACAATATAAGTAATGTTAACAAAAAGATGAATAGCAAGAAGTTTTAGAAGATTAAGAAGGTGAAGATGAAGAATAATTTGATGAGAAAGATGATGCTGCTGAAGATTATGAAGGAGAAAGTGTGTGAAAAGTTAAAAAGGTGAAGACCATGGAAGTTGTGAAACAGACATATTTGACAAAATAGAAAAAAGGTTAACAACATTGTGAATTTCTTCGTCAATCCGAACGTATTTCCTAAAAAAAAAAAATTAATGCTATTCCATTGGATTGGGTTAAACATCTATGCCTTTAATGTCTCCTCAACCTCCCCCAATACATTCTACATTACTCTTTGTTGTTTTCCTTTATGTACAATTAACCTACAAGGCAAGAATGGGTTTTTTTTTATTTCGATATTTTGTTCCCATAGACTTACATGGGACTTCCGGTATCGGTATCGGGTATCGCCGATATTTTTTGTGTATCGGCGATACCATTCCGATTCCGATACTTTTGGATATCGGAAAGTATCGCTCAACTCTAGTAACAACTGGAATGAGACTATAAAAGTTATAATCATTGTTGTAATAGTGCTTGACATCTGATCACCCATAGTGGAAATAAAATTGCAACCTTAATGGATAATGAATATGTAGAGATGAAAAATATTGCTCCTTTAAATTTAAATATTATTGGTCATAACTGCTCAGACTTGGAAACAATGGGGAGTTGGGCACATTTCTCAAAACTTACGGTAATATTTAATTGTATAATTATTATTTTATCTACATAGCATTATTATTATTAAAACATTTATATTGATACTAATGATGATCGCTGGTATGAAGCCACATGCCATATATTCTTTAGAGAGTACACTTCCATACATTCGGCGGCAGATGGAGCATGACACTTTTTTTGTCAAATTTCAATGGGAACTAGAGCATGTCCTATCAATTGGAGCCATAATACGGCCATATGTCTGAGCCCTACGTTATTTATAAGAGTCAAGCAAGTACAGTACATAACATAAAGAGATTTCCATACATTCATACAAAAAATGGCAATTACAATACAAAAATATAAAATAAAAGTACAAATTTAACAGCCACCGGTAATTAGAGTGTAAAACCAGACAGATATCCCATTTTTGGGACATCACTATATTCCTATTGTAAAGACAATCATTGGTCAGGACTAGTGATGAGCGAGTATGCTCGTTGCTCGGGTTTTCCCGAGCATGCTCGAATGATCTCCGAGTATTTTGGCGCGCTCGGAGATTTAGTGTTTGTCGACGCAGCTGCATGATTTGCGGCTGCTAGACAGTCTGAATACATGTGGGGATTGCCTGTTTTTTAGGGATTCCACACATGTATTCAGGCTGTCTAGCAGCCGCATCAACAAACACTAAATCTCAGAGCACGCCAAAATGCTCGGAGATCACACGAGCATGCCCGGGAAAACCCGAGCAATGAGTATACTCGCCCATCACCAGTCAGGACCTCTGATTCACCATGAATACATTCTTGTAAAATCTCTCCAACAGCTGAGGTGTAGGGATAAAAAAATGATAAAAGTACAACTTGATGGATAAATATGACATTTGCAAGGTTTGGTTTTACAAAGTGTTCAGCATAAGACAAAATTAAATTAATATCACAGCCATACTATTTTTCACATGACATGAATCATAATTCAGCTGTCTCCGTCTGACAAGGTCAAAATTTACCACATTGTACACAAGAAAACATTGAGCTGGAGAGGTTTGATCACATCTTAAATCAGTTGCTGCATAATTTTAGACGTGAAATCTAATTCTGTCACAACTGGAGTACTTCTCCTTGTGATATGAAAAATAAAACTCGGTAAAACTTTGAATTAAAGTGCAAAGAAAAGAACAAAACTATAAATACTTCAAAAGGGTGACAGATAATTAATATGAATTATCTGTGATTGAGTTCTCACTAAGAAGCCATCAAAGTATGAAATGTGAGCATGGGAAAAACACTTCTATGAGTATAATACACAATCTTAAAGTTTTGTTTAGCAGAGGAGAACTGGGATAACTACTTGAATAATTAATATCTATATAATTTCTTTATATCGATGTACTACTAGCAAATACATTGTAAATCTTTCAATCTACTACAATCTATTAAATATAAATTTTTCTACTACAATCTATCTATTATAAATATATCTATCTACTTACTATCCAATATAAATCTATATACTACTAGCTATGCAATATAAATCTATCTATATATCTAGTTATATACTACTACCTATTAAATCTAAATTTATAGTTCTATCTATCTATATGTTATCTATTATCTATCAATCTAATTAGAAAAAAATAAAGGAACAGCACAATAGAAAAAGAATGGGTGCAAAGCCTCCCAGACAAAAATTCAGTTGTTGTAATAAAAGAAAATATAAAAGGAGGCAGCACTCTAAAATATGCAAAAAAGAAAGTGGACTTTATTTAGCCCCTGTGGCAAAGTTTTGGCTTACAGAGCCTTTTTCAAGCCTTTTTGTTTTTGGCTTGAAAAAGGTTCTGGGTTCTTTGAATTGAAACATTGCTATATGGGCTAACTAAAGTCCACTTTATTTTTTTGCATATTTTAGCATGCTGCCTCCTTTTATTCTTTCTTATATCAATCTACTTACAGTATCTATGTATCTATTTTGAAAGTCTGCATTTGTTACCTAAGCAAACAGTCTTGTAGAGCTTGGATTTTCAATATTTGTAAGACCATTTACTTAAACAAATTGCCTCAAAGTACCCGTAAGGCTTTGATGATACTCTTTGTTTCCTACTAAAAGAGCACAGTACAGACAGTATCTTCTAAAGACATGGCATACACAGCGTGGATTACACATGGGGTGGCATCTGCCATGAGAAGAGATGAGACTCTCAGGCGGCAATGTGCAATTTACTTTATGGGTCGGGATCGGTAGCAAAGCTATGACAATACACAACTCCACAGAGCTGCCACTCCTCACCAAACTAACACATATCAAGAGGGCAGCTATCGCTAGGCAGCAGCCTGATGCATCAGAGTTGGGGCGACAAGACACCTAATAGTTGCTGGTTGAGGTCTCTTAGTGTATAAAATATAAACTTCTGTTCTCCATGAATGCTGTGCTCTGCTACTTTTTCCCTCATTCTTCTCACATGTGCATTTTGTGTTTGTTAATCAGCTCATATAGTTTCAGGCTCCATGGACTGTTACCAGGAGGGGAAGCTGCTGAATCTGCTTCATCTTTTTTGGCCAACCTGAGAGGCCCTACACCTGTTAATAGTTCAAAAGGCATTGAAACGTCCTCTCATAAGTAAAAGAATAACTGTATCCTACGCTGTGAACTACATCTACTATGCCTTTAATAGAGAGACAGAAATTTCCGTAATTAAAGAAGTGTTATTTTTGTAGGGTCACGAATGTGTCTAGGTGATTTTAATTGCCATAACACCACAGATACTGCAACCCTGCACTCATGCATCACTTCTATAGGATTGATCACGGGGACAGTTTCCATAAGAGCATCTGTTATGATTTGGTAGCCGAGGACGACAGAAGCCAAAATAGCAAAGGCAGCCAGACACCCAGAGAGGTTGGTAACTAGTGGATTGCATACTCGTAAACTAACCGCACAACTAGAAGTAGCCGTGGGACGTACCTACGATGACCTAGACGCCTCGACACAGCCGGAGAGTTAACTAAGCGTAAAGATAGAAAGGGAAAAGCTAACTGCCCCGGAGTAGCGCCCCAAAGGAATAGGTAGCCCCCATACATATATTGGCAGTGAGACAAGATGAAATACAAACGCAGGCAGAAAATAGAGAAAGCAAACGCTGGGGCCCAAAACTATCTAGATAGGATAGGACAAGACAGAATACTGTCTGCAATCTGGCAAAACCCTAAGAAAAATTCCAACACTTCAGATTTCCAAAAAATACTGAGACCACACGATCTCTCCCCCGCTAGATCAGAACTCTGGTGTGAACTGGTAGCCAACCAGCAGATACTGAACTAACAGGGACTGAACACAAAAACAGTGAAAAATAAGAAACAGAGATCAGCACAGGCCCCAGCCGGGGAACCTGGCTGACCTCACTCCAGGAGGGCAGAAAAAACAAAAGAAAAACAAAAGTCACAGAAACAAGCAGCAAATAACTTATCTGAAGGTTGCAGGAAGCAAGCTGACTTCCAAATGGAACCAGGAACAACAAATCACCGGCGAGGATCATGGGAAGGTTGCTCACTTATATCTCCCCAGTCAGTGCTACCTGATTGCCACTCATTGCCCTCAGTCGATAGACCTGTGTTAGCCAAGGCAGCTTCATTACTATCAGCAGCCACCAGAGGGAGCCCAAACTCCGAAGTCAGATCCAGAGCGTTCACAACAGTACCCACCCATTTAGGAGTGGTCATCGAACCCTCACCTGCGCCACCAGGCCGATCAGGATGAGCCTGGTGAAAGTCGCGAACCAATCGCTTCTCATGAATGTCGGAAGCAAACACCCAAGAATTGTCCTCCTGACCATAACCTTTCCACTTGACCAAGTACTGGAGTCTCCGTCTAGCCAAGCGAGAATCCAATATCTTCTCCAGATTGCCCTCAACTAAAACAGGCTCAGGGGGCGTAGCCATAGGAACTAAAGGCTCAACAAACCTTTTCAATAAAGATTTATGGAAGACTTTGTGAATCTTAAATGTCCCTGGAAGAGCCAAATGGAAAGAAACGGAATTAAGAATCTCCAAGATCTTATAAGGTCCAATGAACCTTGGCTTAAACTTTGGAGATGCAACATTCATAGGGATATTTATTGAGGACAACCAAACCATGTCACCTGCTTTAAACCTGGGGCCATCAGTCCTATGCCGGTTGGCAAACCGTTGAGCCCTCCCCTGAGAGAGAGACAACTTATCCACTACTTGGTCCCAAATCTGCTGCATTCTCTCCGCCATAGAGTCAACACCCGGACAGACAGAAGTCTCCACCTGCCCCAAAGAAAACCGGGGATGAAACCCGAAATTGCAGAAAAAAGGGGACATCAAAGTGACAGAACTAGCCCTATAATTTAGAGCGAATTCAGCCAAGGGCAAAAAAGAGACCCAGTCATCTTGATCAGCAGACACAAAACATCTCAAATAAGTTTCCAAAGTCTGGTTTGTTCCCTCAGTCTGCCCATTGGTCTGAGGGTGAAACACAGAGGAGAAAGATAACTGAATTCCCAGTTTAGAACAAAAGGCTCTCCAAAATCTGGAAACAAATTGGACTCCTCTGTCCGATACAATGTTCTCCGGAATGCTGTGCAAACGAACCACCTGCTGAAAAAACAAGGGCACCAACTCGGAAGAGGATGGCAACTTCGGCAGTGGCACAAGATGGACCATCTTGGAAAATCATTCTCTGAGAGACAGGGAGGTCGGAAATAAAATCCATAGAGATATGGGTCCATGGCCTCCTGTGCACATGCAGTGGCATTAACAATCCACTAGAGCGAGAGCAGGGTTTGGACAGAGATCAAGTCCCACAGGACTGCACAAAATCCCTGATATCATGAGATAAAGTATGCCACCAAAAGGACCGACTCACCAAATCTCTGGTACCAAAAATACCAGGATGACAAGCCAATGCGGAGCAATGAATTTCAGAGATTACTTTCTTCCTCCATTGGTCTGGGACAAACAATTTCCCCACAGGTCAATGCTCAGGTTTATCCCCTGAAATTCCTCCAGGACCAGTCTCAAATCGGGCGAGATAGCGGAAAAAACCACACCCTCCTTCAGAATGGCAGCAGGCTCAGTCACATCAGGAGAATCCGCAAAGAAACTCCTAGAGAGGGCATCCGCCTTAACATTCTTAGAGCTCGGAAAAAAGGAGACCACAAAATTAAAACGCGTGAAAAACAAGGCCCACCTGGCCTGTCTAGGATTTCGTCGCTTAGCTGATTCAAGATAGATCAGGTTCTTGTGTTCAGTGAGGACCACAACTTGATGTTTGGCTAACTCCAACCAATGTCTCCTCTCTTCAAAAGCCCACTTCATAGCCAATAATTCCCAATTCCCCACATCATAATTACCTTCAGCTGGGGAAAATTTTCGAGAGAAGAAGGCACAAGGGTTACTCTTAGAGGTTACAGAGTCCCTTTGGGACAAAACGGCTCCTGCACCAATCTCAGAAGCATCTATCTCCACCTGAAATGGTAGAGAGACATCAGGTTGCCGTAGAACAGGAGCAGAAGTGAATCTCCGCTTAAGCTCCTGAAACTCCGAAACTGCCTTTGGAGACCAATTCACTACATTGGAACCCTATTTGGTCAAATCAGTCAGTGGTTTCACAATACCAGAAAAATTACTTATAAATTTACAGTAAAAATTAGCAAAACCCAAAAATCTCTGAAGAGCCTTCAAGGAAGTGGGCTGAACCCAATCACAAATGGCTTAAACCTTGACCAGGTCCATTTCAATAGCAGACGGAGACATTTTGATCCCTTAACATACAACGCATTTCTTTTCAAAATCTGGAAAACCATCCAAACATGTTCCTATCACGGAGAGGATTGCAAGAGAACTCACCAGTAGTGTTGAGCGATACTGCTCGATATCTAAAAATATCGGATCGGAATGGTATCGCCGATATCTCTAAATATCGGCGATATCCGATTCCGATACCAGAAGTCCCATGTAAGTCTATGGGAACAAAATATCGCAACTAAAAAAAACCTTTATTTCCTTGTAAACACTAAATATACACACATAGAATACATATATATATATATACATGTCATTGTGACATATATATATACATATATGTATAGTTTATACACTTCTACATAGTAAAATATCCTCTGATTCAATTGCCGGGTAAAGCCGGCTTCTGTGAAAAGACAGAAGCACCCGACATGAAATGACACTTGGTGTACATAGGGTTAACCATGTATTTTCATGTCGTTTGCAATCTGATTTGCACAAACAATTACATCAGTCTATGTGTGCAAAATTTCACACCTGTAGGGGTTAATTAAAGGTGTAAATTCGTTGTAAAAAAACTGACTTTTTTGCTACGAATTTACACCTTTAATTAA
This sequence comes from Oophaga sylvatica, assembly GCA_033576555.1. Taxonomy (NCBI): domain Eukaryota; kingdom Metazoa; phylum Chordata; class Amphibia; order Anura; family Dendrobatidae; genus Oophaga; species Oophaga sylvatica. Next base: position 101,478,731 of record JARQOD010000001.1, read on the forward strand.
CCCCTACAGGTGTGAAATTTTGCACACATAGACTGATGTAATTGTTTGTGCAAATCAGATAGCAGAAGACATGAAAATACATGGTTAACCCTATGTACACCAAGTGTCATTTCATGTCGGGTTCTGCATTTTCACAAAAGCCGTCAATTGAATTAGCGGCTATTATACTATGTAGAAGTGTATGAACTATAAATATAAATATATATACAGGTCCTTCTCAAAAAATTAGCATATAGTGCTAAATTTCATTATTTTCCATAATGTAATGATTACAATTAAACTTTCATATATTTTAGATTCATTACACACCAACTGAAATTTGTCAGGTCTTTTATTGTTTTAATACTGATGATTTTGGCATACAACTCCTGATAACCCAAAAAACCTGTCTCAAAAAATTAGCATATCAAGAAAAGGTTCTCTAAACGACCTATTACCCTAATCTTCTGAATCAACTAATTAATTCTAAACACATGCAAAAGATTCCTGAGGCTTTTAAAAACTCCCTGCCTGGTTCATTACTCAAAACCCCCATCATGGGTAAGACTAGCGACCTGACTGATGTCAAGAAGGCCATCATTGACACCCTCAAGCAAGAGGGTAAGACCCAGAAAGAAATTTCTCAACAAATAGGCTGTTCCCAGAGTGCTGTATCAAGGCACCTCAATGGGAAGTCTGTTGGAAGGAAACAATGTGGCAGAAAACGCTGTACAACGAGAAGAGGTGACCGGACCCTGAGGAAGATTGTGGAGAAGGACCGATTCCAGACCTTGGGGGACCTGAGGAAGCAGTGGACTGAGTCTGGTGTAGAAACATCCAGAGCCACCGTGCACAGGCGTGTGCAGGAAATGGGCTACAGGTGCCGCATTCCCCAGGTAAAGCCACTTTTGAACCATAAACAACAGCAGAAGCGCCTGACCTGGGCTACAGAGAAGCAGCACTGGACTGTTGCTAAGTGGTCCCAAGTACTTTTTTCTGATGAAAGCAAATTTTGCATGTCATTCGGAAATCAAGGTGCCAGAGTCTGGAGGAAGACTGGGGAGAAGGAAATGCCAAAATGCCAAAATGCCTGAAGTCCAGTGTCAAGTACCCACAGTCAGTGATGGTGTGGGGTGCCATGTCAGCTGCTGGTGTTGGTCCACTGTGTTTCATCAAGGGCAGGGTCAATGCAGCTAGCTATCAGGAGATTTTGGAGCACTTCATGCTTCCATCGGCTGAAATGCTTTATGGAGATGAAGATTTCATTTTTCAGCACGACCTGGCACCTGCTCACAGTGCCAAAACCACTGGTAAATGGTTTACTGACCATGGTATTACTGTGCTCAATTGGCCTGCCAACTCTCCTGACCTGAACCCCATAGAGAATCTGTGGGATATTGTGAAGAGAAAGTTGAGAGACGCAAGACCCAACACTCTGGATGAGCTTAAGGCCGCTATCGAAGCATCCTGGGCCTCCATAACACCTCAGCAGTGTCACAGGCTGATTGCCTCCATGCCACGCCGCATTGAAGCAGTCATTTCTGCAAAAGGATTCCCGACCAAGTATTGAGTGCATAACTGAACTTTATTATTTGATGTTTTTTTTGTTTGTTTTTAAAAAACACTTTTATTTTATTGGATGGTTGAAATATGTTAATTTTTTGAGACAGGTTTTTTGGGTTATCAGGAGTTGTATGCCAAAATCATCAGTATTAAAACAATAAAAGACCTGACAAATTTCAGTTGGTGTGTAATGAATCTAAAATATATGAAAGTTTAATTGTAATCATTACATTATGGAAAATAATGAAATTTAGCACTATATGCTAATTTTTTGAGAAGGACCTGTATATGTGTCACAAATTCAATGACATGTATATATATATATATATATATGAGGTGTAAAATTGTTTAAAAAATATGCGTGGACTCCCGCCCTATTTTCGCAACCAGACAGACAAAGCCAGCGAATGGGGGCAGATAATAATAGCCCAGAGAGGGACCATTATTTTTGGCCCCCCCTGGCTACTAACATCTGCCCCCAGACACCCCAGAAAAGACAAATCTATAATTAGATTCGCCCTTTCTGGCACTTTGCCCGTCTATTCCCATTGCCCTGTAGCGGTGGCGAATGGGTTAATATGGGGTTAAAGCCACATTGCAATTGAAAGGTGACCTTAAGCCAGGTTAATAATTGAGAGCTGTCAATTAGACAACTATCAATTATTAATCCTATTTCATGAAATAAAAATAAAACACACACACTTTAATTAAAAATCATTTTAATGAAATAAAGACACATGTTTTTGACCATCTTTTATTTGACTGCAAAAACCATTTCCTGTAATAAAAATAAAATAAAAAAGCAAAATTATTCTTACCTATCCCATGCACAGTCAGGTCCCACGGTGTAATCCTTCAGAAAGGGTTAATGTTTACTGCAGGGACCGCAGCTAATGCTGCAGCCTCACAGTAAACCCCCAAATGAATGAGTTCCTCTCCTGGCTGACAGGAGAGGAAGTGGAAAGCTTAATTGATTGCTTTCCACTTTCACTTCAGGTCAGCCAGGGACAAAATCAGTGACATCAGTGGGAACTGATTAACAAAAATAGGGGTTACCTTCGAATAAAAAATGGCGTCGGGTCCCCCCTATTTTTGTTAACCAGCCTGATGAAGCAGACTGCTGAGCAGTGGCGTACCGTGAATGAAGCAGACCAAGCAGCTGCTATGGGGCCCGGACAGGTGAGGGGGCCCTCGACGGTCGGGTAGCTGTGCTGACACAGTGCTACCAGGGGGTCGGCGGGGGAGGGGGAGCGCAGCTCTTCTATATACTCACCCCTCCTGGTGCGGTCTCTGCAGCCCCTGCTCTTCTCCCACGGTCTCCGACGCCTGTGTTCAGCGGTCAGGTGGTACCGCTCATTACAGTCATGAATACGCACATATTCATGACTTTAATGAGCTGTCCCGCGTGACCGCTGAACACTGGCGGCGGAGACCGTGGGAGAAGAGCAGGGGCTGCACAGACCGCGCCGGCAGAAGGGTGAGTATAAGGGATATTTACCTGTCCCGTTCCACCGTTGCTCGCGTCCTCTTGCTGCAATGTTCAGGTCAGAGGGCGCGATGACGTCGTTAGTGCGCGCCGCGCCCTCTGCCTCATCATTCACTGCTGGAGGACCCCGAAGACAGCGGCACTCAGCAGTGGAGAGAGGACAGGTAAATATCTCAGGTGCCGGGGCCCTGAGCGAGCGGTGACATCGGTACCTGGTGTCACCCCCTGCTCAGGACACCGGCACCTGGCCCCCAGCGACGAAAGGTGAGTATGTCTTTTTTTTTTTTTTGGTTGCAGCAGCTGCGGCAGCATAAGGGCCTATACTATGGAGCATCTATGGGGGCACAATCTATGGGGGCATAATACATTTTTTTGTTTAATGTGTCCCCTCACTGTGCTGGCACTTTACATTTACAATGGCTCTGGGTTTTTTTTTTGGGGGGGGCCCATTCAGACTTTTGCTATGGGGCCCCATGATTTCTATGTACGCCCCTGCTGCTGAGGCATGGTATTTAAGGCTGTTAAGGAGCCAAGATCCATGGACCTTGCCAGCAGCGTCGGACTGGAGTACCTTGGGCCCACCAGAGAAAAAATATTCTTGGGGCCCACCATCATACTTCCCAACCTTTGAAGAAGGGAAAGAGGGACAAAGGCTGTGGCACGCTGTGCCTGCTGCAGCAAATTTTAGGCCATGCCACGTTGCACCACAGACTGTCCAGGACTTGGTGGATGCTTTAGTCCAGGTGTGGGAGGAGATCCCTCAGGAGACCATCCGTCGCGCTCATCAGGAGCATGCCCAGAAGTTGTAGGGAGGTCATACAGCATACCTCCCAAATTTTGAAGACAGGAAAGAGGGTTAAAGGCTGCGGCGCGCATAGCGCGCCGCTGCAAATTTTAAGCCACGCCCCGACCACACCCATTTCACAGCTAATCACACCCATATCCTCGCCCCAACCGTACCCATGCCGATACAGCTGACCCTCCGATGACGGTTGGGGGGCCCACTGCTGGCACCGGGCCCCCCTAACGCCTGTTCAGGCCAAATAGCTTCTGGGCGGCAGAGCAGGAAGATCGATTCTCCCTGCTCTGCCGCAGAATGTAACTGTATCGGCGTGCTGTGCACGCCGATACAGTTACTGTAGCGTAGCTCCGGGTGGGCCCCCTCAGAGCGCGGGGCCCGGGGCCACCGCCCCCTCTGCCCCGCGACCTATCCTTTCAAATCAGGGCCCACCACGCAGAAGCTGGGGCCCACCGGAGGTTTCTCCGGTGTCCCGGTGGCTCAGTCCGACCCTGCTTGCCAGCCTGATAATACCAGGCCACAGCAGTCTGCTTATCTTTGCTGGTTAACAAAAATAGGGGATCCCCTCGAAAAAAAATTGGCGTGGGGTCCCCCCTATTTTTGTTAACCAGCCAGATGAAGCAGACCGCTGAGGCCTGGATTTTCAGGCTGTTAAGGAGCCAAGATCCATGGACCTTGCCAGCCTGATAATACCAGGCCACAGCAGTCTGCATATCTTGGCTGATTAACAAAAATAGGGGATCCCCTCGAAAAAAATTGGCGTGGGGTCCCCCCTATTTTTGTTAACCAGCCAGATGAAGCAGACCGCTGAGGCCTGGATTTTCAGGCTGTTAAGGAGCCAAGATCCATGGACCTTGCCAGCCTGATAATACCAGGCCACAGCAGTCTGCATATCTTGGCTGATTAACAAAAATAGGGGATCCCCTCGAAAAAAATTGGCGTGGGGTCCCCCTATTTTTGTTAACCAGCCAGATGAAGCAGACCGTTGAGGCCTGGTTTTTCAGGCTGGTAAGGATCCAATATCCATGGACCTTGCAAGCCTGATAATACCAGGCCACAGCAGTCTGCTTAGCTTGGCTGGTTAACAAAAATAGGGGATCCCCTCGAAAAAAAAACGGCGTAGAGGTCCCCCTATTTTTGTTAACCAGCCAAGTAAAATGCAGACTGCTGCGGCCTGGTATTAAAAGACTGTCAAGGCCCATGGATTTTGGCCCTCAACAGCCTGATAATACCAGGCTACAGCAGCCCCACATTTGGCGCATCAAAAGATGTGCCAATTGTGGCACTTTACCCGACTCTTCCCACTGCCCTGTAGCGGTGGCAAGTGGGGTAATAAGGGGTTAATGTCACCGTTGATTGCACGGTGACAATAAGCCCGGTTAATAATGGAGAGGTGTCAATAAGACACCGATCCATTATTAATCCCAAAGTTATTAAATGTATAAAAAAAAGACAAAGCAAGAAAAAAGTCTTTTAATGAAATAAAAGAGACAACACAGTTTTCATTAATTTTATTATACACTCATTCCTGCGACGCCATCGATCTCCTGTAAAAAAAAAAAAAAACAAACCAACAGTATACCACCTGTCCGACGCAGTCCATAGTAACGACTGTCCCACGACGATCCAGCTCTGCTACATCGCAATGACAGGCAGAGCCTGTCATCTCGACGCAGCACAGCTGATTACCTGCTTCCCCGGCGGTGACGTCATCGGACTGACTGCTTTACGGCCGGGATTACCCAGCAGTCACTGCAGTTATCGCGAGAAACTGCATGTGACCGCCGGGGAAAGATGATGGCGGCCATGAAGCAGTCCAGCCCGTGACCGCCGGAGATCTTCTGCCAGGTAAGTGCCGCTGACTCCTGACAGACCCGACCGACGGACACTGACAGTGACAGTGACAATCCCGATTCCGGTATCCGATAAGACGAAAATATCGGAACTAAGTATCGAAAGGCCGATAGAGCTAATATCGGCCGATACCCGATACTTGCGGTATCGTATTGCTCAACACTACTCACCAGTGCAATCTCCCGGAAAACGAGTGCAGAAGAAAGCTTCAGGCTCCTAGGAACGCAGGGTGAGCAAGGCAGGAGAGAGATGGCTTCAGGGCCTGAATCACCTGACAGTTGAGGGGCGTGGCTTCATCTCCAGGGAGCTAGAAGCTGAGGGAAAACTCCTAGAAAGGTAACTACGGGACAAAGTTACCCAGGGGCACAGACAGAGACGTAAATCGGAACAAGCCAAGGTCAAAGCACGAGAAGACAGTACAGTACCAAGGATGAGACAGAACGGATAGTCGGGGCCAGGCAGAGGTCAAAACCAAACAGACAGCGAAGGTACAGAAATAATCCAACAAGCAGTATCCAGAGATCAGACCGAGTCAAAACCAAAGTATCAGGCAAACCAGAACACAGCACAAACACACTCAGGGGTCAACACACTCTGCCAAGGGCGAAAGTATAACAGACGGGGACTGGAGCTTCCTAGGGCTATAAGAAGCTCTCCCCGAACCAAGGAGATGCCACAATAATAAGCCCCAGGTGTGCAGGTCAGAGCTTGCACTGGGATTAAAACCTTAACCCCTAGCATGCAGGTCAACCCTGCACTGGGATCATGACAGTACCCACCTCTCAATGGGGGGCCTCTGGACCCCCAGGCTTGCCCGGGAACCTGGCATGGAAAGTCCGAACCAGGCGATCCACATGTATCAGACGGGCCGGCACCCAGGATCTGTCCTCCGGTCCATACCCCTTCCAATGAACCAGGTACTGTACCGCAAGCTGCACCAACCTGGAGTCAACGATATGATCAATCTCATATTCCATGTGTCCCTCAGCCAAAACAGGAGGAGCAGCAGACTCGGACTCCCCCCGGAAAGGTTTCAGTAGGGATTTATGGAAGACGTTAGGGATCTTGAATAAGACTGGAAGACACAACCTGTAAGCCACTGGATTGATCTTTTCCACAATCTTGTATGGGCCAATGAACTTGGGGCCCAACTTGGCTGATGGAACCTTCAACTTAATGTTTCACGTGGAGAGCCAAACTTTCTCTCCAACCCGAAACATAGGACCTGGTGTTCTTTTCCTGTCAGCGAAAAACTTGTACCTGCCTTGAGACCTGGATATATTCCGCTGGACTTCCGCCATGTATTCTTTAATCGCTGAACAGACTCCTCTGCCCCTGGACACCCAGAATCCAAACGAGAAAACTCACCAAAATGAGGACTAAAACCATAATTGATCAGGAAAGGAAACATACCAGTAGATTGGCTCACCCGACTATTGAAGGCGAATTCCGCCAACGGCAGTACATCACACCAGTCATTCTGTCTTGCAGAAGTCAGACATCTGAGGATCTGTTCCAGAGACTGATTAGTGCGTTCCGTCTGACCATTGCTCTCAGGATGGTATGCAGACGAAAAAGACAGAGACATCCCCAATTTCTTGCAAAAAGCACACCAAAACTTTGCCACAAACTGCACTCCACGATCAGACACCACATTCAGGTGTAACCCATGCAACCGGATAACATGCTGTACAAACAATCTGGACAAAGTCTCAGCTGAGGGTAGTGTGGATAAGGGTATAAAATGAGCCTGCTTTGAAAACCTGTCCACCACTACCCATACCACCGTATTGCCCTTGGATGGAGGAAGATTAGTAATAAAATTCATGGACAAGTAAGTCCATGGCATTTCGGGAACTGCCAAGGGCATCAGTTCCCCAGCTGGCCGGCTATGTGAGTTTTTAGAACGAGTGCAGACCCCACAACCAGAAACAAATTTTTTATGTCAGAACTAAGAGTAGGCCACCAAAAGATCCTAGCCACCGCCCGACGTGTAGCAGATATACCAGGGTGAGCACTGAGCTTGGATTCATGGAACTCCTGGAGGAGTTTAAGCCGAAGCTGCTCTAGGACAAACAACTTACCCCCTGGCTTGGCAGCAGGGGCCAGAGACTGGGCCCCCTCAATCTCCTGTTCCAACTCAGACGAGACCCTTGCCAACACAACCCCAGGGTGAAGAATGGAGGAAGGTGGCTCAGGGGGAGACACCGGATGAAAACTGCGAGATAAGGCATCAGCCTTGATATTCTTTGACCTCGGACAAAACGTAATAGTAAACTGAAAACGGGAAAAAAAGTGACCAACGGGCCTGTCTGGGTGTTAGTCTCTTAGCAGACTCAATATATGATAAATTTTTGTGGTCGGTAATCACCGTAACCGAGTGACTGGCCCCCTCCAAAAAGTGCCTCCATTCTTCAAACGCTAACTTGATCGCAAGAAGCTCTCTATTGCCAACATCGTAATTCCTCTCAGCAGCAGAGAATTTCCTGGAAAAAAAAGCACATGGCCTGAGGTTGGTCAGAGTGGCAGGACCTTGGGACAACACAGCACCCACCCCCACCTCAGAGGCATCCACCTCCACAAAAAATGTTTTGGACGGATCTGGCTGTACCCACACCGGAGCAGTCATAAAGCTTTTTTCAGACTATCAAAGGCCTCTTTTGCGAGCGAGGACCAATTTTTCACATCCGCACCTTTGCATGTTAAATCTGTGAGTGGTTTGACCACCTGCGAAAACCCCCGAATAAATTTGCGGTAGTAATTGGCGAACCCCAAGAAGCGCTGGAGCCCTTTAAGATCTCGGGGTTGTACCCAATCCGCAATGGCCTGCACCTTCTTGGGGTCCATACGAAAACCCTCACAGGACACAATCAATCCCAAAAAAGATAATTCTTGAACAAAAAGGTCAACCCTGCACTGGGATCATGACAGTTCCACATGAGAATCCCAGTCATTGGAAAAAAATCAAAATATCGTCCAAATAAACAATCAGAAACTTATCCACAAAATCCCGGAAAATATCGGTCATGAAAGACTGGAAGACGGAAGGGGCATTAGTGAGCCCAAAAGGCTTCACTAGGTACTCAAAATGCCCCTCGGGGGTAATAAACGCCATCTTCCATTCGTCACCATGCTTAATGCGAATAAGATTATACGCCCCCTCAAGGACAAGTTTGGTAAACCAACTAGCACCTTTCACTCTGGAGAATAAATCGGAAATCAGTGGTAAAGGATACTGATATTTAACAGTGATCTTATTAAGGAGACGATAGTCAATACATGGCCTCAATGAACCATCATTTTAGGCCACAAAGAAAAAGCCGGCACCTAAAGGTGAAGAGGACGGTCTAATATGACCCTTCTCCAATGACTCTTTGATATAAGATCGCATAGACTCATGCTCAGGTACAGACAAATTGAAGAGCCGACCCTTGGGAAATTTAAACCCGGGCACTAACTCAATCGTACAATCATTACTCCTGTGGGGAGGCAAGGACGCAGACTTACTGTCACTAAACACATCAGAAAAATCAGCCAAATAGTTGGGGATATCCTGAGACTGGGGAGAGGTAGAAAAAACAGGTGTGTCACCACGAACACATTGACAACCCCAACTGACCACAGAAACAGACTTCCAATCCAAAACAGGATTATGGGTCTGCAACCAAGGAAAACCCAGTACCATAATGAGTCGACAAAAGCCTGAGCTGAAAATGTGGATAATGAGCAGATCAAGGATAACAGTCAAGAAAAATTTAGACTGTACATTGCCCAAAACAAATGCGCGTGAAAAATGTCTTCCCCGCTTAGGGAAGACAGAAATAGTATGAGAAGCGTCCCCACAATAGAAGCACAACTTGTTACGCTTCCGAAATTCTCGACGCTGAGCCCCAGACACAACCCCATCACACTGCATGGGCTCAGAGGCCTGTTCGAAATTCAACACCAGCTCTCGCATAGTTTTATGTTCACGTAAGCTTCTGTCAATTTGAATGGCTAATGACATAGAATCGTGAGACCCGAGGGGACAGGAAATCCCATCTGTGATGAAGGAACAGCCTGGCCTGCTACCAGCTGCCATTTTGTCTGTTCACAGAGCCACAGGCAGCTAACTGCTGCTGACCCCCATGGCCTGTAGGCATATAAGACAACAAGGTTTAGTCTCAACTGTGAATAGCAAGGTCTTTAGTATGCTAAGTAGGCCAGGCCCAAAACAGGACTTCAAAGCTTTAGTATGGAGCCATGCCAGCATTTGGCCTGGAGATGCCTTGGGGCTTCAATTAGATTATACCTGTCAGCTAGACACAGAAAACACATCCATTGTCTCTCCCAGCCACTACGACTCCATTCTAGGATTATGAATTATGAGCACATCTTTCTAGGTACAGACTCATAAAAAATATCTGCATGATCCTGCGGACCTTGGGCATCTGACAGTGTGACTCCCGAGTCAGTGATGGCTCAGGGACCTGAGATATAGAGATTGGGTCACCGTGGAGGGCCAAACAGGACATGTTTGATCTTCATGCGGCAGGCAAAACAAACTGCATTCACTGGTACCTCTCGTGTCCTGATCCGATCATCCTGGAGAAAGTTAACCCCTTTTCTTAGATATTGGGAATAAATTCTGCAGGGAGCTGAGGGTGGAGATTATTAGCCCACCCTCTGGCACCGAGGGGAGGGACCTAGCAGGAATAAGAACTGTGAGCGGATGGCAGACCCTAGCTGTTCTCACAGAAGCACAAGGATGATGATCTAAGAAGGAACAAGGAACAGATCTGCCAAGGGAGCAACGGCACACGTTTTGGGGACTGTCCAGCAACTAAGATTCGTACCCGTGGATCACAGCACTCCCGCGTCCACATGCAACCTACAGCCTGGTAACATTGACCTCTAGCTAATACCTCTAACCTTTGTACCATTATTGTTGTATTTTACTCTGACTGCAAATCCACTGTAATTCCGTTGTATAGCTTACTGTATACAGTACAGACCAACGTTTGGACACACCTTCTCATTCAAAGATTTTTCTGTATTTTGATGGCAATGAAAATGGTTGAATCACACTGAAGGCATCAAAACTATGAATTAACACATGTGGAATTATACATTACACTTTACAAAAAAGTGTGTAACAACTGAAAATATGTCTTATAGTCTAGGTTCTTCAAAGTAGCCACCTTTTGATTTGATTACTGCTTTGCACGCAGAAAATGTGAATGAATGGACTCTACATGCCTGGCTCCCACCGTGAAGCATGGAGGAGGAGGTGTGATGGTGTGGGGGTGCTTTGCTGGTGACGCCCCACTGGTAACTCTGCCCATCATCGAAGAGCCTTTCTCGAGGATAGCTGTGGATCTCATTGGACATCTGTCCACTCCCAGCCGCTCTGGGAAATGCTTCATACTAATGGTAGTGGACTATGCCACCCGGTATCCGGAGGCGGTAGCTTTGTCATCCATTCGGGCCGACAAAGTGGCCACTGGCTTACTGGAGATTTTCTCCAGAGTGGGGTTTCCCCAGGAAATGCTCCCCGACCGAGGGACCCAGTTCATGTCGCAGCTGATTTAGTCTCTCTGTAAGCAGGTACAGGTGCAACATCTGGTAGCCAGCCCGTATCACCCACAGACCAATGGCCTGTGTGAGTGGTTCAATGGCACCTTAAAGCAGATGCTGAAGATGTTGGTCAGCTCCCACAGGAGAGACTGGGAGGAGTATCTCTCACACCTGCTGTTTTCCTACCGGGAGGTCCCACAGGCCTCAACGGTGTTCTCCCCCTTTGAGCTCCTGTACGGGCTACATGTGCGGGGGCCCCTTGCTCTGGTGAAGGAAGCATGGGAAGAGGATTTGGCCACCCTTGGAGTGTTGGTCATTGAGTATGTCGTGCGCTTCCGGGACCGAATGATGGCCTTGACATGGCTGGTGCATGACAATATGGCCCAAGCCCAGGCTGACCAGAAGCGGTGGTATGACCAGAATGCTTGAGGGCGGACCTACCGGGTGGGTAAAAAGGTGTGGGTACTGGTCCCCGTACCTCAAAACAAGCTTCAGGCGGCCTGGGAGGGTCCATACCTCGTGCACGAGCAGCTCAGCGCCGTCACCTATCTGGTCACCCTGGACCACGCCCATGGAAGGAGGAAGGCCTTTCACGTGAACATGATGAAGGCCCATCATGAGTGGGAGGCTTGTGCCCACCCAGTGTGCAACCTTCCTGAAGGAGAGGCAGAAACCCTCCTGGATCTGCTCACCCAAGCCAAGGCGTGTGGATCCATCGAGGATGAGGGGGATGGCCACCAGCTCTCGGGGGACCAACGTTCCCAGCTGGGGGTCACCCTACACCCCTTTCGGGAACTGTTCAGCAGCCTGCCTGGAAGGACTGAGACAGCCGTCCATGACGTGGACACCGGCAATCACCCCCCATCCGGCGTTCAGTATATCGGGTCTCTCTTGAGGTGCAGCAGCAAATGCACCAAGAGATAGATGGGATGCTGAAGCTGGGGGTGATCCAAGCGTCCAACAGCGCGTGGGCTTCGCCTGTAGTCCTCGTCCCTAAAAAAGACCGAACTACGCGGTTCTGCATGGACTACCGGGGCTCAACGCTGTGAAGTCACCGATGCGTACCCAATGCCGCGCATCGATGACCTGCTCAACAAGGTGGACGGGGCCCGGTACCTGACCATCATGGATCTCAGCAGGGGTAATGGCAGATTCCCCTTGACCCTGGGGCATGGGAACGCTCTGCCTTTATCACCCCATTCGGACTGTACAGTCATGGCCAAAAGTTTTGAGAATGACACAAATATTAATTTTTACAAAGTCTACTGCTTCACTTTTTCTAATGGCAATTTGCATATACTCCAGAATGTTATAAAGAGTGATCAGCTTAACAGCAATTACTTGCAAAGTCAATATTTGGCTAGAAAATGAACTTTATCCCCCAAAACACATTTCAACATCATTGCAGCCCTGCCTTAAAAGGACCAGCTAACCTCTTTTCAGTGATTGCTCCATTAACACAGGTGTGGGTGTTGATGAGGACATGGCTGGAGATCAATCTGTCATGATTAAGTAAGAATGACACCACTGGACACTTTAAAAGGAGGCTGGTGCTTGGCATCATTGTTTCTCTTCTGTTAACCATGGTTATCTCTAAAGAAACACGTGCAGTCATCATTGCAATACACAAAAATGGCCTAACAGGGAAGAGTATCGCAGCTAGAAAGATTGCACCTCAGTCAACAATCTATCGCATCATCAAGAACTTCAAGGAGAGAGGTTCCATTGTTGCCAAAAAGGCTTCAGGGTGCCCAAGAATGACCAGCAAGCGCCAGGACCGTCTCTTAAAAGTGTTTCAGCTGCGGGATCGGGCTACCAGCAGTGCAGAGCTTGCTCAGGAATGGCAGCAGGCAGGTGTGAGTGCATCTGCATGCACTGTGAGGCGGAGACTCTTGGAGCAAGGCCTGGTCTCAAGGAGGGCAGCAAAGAAGCCACTTCTCTCCAGAAAAAACATCATGGACAGACTGATATTCTGCAAAAGGTACAGGCAGTGGACTGCTGAGGACTGGGGTAAAGTTATTTTCTCTGATGAATCCCCTTTTCGATTGTTTGGGACATCAGGAAAACGCCTCATTCGGAGAAGACAAGTTGAGCGCTACCACCAGTCTTGTCTCATGCCAACTGTTAAGCATCCTGAAACCATTCATGTGTGTGGTTGCTTCTCAGCCAAGGGAATTGGCTCTCTCACAGTCTTGCTTAAAAACACAGCCATGAATAAAGAATGGTACCAGAATGTCCTCCAAGAGCAACTTCTCCCAACCCTCCAAGAGCAGTTTGGCGATCAACAATGCCTTTTCCAGCATGATGGAGCACCTTGCCATAAAGCAAAGGTGATAACTAAATGGCTCAGGGAACAAAACATAGAGATTTTGGGTCCATGGCCTGGAAACTCCCCAGATCTTAATCCCATTGAGAACTTGTGGTCAATCATCAAGAGATGGGTGGACAAACAAAAACCTAAAAATTCTGACAAAATAAAAGCATTGATTGTGCAAGAATGGACTGCTATCAGTCAGGATTTGGTCCAGAAGTTGATTGAGAGCATGCCAGGGAGAATTGCAGAGGTCCTGAAGAAGAATGGTCAACACTGCAAATATTGACTTGCTGCATTAACTCATTCTAACTGTCAATATAAGCTTTTGTTACTCATATGTTTGCAATAATTATATTTCTGTCTGTGATAAAAACATCTGTCAAACACACATAAAAACCAGAGGGCAGCAGATCATGTGAAAATATAATATTTGTGTCATTCTCAAAACTTTTGGCCATGACTGTACGAGTCCACGGTTATGCCCTTCGGCATGAAGAATGCCCCTGCCACTTTTCAGCGGATGGTCAACATGCTGCTCGAGGGACTGGAAGGGTATGCGACCGCGTACCTGGATGACATTGCCATCTTCAGTCCCATCTGGGAGGATCACCTAGAGCACCTGGCGCAGGTGCTCGGGCGGATCCAGCGAGGAGGCTTGACCATTAAGCCGGAAAAATGCCAGCTGGGTATGAGTGAGGTCCACTACCTGGGACACCGGGTAGGTGGGGGAGCTCTGAAGCGAGAGCCCAGGAAGGTGGATGCCATCGCATCCTGGCCCACCCCAGGACCAAAAAGCAGGTGATGTCCTTCTTGGGGACTGCTGGGTACTATAGGAGGTTTGTTCCACACTATAGTGCCCTGGCCAAGCCCCGAAGGACCTCACCAAGAAAAGGCTGGCCGTCGCAGTCGACTGGACAGTCGCCTGCGAGACAGCTTTCCAGGGGCTCAAGACCGCCCTTTCTAGCTCTCCTGTACTACAGGCAGCCAACGTTCTTAGTGCAGACCGACGCCAGTGACTTTGGCCTCGGTGCTGTGCTCAGCCAGGTCGACACTAAGGGCTATGACACCCCGTTTTGTACATGAGCCGGAAGCTCCTGCTGAGGGAAGTGGCTTATTCCACGAAGGAGAAGGAATGTCTGGCAATTGTGTGGGCCCTGCAGCGTCTGCAGCCATACTTGTAGGGACGCCAATTCACAGTGGAAACAGACCACAACCCCCTCAGTTGGTTACACACAGTCTCTGGGACGAATGGGAGGTTGCTATGCTGGAGCCTTTCTCTCCTGCAGTACCACTTCACCATTCGCCACAAAGAGGTAGGGACCCTGGTAATACTGATGGGTTGTCCTGGCAAGGTGAGGGTGCAGAAGGGTGCATGGGGGAACACAGGAATGTGATACCCCCTAGCGCCCTCTAAAGCAGGGAGGTGTGATGAAGGTACAGCTGGCCTGCTTCCAGCTGCCATTTTGTCTGTTCACAGAGCCACAGGCAGCTAACTGCTCCTGGCCCCCATGGCCTGTAGGCATATAAGACAACAGGGTTTAGTCTCCACTGTGAATAACAAGGTCTTTAGTATGCTACATAGCCCAGGCCCAAAACAGGACAGCTGGACACAGAAAACACATCCATTGACTCTCCCAGCCACTACGACTCAATTCTAGGATTATGAATTATGAGCACATCTTTCTAGGTGCAGACTCATAAAAATATCTGCGTGATCCTGCGGACCTCGGGCATCTGACAGTGCGACTCCCGAGTCGGTGATGGCTCGGGGACCTGAGATATAGAGATTGGGTCACTGTGGAGGGCCAAACGGGCCATGTTTGATCTCCATGCGACAGGCAAAACAAACTGCATTCACTGGTACCTCTCGTGTCCTGATCCGATCATCCTGGAGAAAGTTAACCCCATTTCTTAGATATTGGGAATAAATTCTGCAGGGAGCTGAGGGTGGAGATTATTAGCCCACACTCTGGCACCGAGGGGAGGGACCTAGCAGGTATAAGAACTGTGAGCGGATGGCAGACCCTAGCTATTCTCACAGAAGCACAAGGATGATGATCTAAGAAGGAACAAGGGACAGATCTGCCAAGGGAGCAGCGGCACAATTTTTGGGGACTTTCCAGCAACTAAGATTCGTACCTGTGGATCGCAGCACTCCGGTGTCCACATGCAACCTACAGCCTGGTAACATTGACCTCTAGCTAATACCTCTAACCCTTGTACCATTATTGTTGTATTTTACTCTGACTGCAAATCCACTGTAATTCCGTTGTATAGCTTACTGTATATTTCTGTAATTATCTAGTGCGCCCTTAAGGCAATTAAACCATAAAATTAATTTTGGGCTGATGCTTTTACTCTGATCACGAATCTTAAAATACCCAGAGGGTAACAGGACATCCTCCCTGGCGGCCATCTGCTCTAGGTGCAGTTCCCTTACTGACCTGAGAGACAAAGGGGGCGGTGGAGAGCTGTGCCTGTGTAGTTACATCACATTGGTGACGTGGGAGGAGCAGGGTTTCCTTCACACCACCATAATATCTTTTATGGTCTCTGCCAGCCCTTTCCGAAAAAGAGCCACTAGGGCATTATCGTTGCATTTAGTAAGGACTGCCTACTATCGGAATTTCAGACAATATAACTCTTCCGCATCCTGACCCTGGTTCAATGCCAATAAGGTTTTCTCAGCTTGATCACATTAGGTTCATCATATAACAACCCCAGAGCCTGAAAATGCATCAACATTAGCCAAAACAGGATCCCCAGGTGTCAGTGAAAACTCCCAGTCCTGAGGGTTGCCGCGCAACAGGGAGATGACAATTTGAACCTGCTGCGCTGCGTTCCCCGAGGACTTAGGTTTCAAGGCAAAAAACAACTCACAATTATCTTTAAAGTTCAAAAATTTAGACCGATCCCCAGAAAATAAATCAGGAAGAGGGATCCTAGGTTCCACAGCAGGAAACTGAGTGAGATAGGCAGGCATTCCCTGAACTTCAGCAGCGAGCCGCTCAACACGACCACACAACTGCACTAACTCTATTGGAAAAAAAAAATCCTCCTACGGCCCCCAGAGAAAAAGAGGAAAAAATATATAAAAAATTCAATTCTGACAACTTTTTTTTCACTATTCTTTCCCTCTTTTGAGTACCATAGAATTTACAGTCAGGCCAGCGATTCTGTTATGATTTGGTAGCCGAGGAGGACAGAAGCCAAAATAGCAAAGGCAGCCAGACGCCCAGAGAGGTTGGTAACTAGCGGATTGCAGACCCCTAAACTAACTGCACAACTAGAAGTAGCCGTGGGACGTACCTACGATGACCTAGACGCCTCGACACAGCCGGAGGGTTAACTAAGCCTAAAGATAGAAACGGGAAAGCTAACTGCCCCGAAGTAGCGCCCCAAAGGAATAGGTAGCCCCCACACTATATTGGCGGTGAGACAAGATGAAATACAAACGCAGGCAGAAAATAGAGAAAGCAAACGCTGGGGCCCAAAACTATCTAGATAGGAGAGGACAGGACAGAATACTGTCTGCAATCTGGCAAAACCTAAGAAAAATTACCAACACTTCTGATTTCCAAAAAATACTGAGACCACACGATCTCTCCCCGTCAGATCAGAACTCTGGTGTGAACTAGTAGCCAACCAGCAGATACTGAACTAACAGGGACTGAACACAAAAACAGTGGTAAATAAGAAACAGAGATCAGCACAGGCCCCAGCCGGGGAACCTGGCTGACCTCACTCCAGGAGGGCAGAAAAAACAAAAGGAAAACAAAAGCCACAGAAACAAGCAGCAAATAACTTATCTAGATGTTGCAGGAAGCAAGCTGACTTCCAAATGGGACCAGGAACAACAAATCACTGGCGAGGATCATGGGAAGGTTGCTCACTTATATCTCCCCAGTCAGTGCTACCTGATTGCCACTCATTGCCCCCAGCTGACAGACCTGTGTTAGCCAAGGCAGCTTCATTAATATCAGCAGCCACCAGAGGGAGCCCAATCTCCGAAGTCAGATCCAGAGCGTTCACAACATGCATCCCACTTTTGACAATTGTTGTGGACATGTTGGAAGTGTTGCATCTGCTGTCAGTGGAAATATTGGTCCCAGCTGATAGCTCTATAATATCTGGTGCCTCCCTTGTAGCGTTCAACATTTTGTTTGAAAGGGAATCTATCAGGATGATCATTTCAACCACCCACACCTCCCCCAAGTTGCATATTTGGTCATGTCTCTGTGAGCTCAATCCACTGACACCTTTATATTTTCTATCTGTGTCTGTATTCAAACCAGTGGCTTAATTCACATGCAAATGACATGCAAATGAAATGTTAAGTGCCCTGGGCGTGATAGAGAACTCCCCAAGCCTCGGCCTCCAGAGGTTGTTTCCCCACCTAGCACCGGTCTTTTTAGGTTTTCTTAGTAGCTCACTGTCTGATTTTTTGCACACTGACAAAAAGCTATTAATCAAGCTAAAGAGGCTGATGTAGCCATTCAAACCCATTTGTGTCAACTTCTGTGCATGTTATCAGGCCAAAATCACCAGGGTATGCAAACTTTTGATCAGGGTCATTTGTATGTTTTGGGTTGTCATTATGATTTAAAAAAAGAAAACACAGTAGTTTGACAATAAATGGCTTCACCCAACCATTAACCATGAATGGAGAAAAAGTTTTGGTGTTATCATTCATATTCTCTGAAAAAAAGGCCAAGAAAGCAAAAATTCTGCTAGGGTATGTAAACATTTGAGCACAACTGTATGCAGAGTATGATTACAATGCGTTGTAATATGTGGGGATGGTGAATCAGTCTCAGTGCATAAAATCTTTTCGGGTTTGTCTTTTTCCTTTTACGATGGTTCAATAAGGTCAAATTCTTACCATCTTGACAGAAAGGAGAGGATCATGTCTGCAAATTAACTTTTGATTGAATGTGCTATGTACAAAACTTTATAAAAGCTTTTCTTCTATTTGGCTTTTTCCACTGCAACTCTGCCTGTAATGTTAGAGATAGTTTACGTTAAAATTTCTATTTTGGAACTTTTTGATTTTCTGCCCAGAATACATAGTAAATATTGTATATATGTGGTAATATGAAATACTCATTCTTTAATAAATAGCATTAGATGTTCTGCTAAGATTAAGATGATGGTACATAATTTATAGTTATTGACTAAATGTCAAATGAATTCTCACAATATTCCAAATTGAATTTACTTCTAATACAAACTGATACGTTTTACCTTCATTCCAGAGATATTATTTTAATTTTTCCTTGTAAGTGAACATAATTTTTCTTCAAGGTTCAAACTCGCTGAACATTGCATACAGACTGTAAAGCATGTTAGGTCTCTTATTGAGGATGTCTATGTTTCTCTTTATGAATGGGTGCACTTATTTATATGCATGATAGTTAATTTAATAATGCATTTCAAAGACATTTAAGACATTTCAAAAGCCACAAATTTTTCCCAATGTAACATTTAATGTTAGAATCACAAGTTCAATTAAGCAGCTCAAATCAATGTATTAGCAGCAAAGAAATGTTTGAATGCCAACTAGGGGGACTTAAAACTTCCTTATCTTATTTTTTCCTTTTACTATTCATTATCATAAGTTATAGTGTCTTATGTGTTATATCTTCTGACACACAAGATAAAGGATATAGACATTTGAGTAATTTTTTGTGATTTATTTTTAGTGATGAGCTAATGTGCTTGGATAAGGTGTTATCCGAGCATGGTTGTATCCTAATTGAGTATTTTCGGGGTGCTTGAAAAAAATGCTTGAGTCAAAGCAGCTGCATGTTTCATGGCTGTTCGACAGCAGAAATCCCTGCATGTGTTGTCACTCTCGAACAGCGGCAAAACATGCAGCAACGGCGACTCGAGCATTTTTTTCAAGCATGCCAAAAATACTTGATTAGGACACCAGCTTGCTCTGATAACATGTTATCCGAGCATGCTCACTCATAGAATCGTAGAAGCATAGAAAGTTAGAGTTGGAAGGGACCTCCAGAGTCATTGTGTCCAAACCCCTGCTCAATGCAGGATTCACTAAACCATCTCAGACAGATGTCTGTCCAGCCTCTGTTTGAAGACCTCCATTAAAGGCGAACTCACCACCTCTCGTGACAGCCTGTTCCACTCATTGATCACCCTCACTGTCAAAAAGTTATTTCTAATTTCTAATCTGTTTCTCTTGCCTTTCTGTTTCATTCCATTGCTTCTCGTGCTTCCATGTGCAAATGAGAATAAGGATGATCCATGTTATGTTACGGTAGCTGAGGAGTGCAGGTAAAAAAGGCAATACACCAGAGAAGTTGGAATCTATGAGATTGCAGTACCCTGACTAACCACCACAACTAGAGGCAGCCGTGGAGCGTTCCTACGTTGGTCCTAGACGCCTCGTCACAGCCTGAGAAACTAACTACACCTAAAGATAGAAAGAGGAAAGCTATCTGCCCCGGAGCAGATCCCCAAAGAACATAGGAAGCCCCCAAACATGTAATGGCGGTTAGACAAGATGAAATACTGACACAGACAGAAAATAATATGAGCAAACGTTGGGGCCCAAACTACCTAAATAGAAAAGGATAGGAAGGGCACTTACTGCAATCCCAAAAAACCCTGAAAAGCACCAACTCTACTAATTTCAAAATCACCTGAGATCACACGACCTCTACCACCTAAATTAGTTCTCTGGTGTAACAAAATCAAAACAGCAGCCACTGAAAAAACTGGAAAAAGCAAAAGTACAAACATCAGTGGCTGAACTAAACTGAGAGGGCAAAAGCCCCCGGAGGGGACCCTGAAGGCCCCCACAGAAGTGCAGGACAAAATGCAAAAATCAAGCACAAAAACAAAAAGAAGAAAATGTCTTATCTGTTAGCAGGAGATGCAGACACGACACAGCAGGCTACAAAGGAAACAGAACTCAAGGATTGAGACCAGAACAATTGATCACCGGCAACCCTGATGGGAAGGCGACTCCCTTATATAAGACCAGTCAGTAACACCTGATTCCCACTCCTCACAATCTTCACTGGACAGTCCAGTACCGCTTGTAACCACCAGAGGGAGCCTCTGCTCAGAACTCATTTCAAGTCCATTCACAACAGATCCCTCTACATTGTGACATCCCTTCAGATCCAGGTTTTTCAATGTCTTACATAAAATGTGGTGTCAAGAACTTGACACAGTAATCCTGATGAGGCCTGACCAAAGAGGAGTAGAAGGGGATAATTACTTCACGTGATCTAGACTCTATGCTTCTCTTTATATATCCTAGAACTGTGTTTGCCTACTGCATCACACTGTTGACTCATGTGCAGTCTGTGATCTGTTAGTATACCCAAGTCTATTTCACATGTGCTGTTGCTTAATTCTATTCCTCCCATTCTATACATGCAATTTTCGTTTTTCTTGCTCATCGCTAAAAATAATCAATTAACAGGTTTTTGTCACCTAATCTGAGACTAGCAGAATATATAGCTATAGATGCTGATTCCAGCAGTGTAACACTTATTGGGCTACTTGCTGTTGTCTTGATAAAATCACTATTTTATCTGCAGGTGATTATCACAAGAGGACACGTAAACCTGTTGCCATATGGTTCATCCATATACATGAGCTCTGTATGACTCTGCCCACACATTGACTGATAGCTTTCTGCCTATGCACAGTGTACACAGAAAGCTGCCAATCAAAGATGTGGGTGGAATTACCCAGGGCTCAGCATTCAGAGAACTGCTAGATCTGCAACAGTGTTATTATCAAAACTGCAGAAACCAGTTAAGTAAGTGATACATAACTGAAAAACAGGGTATCTGCCTTTAGGTCATGATCTTATATGGGATAACAAAAATTTAGTGACAGATTCCTTTTAAATGCATGTAATTTGATCTAAAAATATTTTTGGGCTTCATTTAAAATGTTTTCACTGTTAGGCTTTTATAGAATCTTTGTTTCCATGCACATTGCTGGCTTAATAATGAGAATCAGCACCAACCAAAGCCTCCCAGACTGCTTTCCTTCACTATAAGTCTCCAATTTAAGAAGGGTTCACAAGTTCTCAATAGAGTTTTGGTCACTTGAGGAAGGCGGCCAAGTGATTATTATTTCATCTTTAAGGCCTTTTATGAGTAGCCAAGCAGTGGAGATTTCGAAACATGTGATGGAGCATTGTCCTGCATAAAAATCATGGTGTTCTTGAATGATGCAGACTTTTTCTTGTACCACTGCTTGAAGAAAGTGTCCTCTAAATACTGGAAGTAGGTTTGGAAGTTAATTTTGAATCCATCTTCAACCTGAATGGTCCCACTAGCTCTTCTTTAATAATACTAAGTCTAAGTTGAGGTGGCGGTATGTGCATATTATTGATTCAGTGACCAGGTTAATGGGAGGCCCCTGAATCTCTTACCTTTTGTCATCCCTGACACAGCTTTTGATTTGTTAGGACATTATCTATGCATCGCGTCACACAGAAGACATTGTGCCAGCCGTGATAAATTAAAATGCCACGCCGGGGATACTGGTAGGTAAGAGGTTTGTGGGAGATTTAGCTGCCAGATACACAGACCTGGACTCCGTACTAGAGTCTTGCGAATCGATCTCTATTGATCAGTCCATAAAACCTTTGAAAAATCTGTCTCCATATATTTATTAGCCAAGTCTTGACATTTCAACTAATGAGTCTTGTGGTGGTGAGAATGCAGCCTTCCTTACCTTAGCCAAGTCTCTGAGGACAGAACAACTTGTACTTCTGGGCAATCCAGGGAGTTTGCTGTTCTGGAATATGACAGCACTTGAGGACAATCGGTTCCTGGTCCCTTCACATTTGATTCTTCTAAAATCTTTGTCAGTCAATGTGTTTATTTTTCTATGTTTTTGCAACCCTGCTGACTAGGTAGAACAAAACTTGATGCTTCTGTGATCAGGCCCTAATATCAGCAATTTGAAAAGCTCTACATACCTTTGTAAGACTTCTAACAATTTTTGACTTTTCAGAGTCAGTAAAATCTCTTTTTGGGCCCATTTTGCCTAAGAAAAACAAGCTTAACCCCTTAATGACCAAGCCATTTTGTAGGTTAAAGACCAGGCCAATTTTTACAATTCTGACCACTGTCTCTTTATGAGGTTATAACTCTGGAACGCTTCTACGGATCTTGGCGATTCTGAGATTGTTTTCTCGTGACATATTGTACTTCATGATAGTGGTAAAATTTCTTCAATATAACTTGCGGTTTTTTATGAAAAAAATGGAAATATGGCAAAAATTTTGAAAATTTTGCAATTTTCAAACTTTTAATTTTTATGCCATTAAATCAGAGAGATATGTCACAAAAATTAGTTAATAAATAACATTTCCCACATGTCTACTTTACATCAGCACAATTTTGGAACCAAAATTTTTTTTTATTACGAAGTTATAAGTGTTAAAAGTTGACCAGCAATTTCTCATTTTTCCAACAAAATTTACAAAACCATTTTTTTAGGGACCACCTCACATTTGAAGTGAATTTGAGGGGTCAATATGACAGAAAATACCCAAAAGTGACACCATTCTAAAAACTGCACCCCTCAACGTGTTCAAAGCCACATTCAAGAAGTTTATTAACCCTTTAGGTACTTCACAAGAATTGAAGCAATGTGGAAGGAAAAAATTAACATTTAACTTTTTTTCCCAAAATTTTTCTTTCGACACAATTTTTTTAAATTTTGTCAAGGGTATCAGGAGAAAATGAACCACAATATTTGTTGTACAATTTCTCCAGAGTACACCGATATACCATGTGTGGGCGTAAACCACTATTTGGGCGTATGGCAGAGCTCGGAATGGAAGCAGCGCCATTTGACTTTTTTGGCTGGAATTGAGATTGGACGCCATGTCGCATTTGGAGAGTCCCTGTGTGCCTAAACAGTGGAAACCCCCCACAAGTGACCCCATTTTGGAAACTAGACCCCCCAAGGAACTTATCTAGATGTGTGGTGAGAGCTTTGAACCCCAAGGGCTTCACAGAAGGTTATAACGTAGAGCAGTAAAATTAAAAAATCATATCTTTTCCACAAAAATGATCTTTCCACCCCAATTGTTATTTTCCAAAGGGTAACAGGACCCCAAAAGTTATTGTGCAATTTGTCCTGAGTACGCTGATACCCCATATGTGGGGGGAAACCACTATTTTGACGCATGGCAGAGCTCGAAAGGGAAGTAGCGCCTTTTTCAAATGCAGACTTTGATGGAATGGTCTGTGGGTGTCATGTCACGTTTGGATAGCCCCTGATGTGCCTAAACAGTAGAAACCCCCACAAGTGACTCCATTTTGGAAACTAGACCCCCAAGGAACTTTTCTAGATGTGTGGTGAGCACTTTGAACCCCCAAGTGCTTCACAGAAGTTTATAACGTAGAGCCGTGAAAATAAAAAAATCATATTTTTTTCCACAAAA
This sequence comes from Oophaga sylvatica, assembly GCA_033576555.1. Classification (NCBI taxonomy): domain Eukaryota; kingdom Metazoa; phylum Chordata; class Amphibia; order Anura; family Dendrobatidae; genus Oophaga; species Oophaga sylvatica. The sequence continues at coordinate 101,502,732 of JARQOD010000001.1, forward strand.
ATAATCTTTTTGCCCCAAATTTTTATTTTTATAATGGTAGCAGGAGAAATAGGACCCCAAAAGCTATTGTGCAATTTGTCCTGAGTACGCTGATATCCCATATGTGGGGGGAACCACTATTTTGACGCATGGCAGAGCTCGAAAGGGAAGTAGCGCCTTTTTCAAATGCAGACTTTGATGGAATGGTCTGTGGGTGTCATGTCACGTTTGGATAGCCCCTGATGTGCCTAAACAGTAGAAACCCCCCACAAGTGACTCCATTTTGGAAACTAGACCCTCCAAGGAACTTTTCTAGATGTGTGGTGAGCACTTTGAACCCCCAAGTGCTTCACAGAAGTTTTTAACGTAGAGCCGTGAAAATAAAAAAAATCATATTTTTTTCCACAAAAATAATCTTTTTGCCCCAAATTTTTATTTTTATAATGGTAACAGGAGAAATAGGACCCCAAAAGCTATTGTGCAATTTGTCCTGAGTACGCTGATATCCGATATGTGGGGGGGAACCACTATTTTGACGCATGGCAGAGATCGGAAGGGAAGGAGCACCGTTTTTAAATGCAGACTTTGATGGAATGGTCTGCGGGTGTCATGTCGCGCTTGGAGAGCCCCTGATGTGCCTAAACAGTAGAAACCCCCCACAAATGACCCCATTTTGCAAACTAGACCCCCCAAGGAACTTATCTAGATGTGTGGTCAGCACTTTGAACCCCCAAGGGCTTCACAGAAGTTTATAACGTAGAGCCGTGAAAATAAAAAAAATCATATTTTTTTCCACAAAAATGACCTTTTTGCCCCAAATTTTTATTTTTATAAGGGTAACAGGAGAAATAGGACCCCAAAAGCTATTGTGCATTTTGTCCTGAGTACGCTGATACCCATATGCGGGGGGGAACCACTGTGATCGCCTTACTGCGATCTTTGGGAGGCACAATGAACAAATCTACAAAAGGTGAAGAATTGGTTTTCTTTTTTACGCTGTTCCTCGTGCGGTATTAGTGATTAGGCGACTTTATTCCTCGGATCGGTGCGATTACAGCGATACCAGATTTACACCCTTTTTTCATGTTTAGCTTCTGTCACACACTAAAAGATGCTTTTTTTTGGAATAATTTTTTGTAAGAATTTTTTGCATCGCCGTATTTTGAGAGCTATAATTTTTCCATATTTCGGCCGACAGAGTTATCTGTGGGCTTATTTTTTGCGGGACGAGCTGACGTATTTATTGGTACCATATTCGGGCACATAACGTTTTTTGATCGCTTCCTATTCCGATTTTTGTGGAAGCAGAATGAACAAAAACCAGCAATTCAGGAATTGTTTTTTTGCTTTTTTTTTTTCCTCCGTTCCGTGTGTGGTAAAATTGATAAAGCAGCTTTATTCTTCGGGTCACTACGGTTACGGCGATTCCTCATTTATATATTTTTTTATGTTTTGGCGTTTTTTACACAATAAAGAATTTTATAGAAAAAATAATTATTTTTGCATCAGTTTATTCCGCGAGCTATAACTTTTTTATTTTTTCGCTGATGATGCTATATAGCGGCTTGTTTTTTGCGGGACAAGATGATGTTTTCAGCGGTACCATGATTATTTATATCTGACTTTTTGATCGCGTGTTATTGCACTTTTTCCAAGCGGTATAATGATACCGCTTGGAAAAAGTATAATTTACTACTTTTTTGTGTTTTTTTTTTACGGCTTTCACTGAAGGGGTTAACTAGGGTTATGCTTTTATAGATGGGATTTTTACGGACATGGCGATACCTAACATGTGTATTTTTTTTGTTTTTTATTTTTTTTATTACATAAAAATGTGTATTTTTTAGGGGATTTTTTTTAAATTATTTTTTAATATTTTTTTTTACATTTTTTTTTAAAAAATGATTTTTTTCAACTGCGCTGGGACGCTGATCTGAGGCAGAGGGAGCTCCCGACCCTCTGCCTCCCCCCTGAGCTCTGCGATCGCTCTCGATCGCAGCAGTCAGGGGGTTAACAGCCAGGGGCGGTGGGGGCTCCGCTCCTGGCTGTCAGTGCAGGAAGCCTGGCCACTGCAGCGCTGGCTCCTGCACTGATCGCGCTGGGGAAGCTGAAATTTCAGCTTCTCCTGCGCGATCGCTGCTGTGTTTGGTCAGTCAGATTGACTGACCAATCACAGCGCTGTGAGTGCGGGGACCGACGGCAAAGGTCCCCGCACCGCTTGCCGTGCCTGTCAGCTGTCTGTGACAGCTGTCGGCACTGATCTACCACTGCGTGTTTACACGCAGTGGTAGATCAAAGGCATGACGTGCAGAGTCCGTCCTGGTGCCGGAACTGGCACCTTGCCATGACGGACTCTGCACGTCAGTGGACATTAAGGGGTTAATAATTCTGCACATCTTGATAAAGGCTGTTGCATACTTAGGCTTCACCCTCCCTCATTGACCAAATGCACATCACCTGACCTGCTTCATCCAATAAGCATCCAAGTTTATACAGCACCAGAGTTGGGTAATCTTCATAAAATGCTGATATGGTCAAAATACTCATGTGCCTAATAATTCTGCACACGGTGTAGATGAGGCCACGTCGATATAAAGATCTTATATTAGCTGGAGACATAGAAGGTTTTGTAGAAATCTTATTCCTTGTATATATTGTTCATATGTGTGAACTAATAAACAATGCCTTATAATTTGGTGTTAGAAATCTCTAATGGCATATAGTCAGAAATTTCACTTAACGGCCAAATATTCTGACTACTTGCAGTACCAAATCTTTGATGCCATGCTGTGGGGATCTCAAGAGACCATGTTTCCTTTAATCTCACCTGATTATTTCTTTAATTCACTTTACTGGAACCTTGCTTCTAAATAAACTTTCAATACATTTAAAATGTTAGAACCAGGAGGCCAAGAATATTTATGTACATCTTTGGTGAAATTATGAAGTCAGTTTTATCTTAGCTTAGATGTAACATTCCTCAAAGCCTTAGCAAAAGAACTACTCTGATGCTGTATCTCCTGCTACTGGCTGTACGTTTTGCGGTCGATGTAGATAAAAATATGACAGTGTCACTTGCGTGACTTGTGAGCATTTCATGTGAACAATTTAACTAACAGATTGCAGTTTCATCCTCCCAGGAAGCTTACAAAAATGTCAAACCCTTATCCAGTTTTTGCTTTGTTTTATTGCTTTGCCTTTCAAGAGCTCCTATGACTTTTTATTTTGATGGCTTGTTTTATTAGGGTATAAATTGTAGTTTTGAATCACACCATTAATTTTACCATATAATGTACTAAATAACAGGAAAAACATGACAGGTGGGATGAAAATGAAAGAAAAGCAGCAATTCTACAGTTGTTTTTGTACAACGTTCATGTGGCAGTAAAAATTACTTTGCTTTACAAGTCAGTACAATTATGATAATATCACATTTACATGGTATTTATGCTCTTCTACTGAACTATGGTTTGTGTCACCATATTTTTAGGGTCATAATTTTTTTTTGTTTGATACAGTTATATGACGGCTTGTTTTTTTGCCAGATAAGCTATACCCCATTTTGGGGATACATACAACATTCAGATCTCTTTTTATTCCAATTTTTGAAATATGATGTTTCCAAGATACAAAAATGTTGCCATTTCAATGTTTTGCTTAATTTTTATGTTGACTGCATGAGATAAAAATTGTTTACTTTTTATAAAAAAATGATATGTTTGATTTGCTTTCATTGTTTACTTTTTTAGGAAAAGGAGTGATTTAAATTTCTAGACTTTGAAAGGCAGTCATATTGTTATAAAAATATTTTTAATGGTTCTCAATATTATTTTATCCACCCATAGAGACTTGAATATGTGTTTGTTTGATAATTTATGGAATACAATAGTATTGCAGTGTACTGTAAAACTGATGATCTCTTATGAATCTGGGCTTGATTAATGCACAAACATGGAGAAAGAGACAGCGGCAATAAAGCTCTTTGCAACGTTCTAAATACCTCTGCTGTGATTTTGGCCTGGTAACATGCACAGAAGTTGACACAAATGGGTTTGAATGGCTACATCAACCTCTTTAGCTTGATTAATAGCTTTTTGTCAGTGTGCAAAAAAATCAGACAGTGAGCTACTAAGAAAACCTAAAGAGGCCGGTGCTAGGTGGGGAAACAACCTCTGGAGGCAGAGGCTCGGGGAGTTCTCGATCACGCCCAGGGCACTTAACACTTCATTTGCATGTGAATTAAGCCACTGGTTTGAATACAGACACAGATAGAAAATATAAAGGTGTCAGTGGATTGAGCTCACATACTCGATTCCCTTCCCTGATTGTTGGGATCTTCCGGAAAAATGCTCGAGTTACCCATTGACTTCCATTATACATGTTACTCGAATCTAGGACATCCAACCTCGATTTGAGTACCAAGCATTCAAGCATTTTCGTGATGGACAATCACTAGTCTTATGTGAAGAAAACACATTAGTGTGTAGGAACAGCTGAGCAACTTGATATTTAATAATAATAATAATTTTAGTTCTATTGCAAACAACATATTCCACACCACTTTACAAATCGGAGGGTACATGTACGAACTATATAAGAAATTACACAGCAATACATTATTCAACAATTCAAGCAAGAAGAGTAAGGGCCCTGCTCGCAAGCTTTTAATTTTAAAAAGAAATAGGGGAGGATATGTAATTTAGTGTAAAAATATTGTGTGTGTTTCTTGCAAGGAAATCACTACTATTACTGTGCTGAGGCATCTAGTGACCGATTCTACGTGGTGATTGACCGTCGTATAATCAAGTCCACCAATCAATCGAATCAATCACTGAACTGAAACTATATACCGTATATACTCATGTATAAGCTGACCTGTGTATAAGCCGACCCCCCTAATTTTGCCACAAAAAACTGGGAAAGCTTATTGACTCGTGTATAAGCCTAGGGTGGAAAATGATTATGCCCCCATATGTTCCACAGATTATGCCCCATTTGCTCCACAGATTATGCCCCCTTATGCTCCAAAGATTATGCCCCCATATGCTCCACAGATTATGCCCCATATGATCCACAGATTATGCCCCCATATGTTCCACAGATTATGCCCCCATATGATCCACAGATTATGCCCCCATATTTTCCACAGATTATGCCCCCATATGTTCCACAGATTATGCCCCTTATGCTCCACAGATTATGCCCCATAGTATAGGTCTCTTATGCTGCCGCGCTGCTACAAAATAAAAAAAAGACATACTCACCTCTCGTCACTGGGGGCCAGGTGCCGGTGTCCTGAGCAGGTGGTGACACCAGTGCACTATGGGGACAGGTGCCGGTGTCACCACTCACTCAGGACCCCGGCACCTGAGATATTAACCTGTCACCGGACCGGTCCACCGCTGCGCTGCTCCCTCTTCTGGGTCCTCGGCAGTGAATGATCAGGCAGAGGGCGCGGCACGCACTAACTACGTCATCGCACCCTCTGCCTGAACATTCACAGCCAGAGGAGTCGAACGAGGAGGTCGGAGCAGTGCGTAGTGGTGGACCGGGAGACAGGTGAATATCGCTATACTCACCCCCCGCCGGCACGTCACTCTCTGCAGCCTCTCCTCTTCTCCCGGCGGTCTCCGCAGCTCTTTCTTCCTACAGCGGTCACGTGGTACCACTCATTAAAGTCATGAATATATGCATATTCATGACTTTAATGAGCGGTACCATGTGACCGCTGCAGGAAGGAGCCGGAGATCGTGGGAGAAACAGGGGGGCTACAGAGACGCGCCGGCGGAGGGGTGAGTATGATCTGACACCCCCGCTCCCCCTTCCCCACCGACTCCCCAGTATATGACTCGCGTATAAGCTGAGAGGGGGACTTTCAGCCCTAAAAATGGGCTGAAAATCTCGGCTTATACGCGAGTATATACGATATCAATTTTTATCACTTACTAATTGCACATTAGACATCATTTTGTAAGATATAAATTCCTTTCATAAAGAAGTTATGGGTAGACATGAGTGAATATCCTTGTCTCACTTCTTACTTGGCAAGCTATAGCTCTTGCCGAACAAGCTGACGCGTGAACCCGGATACCTGGATCACTCCTGCTGATCAGCTGTTCTGTGCTGCAGCTGCATGTGTCGAGGCTGTGTCACAGTCACAACACAAGCATGGAGAGCCTGTTTGTTCTTTCCAATGTAAATTCTTACCTGTAACAATGATATCTATCCAGTGTGTAATTACAATGTACATCTATAATTGTCTACTTATGGAGATTTAGCTTTATTTATGACATGTATTGTGAGGTTAAAACTGCAAAGCGCGGCTACCCAATTACTTTGTATAGGAGTGTCCGTACTACTAAGTATACATATCAGAGAACATTTATGACCTGTTGATTACTTATTTTAACTTTTTAACATTTGTATATTTTATTATACGATACCGGGGTCTAAGGGGTACTTTTCTCCTTGTGGAGAGTGAGAAGCCAGGCCTGGCAAGTCAGAGTGTGAGGAGACTTATAACCCATGCATGCTCCTCTGGGAAATTAAATATGCAAATTGTCTCTTCAGCGAGGAAGACTAGAATTGTAGCGCCACCTACTGGAAGCAACTATCCTAAAACTCACTACATGGTATTTCTAGATGTTATTTTTAGAAATTCTCAAAATTATTGCTTGCCATTTCTTTAGTGTATGAGCGAAGCAGGTCGGTCAGATTCATAAGTCGCCGACTTTCATCAAAGTCGGGTTTCGCCGATCGAAATCTGACTATAGCGTGAAGTCAGTCATGCGGTCGGCAAAACGAGCGCCAAAGTCGGATTTCCCAGAATACTTGCAGGCACCTTTTTTTCAGCCAGTGAGCAAGGATGTACACTGTGGACATTGAGATGACGTGCAGCATACACCACCATCATAGAGAAGGACATTGCAGTGATTGGCTTGCTTTGGGGGTCATCATAGTGTCTATAAAAGCCCTGACCGCCGACCGCCATTTTACTTCTGCCGATCTTAACAGTAGGGAGAGGTTGCTGACGCTGTTTATCAGTAGGGAAAGCGTTAGGGCTGGAAAGAGAAGTTCTTATGTGCTTGTGCTGATAGCAATTGTGCTGTACAGTTAGTGTGCAGTGACAGGGGAGGATTTTCTTGTGTGCAGCAGCGCTGGTTATTAGGCTGCCTGATAGCTATATTGCTGTGTGTACACTGCTGTGCAGACTTCTTTTTACACAGCACTAATACTTTTATTCTTTTTTTCTGCACAGTTACTGAGCATTCATTTTTTCCCACACCATATAGAGGTGTACGCTCCTCACACACTACCATATACCGGCTGGTATCAAGGGCAAATACATGCTGACTATCTGTGTTTGACTCTAGAAATAAATACGGAGATTTAAATATTCCCCCTCACCGTATACAGCTGTTCGCTTCTGATACAGTACTGTATTTCCGCTTTTGTTATTACGGTCAAATCCATACTGAGAGAGCGTCTGTGTGTGACTCCGGAAATATATACAGGCATTTAAAGTTTCCCCTACACCGTATACAGCTGTTCGCTTGTGATACAGTACCGTATTTCTGCTGTTTGTATTACGGTCAAATCCATACTGAGTGAGCGTCTGTGTGTGACTCCGGAAATATATACGGAGATTTAAATTTTCCCCTACACCATATACAGTTTTACGCTTCTGTTACAAATTATCATACTGAGAGAGCGTCTATGTGTGACTCTGGAAATATCTACGGAGATTTAAATATTCCCCTACACCGTATACAGCTGTACGCTTCTGATACAGTACCGTATTTCTGCTGTTTGTATTACGGTCAAATCCATACTGAGTGAGCGTCTGTGTGTGACTCCGGAAATATATACGGAGATTTAAATTTTCCCCTACACCATATACAGTTTTATGCTTCTGTTACAAATTATCATACTGAGAGAGCGTCTATGTGTGACTATGGAAATATATACGGAGATTTAAATTTTCCCCTACACCGTATACAGCTGTACGCTTGATACAGTACCGTATTTCTGCTTTTTTTATTAGGGTCAAATCCATACTGAGAGAGCGTCTGTGTGTGACTCAGGAAATATATACGGACTTTTAAATTTTCCCTTACACCGTATACACCTGTACGCTTCTGATACAGTACCGTATTTCTGCTTTTTTTATTACGGTCAAATACATACTGAGAGAGCGTCTGTGTGTGACACTGGAAATATATACGGAGATTTACATTTTCCCCTACACCATATACAGTTTTACGCTTCTGTTACAAATTATCATACTGAGAGAGCGTCTATGTGTGACTCTGGAAATATCTACGGAGATTTACATTTTCCCCCTCATCGTATACAGCTGTTCGCTTCTGATACAGTACTGTATTTCCGCTTTTGTTATTACGGTCAAATCCATACTGAGAGAGCGTCTGTGTGTGACTCCGGAAATATATACGGACATTTAAAGTTTCCCCTACACCGTATACAGCTGTTCGCTTGTGATACAGTACCGTATTTCTGCTGTTTGTATTATGGTCAAATCCATACTGAGTGAGCGTCTGTGTGTGACTCCGGAAATATATACGGAGATTTAAATTTTCCCCTACACCATATACAGTTTTACGGTTCTGTTACAAATTATCATACTGAGAAAGCGTCTTTGTGTCCTTCACCCCCACCAAAAGTGAATGATGCTGCAGGCCACACTTCAGATTACTCCCTGGAGCTCTTTTCACATACCATGCCTAACTTATCAAGTGAAATCCTGAATTCCCCAGTGCAAGATGAATATGACATGGAGTGCACTGATGCACAGCCACTGCTATATTATTCTGATGGTACATTCACCCAGAGCAATACATTGCCCTTGCAGTCTACTGAGGCAGATTCTGACCCTGATGAAACTCAGGTGCCCCTTCCCGCATACTATACCACCTTACACGGTGACACAGAGGAAGGTGCAGATGAAACTGAAGAGGAGGTGATGGATGACCTAGTTGTTGACCCGGATTGGCATCCATTGGGGGAAGAGGGTGCCGCTGGCAATAGCTCAGAAGAGGAGGAGGAACCACAGCAGGCATCGACATCGCAGCTGTGGTTATCTGGCAGGCCCGTAGCAGTCCAAAAACATGTTAAAAAAACAAGAAGAGTTGCAGGACAGCTTGGTCAGATGGTCAAATTAGCACAGCGTGCAAGCCCTGAAAAGTTTTCCCATAGTAGGAAGAGTGCAGTGTGGCACTTTTTTTACCAAAATCCTATTGATGAGGCAAAGGTTATCTGTAAGAAGTGCGGAAGGACCTTTAGCCGAGGGAAAAATCTCTGAAATTTGAATACCAGTTGCATGCTTAGATATGTAAACACCATGCACTTGCTAGCGTGGACGGACTACAAAACCTCAGGTAGCACACGTGCACCTGGTCCGACTGAAGGTAGCCAGAAATGCTACATCGCTTCCCCCACTGTAAGCCCATCGGTTAGCACACCACCAGCAAGAAATGTTGAGGTGTCGTCGCAAGGCCAAAGCAGTCAGGGAATCACAATGTTTTAACAACGAAAGACTGCATCTAGGCTATCATCATCACCACCACCACCACCATCACCAACCCCCTCTCAGTCCGTCATGTCCACTGATAGTTTCACTATATGCAAGTCTCAAGTCCAGATCACCCTAGCAGAGAGGCAGAGAAGGACAAGAAAGTACTCATCCTCTCATCCGCGTACACTGGCTTTGAACGCCTACATTGCCAAATTGAACTCATTATATGCCCTTCCATTTGGTTGAAAATGCAGCCTTCCGAGAGCTCATGGCCTTTGCTGTCCCACGCTATGACCTACTCAGTCGGATCGTCTTTTCTAGAAAAGCCATCCCTGCCCTCTACCTGCATGTGAAAGACCGCATTGTCCATGCACTCAAACAATCAGTGAGTAGAAAGGTGCACCTCACAACAGATATATGGGCCAGTAGGCATGGCCAGGGCTGTTACGTGGCCATCACTGCGCACTGAGTGAATGTGGTGGATGCAGGGTCCACAGGGGAAAGTGGCGGTGGGACAGTGCTGCCTAGCCCACGGTATAGGCAACAGTTGGCTGTAGGCATTCGACCCTCCTCCTCCAGAAGCGAAAGCTCGTCGACAGAGCGCAGTAGCACGAGCACTCCATCTGCAGCTGACAGTGTTGCACACGAGGTGTCCCACTATCGAACAGCTAGTGGTAAGCGTCACGCAGGCTGTTTTAAAGATGATGTCTTTGGGCGACAACAGACACACCGCGGAGGTACTGGCCAACTACTTGCAGCGAGAAACTCAGTCATGGCTGGGCAGTCTACATCTTGAGCAAGGCAAGGTAGTCAGTGATAACGGCCATAATTTTGTGGCAGCCATAGCCCTGGCAAAACTCAGACACATACCTTGCCTGGCTCACACCTTGAACCTGGTGGTGCAGTGCTTCATAAATAATTATCCGGAGTTACCAGCCCTGCTCCATAAAGTCCATCACTCGCCCGTAGACTCCAGTCGTATGCAGAAGCTGCAGCGATCGCTCCACCTCCCCAATCACCGGCTAATCATAGACGTTGCAACAAGGTGGAACTCCACCATGCACATGGTTGAGAGGCTGTGCGAACAGAGGCAGGCTGTAATGCATTTGTTGGAGGATACACGGGCCGGCAGTTTGAGGGCAGACATCGATTTGTCGGGTGTGCAGTGGTCAAAGCTGAAAGATCTCTGTAAAGTCCTTCAGTGTTTTGAGGAATGCATACGGCTGGTAAGCGCAGACGATGCCATCATAAGCATGAGCATCCCACTTATGCGTCTGCTCATGCAAACTTTGATGCACATTAAGGATCAGGCGTCTGCAGCGGAGGAGGAAGAGGAGGAGGAGGAGGGAAGCCTTCATGACAGTCAGCCATTGTCTGCTCAGGGAACTGTCCTGGACGAGGTGGAGGAAGAAGAGGAGGAGGATGAGGGGATGATTATTTTGGGGAGGAGGATGCTTCTCAGGGGGCAAGAGAAAATGTTGGCTTGCCAACGTCAGGTACAGGGTTTGTGCATGACTGGAGGGATGTGGATTTGGCAGAAAGTGCTCCTTCACCCACCACTGGCAGTGCATCATTGACACCTGGAACATTGGCCCACATGTGTGATTATGTCTTGCGGATCCTATAAAGGGACCCCTGCATTGCCAAAATTATGAAGGATGATGAGTGACTACTGGTTGGCCAGCATCCTCAATCAGGGGTGGGATTCAGCCGGTTCTCTCCCGGTTCGATGGAACCGGTTGTTCAAAAAGCAGCCGGTTCCCCGAACCGGGGAGAATCAGAGCGGCGATCCAGTACCATGGGAGTAATGTGCGCAGTGCACGGAGCTGCTGTCTCACCAGAGAGGAGCTTCTTCCTTCCTTCCTGGTCAGCAGCAGCTGTAGTTTCACTTTCTGCCCTGCAGGCTCTGGTTGTCTCAGCCACACTGGGTCCTAGTGCCCTCTGTGTGCAGACACTGGACACTTCCTGCTCCTGCCTCAGCCACTGCCTGCAGCTTCATGGTAAGAGGGGACGGAATTTATTAAATTCATTCTGCTCAGGCATGTCATGGTCACTGTGGGGAGATGTGAGAGGATGGGGGTACAGTGGGGCAGGGGTACAGGGCACTGGAGTGAATAAGAGGATGGAGGTATTGTGGGGGCTAGGGCACTGGGGGGTGAATGTAAGAGGATGGGGTATTGTGGGGGCTAGGGCACTGGGGGGTGAATGTAAGAGTATGGGGTATTGTGGGGGCTAGGGCACTGGGGGGTTAATGTGAGGATGGGGATATTGTGGGGGCTGGCGCACAGGGGTTGATGTGAGAGGATGGGGTATTGTGAGAGAGGGTGGACAGGTCACTGGGTTGAATGTAAGAGGATGGGGGTATTGTGGGGTCAGTGGGACAGAACACTAAGGGGTGCATGTGAGACGATTGGCTGTTGGGGGTGGGGGACAGGGGAGATAAGGGGCTTTTTTTTACTTGTGAGCTCCTTAATACTTTAATAATAGATTAATATTTCAGTATTATTATAACAAGGGCATAGACAGACGGCCGTATAACTCATGCGAGGATGGCACTGCAATCCTGGGACTTGCTGGTACCGCTCCTGCCATGTATAATATATGGTATATACAGCGTAGTGTCGCATACACTGCTGTATTATACAATATACAACAGTTCTAATGCTCCATACCTAATATGCAGGATAATGTACAGTGTATATGATGTAACCTGTATAAGATGCGACATTGGCTTGCCCCCCCTGGTTTTGATCCTGGGTACGCCCATGTCCGGTACTATTTTGCAGCCAGCTTGCAGCGCCGCAACACACCGCCAGCCCCGGCCCCCGCGGACTGATCTCTGCAGTGCGGCGATTGGGTAACGCCGTGGCCGCGGCCATCTTCTTTAGTCACGAGGCGGAGCCGGAGAGGAGAGAGGTACTGTGTGAGCTGAGCTGTGGCGCTGCCTGGGCCCTGCAGTGGAGCTGGAGGAGTGTGTCTGTGTGGACTGATCTCTGCAGTGCAGCGATTGGGTAGCGGCACGGCCGCGGCCATCTTCTTTAGTCATGAGGCAGAGAGGAGAGAGGTACTGTGTGAGCTGAGCTGCGGCGCTGCCTGGGCCCTGGAGTGGAGCTGGAGGAGTGTGTCTGTGTGGACTGATCTCTGCAGTGCGGCGATTGGGTAGCGGCGTGGCCATCTTCTTTAGTCACGAGGCGGAGCCGGAGAGGAGAGTGGTACTGTGTGAGCTGAGCTGTGGCGCTGCCTGGACCCTGGAGTGGAGCTGGAGGAGTGTGTCTGTGTGGACTGAGGTGGTCTATCTATGATAGATAGACGCCGGTCAGAGTAGTAAGGCCTCCATGGAAGAGCAGTTCTTCTAGCTCCCTGCGTTATCTTCTTCTCTGGAGAGCTTGAGGTCTATGCTCAGAGCTGTCTGTAGGGCACAGCTGTAGAAAGCCCCCCAGCTGGAGACAGACCACCAGCTCCCAGATCCTGGTGCCTTCTTAGACATTATTACCGAGAAGCTTGCAATCCACTTGTATGTACCCAGGTGTATAGAGTCACATTTACATCCTGCGGCTTTTTATACGTCTACTTTATAAAGATGACAGTAATACCTATATCGTACCTTAGGTACTGTACATGCAGTAGTGGTGGGGGAACTGTAAGTCCCAGCATTGCATATTGGCATCTGATCTATAGAGATTACTGCAGGTAATACAATAAATATGTTCTATTATTACAATCACTAGTATAAGTCCCAGCATCTCCCCATTTGTCTAGATATTAGACACACGTTTATTATTCAGACATTATGTAGTATCGACTTTAGGCTGATCCAAACAATCGTATTTTTGGTCAGAAGAAAAAATGGCAGCACGCACGTGTTGCATCCAATTATGGGATCGCACTCAGCCAGGCAAATCAGTGAGTCCGTGAAAAAAAAAAATCAGACTGCACTCGGATGACATCTGAGTGCAGTCTGATTTTCACAGCTTTACAGAATGAAGAAGATGGGGAACTTTTTATTTCCACCTTCTCCACATCCGCGAAAATCGGAGCACGCTGTGAGCACACTCTGATCAAACTCCGATCAGAGTGTGATTAGCTTAATCGGAACGATTTTCTCGGATGAGACAAAATACGGTCGTGTGACCCTATCCTTAGAGAAATAAATACATTATTATTATTATTGATGAGCAAATGTGCTTGTTTGTTAGGCAATCCCTGCATGTGTTGCGGGTGTCGAACAGTCATGAGACATGCAACCGCGGGGACTGGAACATATTTTTCGAGCATGCAGAAGACATTCGGTTAGAACCCGAGCATGCTCAGATAACACCTTATCCGAGTACGTTCACTCATCACTAATTATTGTATATTGTATTTCTGGATAGAAGGTAGAACTGTAAGTCCCAGCTACATAATACTATAGTTTAATCTTCAGTTCAGTATGAGACTAGAAAGAGACTTCTTAATCAGAATGTAGTGCACAGCCTGGCCAGCCGGTCAGTCAAGTGAGACAGCTGCATAGAAATATATATATAGAAATATATGCAGCTGTCACACTCGGGTCAGGAGAGCCGCTGACCACAATGTGCACTGTTCTGATCTCATTCCAATTTATTGTTTTTCAACTGACTGCGCCCCTACTTATATGTTTGAGGAAAAGGTGTGTGTAAATGGGTGTGGCTTTAAAAATGGGCGTGGCTTAAAAATGGGTGTTACTTAAAATGGGTGTGGTTTTCCGACGCACAAACACAGAACCTGTTTTTAAAAATTTGAATCCCATCCCTGTCCTCAATCCATGCTATAAAGTCAAATTACAGAACATCATGCCACAGGAGAATCTAGAGCTGATATTGGCAAACAAACAAGCAACTCTGGTAAACCGTTTGTTAGAGGCATTCCCAGCACACAGCAGCGGTGCAGGTTCTACCACGAGCCATACTGGGCAACATGAAAGAGGTGTTCGTGGTGCACGCAGCCGAAGTGGCATTGGAGACAGGGGTTTCATGACCATATTGTGGAGTGATTTCTCGAGTAACGCTCACACGCTGGTAATAGTGAATCTATAGCAACAGACAGGAGACAGCAGTTGTCAACTATGGTTCAAAATTACCTCTCCTCCCCTATCGATGTTCTCCCTCACAGTTCATTCCCCTTTGACTACTGGGCCTGTAAACTGGACACCTGGCCTGAATTGGCACAATATGCCTTACAGGAGCTCGCTTGCCCTGCTGGTAGTGTGCTGTCAGAAAGAGTCTTCAGTGCTGCTGGATCAATCCTGACAGAAAGAAGGACCTGGCTGTCGACCCAAAATGTAGGTAATCTCAACCTTCATTAAAATGAGCCATGCCTGGGTTTCAAAGGATTTTGTACCACCTTCCCCTGATGACACATAGGTTGCCAGCAAGATGGCTCGCTTTGTCCTCCTCTTCCTCCGACTTCTCCAATTCCTCCATTTGCAGCTGCTGAACATACAGCCTACACCTCAACATATGCCAGTTTTTCCACCTCCCTAACTGGGCTGTACCCCCAGGGCCGGCATCAGCACTTGGCACACCCGGGCAAGTGCCGGGGCCCTGAGCAGGTGGGGGGACCCACTCGCCATCAGAGACACCGGCGTACTATGAGGGGCCCTGTGCCAGTGCCGGCACCCACTAGTAGGCCCCCCTGCTTGCTCAGGGCCACAGCACTTGCAATACTTACCTCTCCCTGCTCCACCGCTGTGATGTCTTCCGCGTTTCCTGACAGTGACATTCAGGTCAGAGAGCGCAATGACGTCACGTCTGTGCACCCCTGCCTGAACAGTCACAAGAAAAGAAAAAAGCGTAGGCACTAAATAGAAGGGATCACCATAGAATAGTCTTGTATAAAAAGTCTTAATTTATTGAACACATACCTTAGACAAACACTTGAAGCATAAAAACACTTAAAATTCAAGTCAAGAACATGATCAAGACAAGAAATGGGTCATCTACAAGATTTAGTACCTATGACTGTCCCATATGTCCAAACTTATAGTGTGCAAGTTGACATTAATACCATCCAGTTACTGAGACACCCTGCTAGCTAGCACAGCAGATGTATTATGCTATTTATAGTTATAATGTGAGCAATGAAAGCAATGCCGATTATCTCCTATCACAGATAATACCATGTAGGATCTCCCAGGTGGACGCACAAAAATGGGACAAATGGGACCTAAGACCCACGCGTATCGACACTGAAACGTGTCTTCATCAGGGTCGGTGACTGCCTGAACAGTCACAGTGCAGAGAGATGGCAACGGTGAGAAGTCCAGAATAGAGCAGTGCCCAGCGAGGAGAGGTATTTCATTTTTTTAATGTTTGGAGCAATATATGGGGAGCATTATACACTGGAGAATTATATATGGGGCCCATCAGACTCTTGAGCATCAAAGATAGCGCCTATTGTACACTGGAGCATTATATATGGGGTCCATCATATACTAGAGCATCATATGGGGTTCATTATTTATGGGGCATCACGTGGAGCCCATTATATATGGAGCATTATATGGGGCTCATCATACACCGGAGCATCATATATGGGGCCCATCATATACTAGAGCATCATATGGGGTTCATTATTTATGGGCATCATATAGGGCCCTTCATATATGGAGCATCATATGGAGCACATATGGGGCCTATTCTGTATGGAGCATTATATAGAGCCCATTCTGTATGGAGCAATATATGGGGCCCATCATATACTGTATGGAGCTTGGTATTGGGCCCATTATTCTGTATGGAGCATCATATATGGGACTCATTATTCTGTATGGAGCAATATATGGGGCTCATTATTCTGTATAGAGCAATATTTGGGGCTCATTATTCTGTATTGCGCACTATGTGGTGCCCATAAAACTGTATGGAGGAATATACTGTCGGGTTTTTGAGCTATTGTAGAATTTACAATAGATATCACTCATGTAATGTAAGAAGTGAAGTATTTGTCATTGTACTATACCTATATTTCTCTGCTGTATCGGAGCATCATGAATTGTGGTATGTGTTAAAGGGGCCCACTGAGACTCTTTCGCCCGGGGCCCACGAAAACCTGGAGCCAGCCTTGCCCCCACAACTTTAGCCAAATAACCCCCAGTTTTCCATGCGCTACTATTATTATAAAGTAAACTAAGGTTGACAAGCTTAAGTAATAAGAATTGATGACATTGGCATTGAAATGGGCACTGTAGGTGTGTTTACTGTCCTCCACTCTCTGCCAACTTTGCTTCCCCATTGACTTGCATTGGGGTCGGGTCGGGTTTCGGTCGGAACTCCGACTTTTTCTGATAGTCGGCCGATTTCGTTCTACTCGACTTTTGATAAAGTCGAGTGGTCCGAAACCCGACTCGAACCCTCCTGGAGGCAAAGTCGCTCATCTCTTGTGACTAGAAAAAACACCATAGTTTTATTAATGAGGACTACTTGGGCAAACAATAATTCATTTTCTGGGATGACATGGTGTAGTGCTTAGATTCGATTTACACAGATGGTAAAAATACTAGACTGACTCATGGGGAGACACCTGTCTCATTAAAGCTGACTATCATGTTTGGTAAGTTAAATGTTGTTAGGCCGGCGTCACACACAACGACAAAAAATCGGTCCGTTTTAGACGGTCGATTGTCGGATAAAAATGCAAACATCACACATCCTTCTGGCATCCGATTTTCCTTCAAAGATGCGATTTAGTCGCATGTGTGTGTACCTTGTAACATCCGATTTTCATCCGACTTGCGAGAATTTCTCGCAGGCTTGCAAAACTGACATATAATGGATTCAAAAGAATAGTATTTCAATCACAAAAAAAAGAATAGATATATACACATAGAACACATATATATATATATACATGTCATTGTGACATGTATATATACATATATTTATAGTTCCTAGACTTCTACATACTGTTATAGCCGCTAATTCAATTGCCGGCTTCTGTGAAATCACAGAAGCCGACATGAAATGATACATTGTTTCCACACAGTTAACCATGTCATTTCCTGTATTTTGATATTTGTTTAGAACTTACAATTACATGAGTGTATTTGTGCAAAATTTCAGACATGTAGGGGTTAATTAAAGGTGTAAATTCGTTGAAAAAAAATGCGTGGGCTCCCGCTGTATTTTCTCCACCAGACAGACAAAGCAAGCGAGTGGGGGCAGATAATAATAGCCTAGGGAGGGTACATTTTTTTGGTGCCTCCCCTGGCTACTAACATCTGCCCCCAGACACCCCAGAAAGGGCAAATCTATAATTAGATTCGCCCTTTCTGGCACTTTGCCCGTCTATTCCCATTGCCCTGTAGCGGTGGCGAATGGGTTAATAATCTTACCTTAATGTCACCTTAGTATTGAAAGGTGACCTTAAGGCAGGTTAATAATTGAGAGCTGTCAATTAGACAACTATCAATTATTAATCCTATTGAAGTAAATTAAAAAAACACAGACACATTCGCCACCGCTACAGGGCAATGGGAATAGACGGGCAAAGTGCCAGAAAGGGCGAATCTAATTATAGTTTTGCCCTTTCTGGGGTGTCTGGGGGCAGATGTTAGTAGCCAGGGGGGGCACCAAAAAAATGTACCCTCCCTAGGCTATTATTATCTGCCCCCACTCGCTTGCTTTGTCTGTCTGGTGGAGAAAATACAGCGGGAGCCCACGCATTTTTTTTCAACGAATTTACACCTTTAATTAACCCCTACATGTATGAAATTTTGCACAAATACACTCATGTAATTGTAAGTTCTAAACAAATATCAAAATACAGGAAATGACATGGTTAACTGTGTGGAAACAATGTATCATTTCATGTCGGCTTCTGTGATTTCACAGAAGCCGGCAATTGAATTTGCGGCTATTACAGTATGTAGAAGTCTAGGAAATATAAATATATATATATACATGTCACAATTACATATATATATATATATATGTATTCTATGTGTGTATATCTATTCTTTCTATTCTTTATTAAAGCTGTCAGTGTGATTTTACAGTATAGCCGGGGATGAATTGCCGGCTTTTCTAAAGGACACCGATGCGATTTCATCGCAAGTCACACATGCAGTCCGTTTGTAATCCGATTTTTCATCGCTCCCATAGACTTGCATTGGCGATTGTCGACCCACAATCGGTGACAATCGCAGCATGCTGCGATTGCTCACCGACGTTTAAAACGGACCACAAAATAACGGATACTGGGAGCTGCTCCATAGATTAACGTAGGGCAGACTGCAATGCGATATTTCATCGCATTGCAGTCGTCCGATTCTGTCGCCAGTGTGACGCCGGCCTTAGAGAGACATATGGACCACTTTGTGAACAATTATTTATGTATGTACAGATAATGAGTTGATTCAAAATCCATCCGAAACAATTTGCACTTTGAAAATAATAGCATAACAATAATAACAGGTAGAAAATGTTTTTAAAAAAGTTTTGATACATAAACATATTTCTAAATAAGACATCTCACATAGAAAATGTTGATTTAGATGTTGAGTAATATTTGTTATTGTCTTCAGTAAAGCAATTTAGAGATTTGGATAATTTTTAAAATTAATTTAAAAGTAAATGACAATATTTGTCTGCAAGCAAGGAAAATCCCAGTATGTAGCCGGCGCTCCTGTATATAGATTCTCATAGATGTTATATAAAATATGTGCTTTACTCCTACGCCCTGGAGTCTTCTTCAGGTCATCAAAAAATAAATAATATGCAAAGATCAGCCGCACTCTCTTTTTATACATTCAACTTCCAAAGGATCAAATAGGGCGGAGTACTGGAGGAGCTCTAAAACCCCAACCAGATAAATGAAAGAACTACAGGACATGTTTTCATTAATGCACTAATTTGCTTGTATCTGTATATACACTATGTATAAGGAACTACCATATAGAATTCCATAAAAATAAAAAGCAAAAAAAAAACAAATATTTGTCTGCTAGATGTTCATGTTCCTCAGGGGAGTAATCCTAAAGGGCAGACATAGAATACAAAACTTAACGCACAAGGAGAAAAACCAGAAGAAGGAATTAACTCCTTAATGACCTATGACGGATATTTGCGTTATAGGTCACCTCCCATTCTACTGTATGGTGCGGGCTTCAGGGTTGAGCCTTTTCACCTTTCTGACACATGACAGCTGATCTGATCTATTTAATAATTTAAGTAGCTTGTATTGTGAAATTCACATCAGATTCAGCTTTAAATGAAAATACAGATCAGTTTTAAATTAAAATACAGCCGGGATTAACATGGGTTATATTAATGCAGAGCTTCTCAGAGTGGTAAGTTAAATTCTTTAAGTATGGTACAACATTTTCTTCCTCATGAATCAGTATTTTGGATAACATAAGCAGTTATAGCAAAATATATCAATCACACTTGTAACAGTAGATAATTTTACGAAATAAAGCTCAAAATATATGTAGAGTAACCTGAACCTGATAGTCTGGGACTGCGGATCATAGGTGTTAGGCCGGCGTCACACTTGCGACTTTCTATGCAGCCGCACACTCGGGTCCAAGAGCGGGCGGCCGTGCCGGGTGTTGATGCGAGAAAGTCGTGCGACTTACTCGCATCACACTCGCAAGTGTGACGCCGGCCTTAAGGGGACAGTTGCAACAACTTTATTAAATAATGGGGAGCAACCGAACCCTGGGGTCTGCGGTGCAGCTAGACATGCTGCGGCCGAACACCCCTCGGGTATGAGGGTGAAAACTGACAACAGAAATATAAGATCTTGCCTGTGTTACTTCACACTAGGAAAGATATTGGATTTGCACTATCTCCGTTAATGACACAGAAGATGTGCTGCAGGCTGGCATAGGCGTAGCCCTGTTAACTGCACAGAAGCCACTTGCCAGTCGTTAGGAAGTGCATGCGACTCACGCCAAGAGTACGTTCCGCCAGCCAGTGTGCGACCGGACTGGGCAACTCTCCTTTCAGCTAGCAGGCGATGCCCAGGTTATGCGCCCCGCAGTCTGCTCAGGGTGTATCGCTACCCTCTGTCAGAGCCAGACTGCACCACCACCATTACCTGACTAGCATCTATCAACCTGCCTGAAGGACCTGTGCTAATTAGCCGAGCTAACTCTGGCATCGGCAGGTCCCGGAGAGCAAAACTAGAGAGCACGTGGAGCCCAGATTTAGAGGCGTCCACACATGAGCACAACCTATTTAATATGATCTGACCGCGCCGCCATGCTTGCGGTCAGGCTATTTAAAGGCTAAGCCCTGCCCCAGCCATATCGTTAATCACATCACTGATGACGTCACCCGTGGCCAATCAGGCGGTGCCAGGTCACCGGATCAGCTGACATCAAATCACCAATCACGGTCAGCCACGTCACAGTCATGCTCAGTGCAGGAAATCCTGGATTTAGGCTATACCAGCCCTGCTTCCTTCTGTAACCTATGCTTAAGGCTACTATTAACAAAGACCCTGGAGACAGCTTGTACTTCTGTTGTATTGGCTAGGCGTTGGGACCGACGGCGAAGCTGAGCAGGATCTGCTCCTGCTGGACCACAATGGGAGACCACAGACTCCTCAGATCCAAGTTCGGATCCAACCGTCGCTCGACGCCTAGCAATAGGGCCCATGATCATAGCAGATGGCCTTTCTATGAAGCTATTGAATAAATGATCAAGCTCTGACTGTGCTCCTCTTTATGATATTGGAGGCATTGCAAGATAAATAATGTTTCATGGATCTTTATGGAAGTCATATTATAACTCTATACAAGACAAAACTGTAATATGTCCACATGGATAAGCAGCGACAATCCCTCAAAGTCAGATCTTGATGGAAAGAAAAATTAGGCTGTTGGATAGCAACATAACCAATTATTTTGTGCTCAAGGTGATAGGCCACTGTCAGAGTTCTCTTACAGTGGTCTTTTGCACTCTCTCTATTCAGAACATCTGCACCCTCAGCAGCATCCACAAGTGATGTCGCTGGTCACTGCTCACTCGCTCATAGTTTACATGCAATATGCAACGAGAGTGTGCTCCTCTGCTGGCTCATCACTTCTAATCAGAGCCAGTGAGAGAGCGCGTTATCACTGTGCACTGTGAAGAATAGTGCACAGTGAAAAGATCCTACTGAGGATCTATCAGAATTGACAACCCACGCTTAATAGAGCAGGGACTAGCCCAGGAGGTAACTGATGATACATCATTTCAGATAGGGGGCAGAGGATGCAGCATTGACCACAGTCTCTAAGCCCTGTTGATGACTTAAATATCACTCATACACTGGAATTTTCAAATAAAATGTCATAAAAAAGGAAGTAGTTGAAAAAAATGAAGCAGATAGCATAGTGAGGGAATGATAGGTACACTTTAATTAAGGCATATTAGAAAAAATATTAGATTATGACATTAAATAGATATTTAGGAGTAACATAAAGTTTCGCTTCTTACCACCCATTTAATTCAAAGTCACAAAGAGGCATGATTGAATACTGATGATAGATGAAAAGGTGAAAATTTGCATAAGTTGTAGTTTTTCAACACTACTAAAGAAAATTTGGTACATAAATTATTTCATGTGCACATAATAAATGAATTTCATGGAAGTCTGTGCTGTAATACTGTGCAATGGAAAATGCTCTTTTCTTCCAGCAGATTTTCTGTTATGTAAGGCTACCGTGACCAACATATGTTTTTAGCAAGCTGTGCTCTCAGAAGAATTATTATTTGAAATGATTTATTATGAGCAGTTTGTTAGCACAAAATAAATCAGCTAATAAGTTTATGGACTAAACTCAAGAAACAAAGCTAATTCTCGGAAAATGGGAAATTAGATACAGCAGATTAGACACACACATCACTGAAATATTAGGGTTATATGTATCTCATTTTACGACTTAACATACATTTTCCACTGACCTTCAAGCTTTAATTATCCTCAAGTGAAGACACACTTAGCGATCATTAGTCTAATACAACCTTCTTCACCCGTTAATGCGATGATGGAAAGCTGACTCACATCTAAATCATTGCCATTATCATAGACATTATTATGATTCTTAGGGTCTTAAATTGGAGAATTTCTGCTAAGTCCCAATCTAAGTAATAAAATATAGATTGGGTGGTCTATGCCAACATCTAAAAATGCAAAATATTAAATCAGTCATGTATCTTCATTGAAGAATTTATATGGTTTCAAAAATTTTGCTCAGTAATCTAATAAAACTGGTTAAAAAAGCAGATACAGTATGTATCCAATTAAAGAAAAAAACAAACACGAAACACTTTCTTCTGATTATATTATTATTTATTATTATAGCGCCATTTATTCCATGACACTTTACATGTGAGGGGGGTGTACATAATAAAAAACAAGTACAGTAATCTTAACAATACAAGTCATTTCAATGTTCTCTTAAATTCTTCACGCCCACAAAACTTCCGCTTCCTTACACCTCCAACATGGAGCATCTCAGCAAATCCTCGTAGAGTTAAAATATTCGGACTTCAAACCTGGTGAAGGATTCATGTTATTTACAGAATGGTGAATATGTTTCTAATGCACTTGATTTTGGGAACAAAATTTTCTTTTGTTACGAAGTTATAAGGGTTAAAAGTTGACCAGCGATTTCTCATTTTTACAACATCATTTTTTTAGGGACCACATCACATTTGAAGTCACTTTGAGGGGTCTATATGATAGAAAATACTCAAAAGTGACGCCATTCTAAAAACTGCACCCCTTAAGGTGCTCAAAACCACATTCAAGAAGTTTATTAACCCTTCAGGTGCTTCACAGGAGCTGAAGCAATGTGGAAGGAAAAAATTCACATTTAACTATTTTTGCAAAAGCTTTAGTTCGGAACCAATTTTTTTTTATTTTCACAAGTGTTAAAAGAAAAAATGAACCACAAAATTTGTTTTGCAATTTCTCCTGATTTCGCCGATACCCCATATGTGGGGGTAAACCACTTTTCGGGCACATAGCAGAGGTCGCAAGGGAAGGAGCGCCGTTTGACTTTTTCAACGCAGAATTGGCTGGATGCCATGTCGCGTTTAGAGACCCCCTGATGTACCTAAACAGTGGAAACCCCCAACAAGTGACCCCATTTTCCACAAAAATGATCTTTTCACCCCAATTTTTATTTTCCCAAGGGTAACAAGACTGCAACATTTTTTGTGCAATTTGTCCTGAGCATGCCGATACCCTATATGTGGGGGTAAACTGTTATGAATGTGCTGGAGATGGTTTCTGAGCAGAGGCTCCCTCTGGTGGTTACAGACAATACTGAACCTCACAGCGAGGAATGGCAATCTGGGATCACGGACTGGAATGATATAAGGGAGGTTCCCTCCCATGATGGTCGCCGGTGATCAATTGTTTTTGTCTCAATTGTGGTTCCTGGTTCATTTGGAAGTTTGCTGAGTCTTGCCTGCATCTTCTGCTTTCAGATAAGATATTTTCTGCTTTTATTTTTGTGCTTGCTTTTTGCATAGTTCCCTGCACTTCTGTGGAGTTCAGCTGGGTCCCCTCCGGGGGCCTGTGCTCCTCTCAGTTTATCTGAAGCCACTGTTATTTGTTCATTTGCCTTTTCCTGTTTTTTCAGTGGCTGCGGCTTAGTTTTGTTACACCAGAGATCTGATTTAGGTGGTAGAGATCGTGTGATCTCAGGTGTTTTTGCAATCAAAAGAGTTGGTATTTTTTAGGGTTTTTTTTGGATTGCAGTGAGAAACCTTTCCTGTACTTTTCTGTCTAGACAGATTGGGCCCCAGCGTTTGCACATTCTATTTTCTGTCTGTGTCCGTGCTTCTTATTGTCTAACTGCCATTATATGTTTGGGGGCTTCCTATTTTCTTTGGGGATCTTCTCCAGGGCAGATAGCTTTCCTCTTTCTGCCTTTAGGTGTAGTTATCTCTCAGGCTGTGATGATGCGTCTAGGATCAACGTAGGAAAGCTCCACGGCTACCTCTAGTTGTGTGGTTAGTTTAGGTTACTGCAATCCAATAGGTTCCGGCCTCTCTGGTGTATTACTGTTTTTGCTTTTTCTCCTCAGCTACCTAAACATAACAGTATCACCGGCCAGACTAAAATTATATGGTACTCACAGAAGGGAAAAATAGTGTGGAAAGAAAAATAAAAGTTGTCAGAGTTGTCAGAAATTTTTTTTTATTCTGTTTGTTGCATTTTTTCCCTCTTTTTCTCTGGGTGCTGAGGAGGATTTTTTTTTTCTCTCAATGGAATTTGCACAGTTGTCTGGCCGTGTGGATCAGCTTGCCACTGAGGTTCGGAGTATTGCTACCTATCTTGCTGGGTTACCGGTTGTGGAACCTAGGATTCCCATGCCAGATTTGTTTTTGAGGGATCGGGCTAAATTTCTGAATTTCAAAAATAACTGTAAGTTGTTTTTTGCCTTGAAGCCTAAGTCCTCAGGGAACGCAGCACAGCAGGTTCAAATTGTCATCTCTTTCCTGCGCGGCGACCCTCAGGATTGGGCTTTTTCCATGACACCTGGGGATCCTGTTTTGAATGATGTTGATGTATTTTTTCAGGCTTTGGGGTTCTTGTACGATGAACCTAATGTCACTCATCATGGTGAGAAGACCTTGTTGGCATTAAGTCAGGGCTGTGAAGCCGCTGAACTGTACTGTCAGAAATTTCAAAAGTGGGCAGTCCTGACCAAATGGAATGATGATGCTTTGGCAGCCCTTTTTCAGAAGGGTCTGTCAGAGAATGTAAAGGACGTTATGGTGGGATTCCCTGTACCCTCTGGTCTCAATGATTCTATGTCTTTGGCTATTCAAATTGACAGACGTTTGCATGAGCGCAGAGGTATGCGTGAGATGGTGTTGCCTTGTGGGCCAGCTCCTGAGATGATTGAGTGACTTCTGGGGCACAGCGTCATGAATTTCGAAAGCGCAATGGGTTATGTTTCTACTGTGGTGACGCCTCTCATGCCATTTCCATCTGCCCTAAGGGGGAAAGACGTTTTGCGCGCTCAGTTGTCTTGGGTAGTGTTCAAACTAAATTTCTGTTGACTGTTACCTGATTTGCTCCATGTCCACATTTTGGCTCAGGCTTTTGTTGATTCAGGAGCAGCTATTAACCTGATGGATTTCGACTTTGCCAAACGTTGTGGCTTTCCCATGATACCCCTGCGGAAGTCTATTCCCCTTTTGGGCATTGATTCTACACCTTTGGCGGAGAATAAACCCCAATTTTCTACTCAGGTGATAATGAGAGTTGAACCAGATCATCAGGAGAGTTGCAAATTTCTGGTGTTGCATAATCTGCATGACATTATTGTTCTGGGTTTCCCTTGGTTGCAGATTCATAATCCTGTTTTGGATTGGAAATCTGTGTCTGTGACCAGTTGGGGCTGCCAATGTGTGAATGCTGGCACTCCTGTTTTTTCTGCCTCTCCCCAGTCTCAGGATGTTCCTGACTTCTTGACTGATTTTTCTGATGTGTTTAGAGAAAGTAAATCTGCATCCTTACCCCCTCACAGGAGCTATGATTGCGCTATTGAATTAGTGCCTGGTGGTAAATTTCCTAAAGGTCGCCTTTTTAATTTATCTGAACCTGAACACGATGCTATGCGATCTTATATCAAGGAGTCATTGGAGAAGGGTCATATCAGACCATCCTCTTCACCCTTGGGCACCGTTTTTTTCTTTGTGGCCAAAAAGGATGGTTCATTGAGGCCGTGTATTGATTATCGCCTCCTGAATAAGATCACTGTGAAATATCAATATCCGTTACCCTTGATTTCTGATCTGTTTTCCAGAGTGAAATGTGCTAGTTGGTTTACCAAGCTTGACCTCAGGGGGCGTATAACCTTATTCGCATTAAGCACGGGGATGAATGGAAGACGGCGTTTAATACCCTAGAGGGGCATTTTGAGTACCTAGTGATGCCCTTTGGGCTTACTAATGCCCCTTCCGTCTTCCAATCCTTCATGAATGATATTTTCAGGGATTTTGTGGATAAATTTCTGATTGTTTATTTGGATGATATCTTGATTTTTTCCAACGACTGGGACTCTCATGTGAAACATGTTCGGACTGTGTTCCAGATTTTGAGAGAGAATGCACTGTATGTCAAGGGATCAAAGTGTATTTTTGGCGTACAGAAGGTCTCATTTCTGGTATTCATTTTGTCTCCGTCTGTTATTGAAATGGACCCGGTCAAGGTTCAGGCCATCTGTGATTGGGTTCAACCTACTTCATTGAAGGCTCTTCAGAGATTTTTGGGTTTTGCCAATTTTTATCATAAATTTATTGGTAATTTCTCTGGTATTGTTAAACCATTGACTGATCTGACTAAAAAGGGTTTCGATGTGGTGAATTGGCCTCCTGAGGCAGTTTCTGCATTTCAGGAACTTAAGCAGAGATTCATTTCTGCTCCTGTTCTATGGCAGCCTGATGTTTCTCTGCCGCTTCAGGTGGAGGTTGATGCCTCTGAAATTGGGGCAGGTGCCGTTTTGTCCCAAAGGGATCCAGAGACCTCTAAGAGTAACCCTTGTGCCTTTTTCTCTCTAAAGTTTTCTCCAACTGAACATAATGATAACGTGGGTAATCGGGAGTTATTGGCCATGAAGTGGGCCTTTGAAGAGTGGAGACATTGGCTGGAAGGAGCCAAACATCAGGTGGTGGTCCTCACGGACCATAAGAACCTGGTTTATCCCGAATCAGCCAAGCGACTTAATCCTAGACAGGCCAGGTGGACCTTGTTTTTCACACGTTTTAATTTTGTGGTTTCTTTTCTTCCTGGCACTAAGAGTGTTAAGGCGGTTGCACTCTCAAGGAGTTTCTTTGCGGATTCTCCTGAGTTATCTGATCCTGCTGTTATTTTGAAAGAAGGTGTAGTACTTTCCGCCATCTCGCCCAATTTGAGACTGGCTCTGGAGGGGTGTCAGGAGGATAAACCTGAGCGCTGCCCTGTTGGGAAATTGTTTGTCCCAGACCAGTGCTTCCAGAGTGTGATGTCTGAGATTCATTGTTCCGCGTTGGCTGGTCATCCCGGGATTTTTGGTACCAGAGACTTGGTGAGTCGGTCCTTTTGGTGGCCTACTTTGTCTCATTACGTCAGGGACTTTGTGCAGTCCTGTGGGACTTGCTCTCGTTCCAAGCCTTGCTCTCGCTCTAGTGGTTTGTTGATGCCATTACCTGTGCCCAAGAGGCCATGGACCCATATCTCTATGGATTTTATTTCCGACCTCCCTGTTTCTCAGAAAATTGCCGTTATCTCGGTAATCTGTGATAGGTTTTCCAAGATGATACATCTTGTGCCATTACCTATGTTACCTTCCTCCTCCGAATTGGTGCCTTTGTTCCTTCAGCACGTGGTTCGGTTACATGGCATTCCGGAGAACATTGTGTCTGACAGAGGAGTCCAGTTTGTTTCCAGATTTTGGAGGACATTTTGTTCTAAACTTGGTGTTCAATTATCTTTCTCCTCTGCATTTCATCCTCAGACCAATGGACAAACTGAGAGAACAAACCAGACCTTGGAGACTTATTTGAGATGTTTTGTGTCTGCTGATCAAGATGACTGGGTCTCTTTTTTGCCTTTGGCTGAGTTTGCTCTTAATAATAGGGCTAGCTCTGCCACCTTGATGTCTCCATTTTTCTGCAATTCTGGGTTTCACCCTCGATTTTCTTCTGGACAGGCGGAGGCTGTTGACTCTGTTGTGGAGCGTATGCAGCAGATTTGGGACCAGGTAGTGGAGAGGTTGTCTCTCTCTCAGGAGAAGGCCCAATGGTTTGCCAACAGGCATAGGACTGATGGTCCTCGGTTTAAAGTGGGGGACTTGGTTTGGTTGTCCTCAAGAAATATCCCTATGAGGGTTGCATCTCCAAAGTTTAAGCCTAGGTTCATTGGACTTTATAAGATCATGGAGATTCTTAATCCTGTTTCCTTCCGTTTGCTTCTTCCAGGGACATTTAAGATCCATAACGTGTTCCACAAGTCCTTATTGAAGAGGTTTGTCGAGCCAGTGGCGCCTCCTGACCCTGTTTTGGTTGTGGGCAATATGGAGTATGTGGTTGAGAAAATATTGGATTCTCGATTTTCTAGACAGAAACTCCAGTATTTGGTTAAGTGGAGAGGTTATGGTCAGGAGGACAATTCTTGGGTGTTTGCTTCGGACATCCATGCTAGGAGACTGATCCATGCCTATCATCGAGCTCATCATGATCGGCCTGGTTGCACAAGTGAGGGTTCGGTGACCCCTCCTCAAGGGGGGTGTACTGTTATGAATGTGCTGGAGATGGTTTCTCAGCAGAGGCTCCCTCTGGTGGTTGCAGACAGTACTGAACCTCACAGCGAGGAATGGCAATCTGGGATCACGGACTGGACTGATATAAGGGAGGTTCCCTCCCATGATGGTCGCCGGTGATCAATTGTTTTTGTCTCAATTGTGGTTCCTGGTTCATTTGGAAGTTTGCTGAGCCCTGCCTGCATCTTCTGCTTTCAGATAAGATATTTTCTGCTTTTATTTTTGTGCTTGCATTTTGCATAGTTCCCTGCACTTCTGTGGAGGTCAGCCGGGTCCCCTCCTGGGGGCTTGTGCTCCTCTCAGTTTATCTGAAGCCACTGTTATTTGTTCATTTGCTTTTTCCTGTTTTTTCAGTGGCTGCGGCTTAGTTTTGTTACACCAGAGATCTGATTTAGGTGGTAGAGATTGTGTGATCTCAGGTGTTTTTGCAATCAGAAGAATTGGTATATTTTAGGTTTTTTTGGATTGTAGTGAGAATCCTTTCCTGTACTTTTCTGTCTAGACTGTTAGGATTTGAGTTCCCGCTGCTGCACAAGGGGAGTCTCGAACCCGTCCCGCTGCGGTCTCCCATTCGTCTCCGGCCGCAGTGGAGCCTGCTCGGCAGAGGCGTCGGTCCAGGCGTCTTGCCCACTCCTCTACTGTGCAGTTACTTGCTGCTGCCTTTCCTGGATCTGCTATTATAGCCAGTGCTGGAGCAGCCGTCTTTGAGACAAAGTCCTGCGTTTTCCCAACTGAGCATGCCCAGAGTGAGATCTCTCATTGGAGATCAGGGGTCACATGTTCAGGTGCTGCAGCGGCTCCTATTAGTCTCCCCAGGAAGGTCATGTAGCTACGTGTGTTTGTAACAGCTTCTCATTGGTCCTTGTTCCTGGAAGGTCCTGTAGCTGTTGCTATAAAAGGGTAGCATGGCTGGGCCGCCAGGCGCTAATATCAACCATTGTATGCTATGCGCCAGTGTGATTATGCGTATGTGTGGTTAGGGACCCGGCTGAAATAAGCCACTAGAATACCGACTTAATCGGTGAGGAGTTTGTTATGGTAGCTGGCCAGGGTCGGTTTCCTAGATGCCCTAGATTACTGGCGTAACCGGTGAGGAGTTTTGATTGCCGTATTCAGGTCTGGCGTTCAGACGCCATAGATTGCGGGTGACTCCCGCGAGGACATTAGCACATGATCACGCGTTATGTACGCTTAGCACTTAACTGTGTACCTGAGAGCCTGACAGGACACAGCACTTTTCCTCAGCGGCCCTGTGACGTAACAGGGTTTGCTTTCGACGCTAGACAGCGCCCTAGCGTTTTACTTTGCGGCTCACTGAAGCTAAGTGAGTTCGCACCTATCACCATATAGCGCTGTGGCATTTCCGTTAGCGGCTCTGGGTATTAACAGAGTTCGCACTTACTGCCACAACGCGCTACGGCGTTTATTTTAGCGACTCTGCGGGATAACAGAGTTCGCTACTTTCTCCATTTTACTAGCAGCAGGTTCCGCCTGCACGGTGGACCCCGGGCTGCGAACGCACCTCTCTACCTCATATATTTGGTGCGTTCCGCAGACCCTAACATAGACAGATTGGGCCCCAGCGTTTGCTCATTCTATTTTCTGTCTGTGTCCGTGCTTCTTATTGTCTAACTGCCATTATATGTTTGGGGGCTTCTTATTTTCTTTGGGATCTTCTCCAGGGCAGATAGCTTTCCTCTTTCTGCCTTTAGGTGTAGTTATCTCTCAGGCTGTGACGAGGCGTCTAGGATCAACATAGGAGCGCTCCACGGCTACCTCTAGTTGTGTGGTTAGTTCAGGTTACTGCAATCCAATAGGTTCCAGCCTCTCTGGTGTATTACTGTTTTTGCTTTTTCTCCTCAGCTACCTAAACATAACAGTAAACCACTTTTTGGGCGCAAGGCAGAGTTCGCAAGGGAAGGAGTGCCGTTTGACTTTTTCAACGCAGAATTGGCTGAATGCCATGTCGCGTTTAGAGAGCCCCTGATGTGCCTAAACAGTGGAAACCCCCAACAAGTGACCCCATTTTGGAAACTAGACTCCTTAAGGAATTTATCTAGATGTGTGGTGAGCACTTTGAACCTCCAAGTGCTTCACACAAGTTTATAACGTAGAGCCGTGAAAATAAAAAATCATATTTTTTCCACAAAAATGATTTTTTCACCCCAATTTTTATTATCCCAAGGGTAACAAGACCCCAAAGGTTTTTGTGCAATTTATCCTGAGCATACCGATACCCCATATGTGGGGATAAACCACTTTTTGGGCGCACGGCAGAGGTCGCAAAGGAAGGAGCGCCGTTTGACTTTTTCAATGCAGAATTGGCTGGACGCCATGTCGTTGTAGAGGCCCTGATGTGTCTAAACAGTGGAAACCCCCAACAAGTGACCCCATTTTGGAAACTAGACCCCCTAAGGAACTTATCTAGATCTTTGGTGAGCACTTTGAACCCCCAAGTGCTTCACAGAAGTTTATAACGCCCAGGCGTGAAAATAAAAAATCATATTTTTTCCACAAACCTGATCGTTTAGTCCCCAATTTTTTATTTTCCCAAGGGTAACAGGAGAAATTAGACCACAAAAGTTGTTCTCCAATTTGTCCTGAGTACACTGATACCCCATATATGGGAGGACCACTGTTTGGGCGCATGGCAGGGCTTGGAAGGGAAGCAGCGCCGTTTGACTTTTTCAAACTAAAATTGGCTGGAATATAGATTGGACACCAAGTCGCGTTTGGAGAGCCCCTGATTCACCTAAACAGTGGAAACCCCCCACAAGCAGCACTATTTTGGAAACTAGACCCCCTATGGATCTAGATCTGTTGTGAGCACTTTGAACCCCCAAGTGTTTCACAAAAGTTTAAAATGCCTGGGTGTGAAAAAAAAAAAAATTTTACACAAAAATGATTTTTTAGTCCCAAATTTTTGATTTTTCACAAGGAAATTGGACCCCAAAAGT
The DNA here is from genome assembly GCA_033576555.1 of Oophaga sylvatica. Classification (NCBI taxonomy): domain Eukaryota; kingdom Metazoa; phylum Chordata; class Amphibia; order Anura; family Dendrobatidae; genus Oophaga; species Oophaga sylvatica. The sequence goes on from JARQOD010000001.1 coordinate 101,534,470, forward strand.
TGTTGTCCAATTTGTCCTGAGTACGCTGATACCAAATATGTGGGGGGGAAACTGTTTGGGCGCACGGCAGGACTTGGAAAGGAAGTAATAACGTTTTGGAATGCAAACGTTGATGGGGGTCATGTTCCATTTGCAGTGCCCCAGATGTGCCTAAACAGTGGAAAAACCCCACAAGTGACCCCATTTTGGAAACTAGACCCCCTAAGTAACTTATCTAGATCTGTGGTGAGCACTTTGAATCCCCAAGTGTTTCACAAAAGTTTATAATGCCTGGGTGTGAAAAAAAAAAAAAAAAACAATTTTCCACAAAAATGATTTTTTAGTCCCAAATTTTTGATTTTTCACAAGGAAATTGGACCCCAAAAGTTGTCGTCCAATTTGTCCTGAGTACGCTGATTCCAAATATGTGGGGGGGAACTGTTTGGGTGCACAGCAGGGCTTGGAAAGGAAGTAATAACGTTTTGGAATGCAGACGTTGATGGGGTCATGGTATGTTTGCAGTGCCCCAGATGTGCCTAAACAGTGGAAAATCCCCAAAAGTGATCCCATTTTGGAAACAAGACCCCCTAAGGAACTTATCTATATCTGTGGTGAGCACTTTGAACCCAAAGTGCTTCACAGAAATTTATAAACGCAGAGCCGTGAAAATAAAAAAACAATTTTTCCTCAAAAATTATTTTTTTAGCCAGCTATTTTTTATTTTCCCCAAGGGTAACAAGAGAAATTAGAACCCCAAAATTGGTGTGCAATTTGTCCTGAGTATGCTGATACCACATATGTTGGGGTAAACCACTGTTTGGGCGCACGGCAGAGCTCGGGAGGGAGGGAGCGCCATTTGACTTTTTGAACGCCACGTCGTGTTTGGAGACCCCCTGATGTGCCTAAATAGTGGAAACCCCTCAATTCTAGCTCCAACCCTAACCCCAACACACCCCTAACCCTAATCCCAACCCTAACCCTAATCCTAACCCTAATCCCAACCCTAATTCCAACCCTAATTGTAACCCTAATTGTAGCCCTAACCCTAATTGTAACCCTAACCTTTACCAGTAGCCGAGACCCCGGAGAAAATATGACTCTGGGCGGCGCTATTCACTTTTTCCACAGCACCGTTAATTAACGGCGCTGTGGTTTAAGTACCCTTAATGACCGCCGTGAAAAGGCGCATCTGCGGTCTTTTAAGGGGTTAAAAGGATTCCCGGTATGGAAGTTAAGGCAATTCCACTTAGCGTTCTGGTTCTGATCCCAGGCTGTCTTAAAGGGATACCCGGTATGGAAGTCAGGGCAATTGCCTTCAAATGCTCTGGTACTGACACCAGGCCTCTATTAAAGGGATCATTGGTATGGAAATCAGGGCAAATCCATCCAGCGCTTTGGTTTTGACCCCAGCCCTCTCTTAAAGGGATCCCCAGTATGGAAGTTAGGACCGTTCCACTCAGCGCTGTGGTTCTGACCCCAGGGCCTCTTAAAGGGATCATTGGTATGGAAGTTAGGGCAATTCCACTCAGCACTCTGGTACTGAACCCAGGCCTCTCTTTTTAAGGGATCTCCGGTATGGAAGTTAGGGTAAATCCCTCAGGACTCTGATTCTCACCCCAGGCTTCTATTAAAGGGATTATTGGTATGGAAGTCAGGGCAAATCCAATCAGCGCTCTGGTTCTGACGCCAGGCCTCTCTTAAAGGGATCCCCGGTATGCGAGTTAGGGCCATTCCACTCAGCACTCTGGTTCTGACCCCAGGCAGACGGGATGATGTGGGATATTAGGGGTAGTAGTCTGGACGCTGTGACGGGATGATGTGGGATATTAGTGGTAGTTGTCTGGTGGCTATGGCTGACAGGATGATGTGGGGTAGTAGTCCTGTGGCTTTGAAGGTGATGATGTGGGATATTAGTAGTCCGGTGGCTCTGACTGACGGGATAATGTGGGATATTAAGGGTAGAAGTCTGGTGGCTGAGACGGGATGATGTGGGATATTAGTGGTAGTTGTCCGGTGGCTATGGCTGATGGGATGATGTGGGATATTAGGGGTAGTAGTCCTGTGGCTTTGAAAGTGATGATGTGGGATATTAGTAGTCCGGTGGCTCTGGCTGATGGGATGATGTTGGATATTAGGGGTAGTATTCTGGTGGCTTTGACGGGAAGATGTGGGATATTAGTAGTCCGGTGGCTCTGGCTGATGGGACGATGTGGGGTATTAGGGGTAGTTGTCCGGTAGCTCTGGCTGACAGGATTGTGTGGGATATTATAGTGAATGTGGCTATGCAGAGTGGGCGGGGCTATACACTCAGCTTTATATATAGAGATATAATCATTATAATTTGTTATAACTAACCGTAGTTAGTTACTATGCCTGGGCAGCGCCAGGCTCTTCAGCTAGTAGGTATATATCAGTGAAAATATAAAAAGGGTTGATCTTTTTCTGACCTTTCAGGTAGTTAATTATGTAGTACAATTACCAGTGTGTATAAGTTTAGGTTTGGATTTTTGTAAGACAAGATTTATCATGGAGATGATTCTTTTCATCTTGACTCAAACTATTTTGATATTCAATATCTGACATTGTAAGCAGTAGAAAAAATAAGAAGAAAGGTAAGGAAGGGCACATCTGTACCTTGTAATTATTTATGTTTTGCCTTATAATTCATATATGAAGGGCAGCCTCAGAACAGCAATCTATTAAATGGTCACAAATTTACTTAAAAGTGCAACATGTTAACATTACAGATTACCACTGATCAATTAATGGTCAGGGAACTGCAGCAAGGTCTGTATCTAGGACATTTCATGGGTTTATTTTTATTTGCTTGTAGATTCCCCTTGATCACTAAGGGATATAGCTGCTGTACCCCCAGGGGTAGACTTTTAGTTGGTGAATATCTGACACAAAAAGTTTTTATTCCTAATTCTATATAGTGCATTTGTTATATTAAACTTCTGATTTATGAGGATGTTCAATCATAGATGATCTATCTTGTACTCAATTGTATAATATTATATAATTTGGCCACAGGGGATTTGTAATAGATAAACAATAAATTAATATTAATGTGGAACATAGTGTTCAAATTATGTATTCCTGTTCAGACCAAGCCACACTAATAATTCAGCGGGCTATTAGTTGTATCGGAATAGTTGTAGCATTCATCATTCAAATAAAGGGAATCGGTCATGTGAAAAAACTCTATTAACCTGCCGATCTGGGGTTAATCTACAGGTTAATAGCATTCTGAACTTGCTTGGCTCCGGTACTTAGAGCCCCGCTGCCAGGAGTAATAAACTTTATTCCTCCCGGAAGTGTTGGCTTAACCCTAGAACGTATAACCATAGAAATCTACACTTTCACATACCTGGGGCCTTTTAGTCCTGTGTGCAAATAACATGGAATAACTCAAATAAAAATACTTTTCAAAGTTTATTTGAAAATTGCAAAGTAAGGATGCATTCCCACTAGCGCTGGGGTCTGCCAGGAGGGGATCCATAATGAATCTGACCTCCTGGTGACCCCAGCTAAGGCTGGCGGAATCCTGGCATTCAAGCAGCCTTTACTGGAGTTACCAGGAGGTCAGATCCATTACGGATCCCCTCCTGGCGGACCCCAGTGCAGGTGGAAACGCAGCCTAAGATGTGAATATTTCAAAACATTATAATTATGTGCAAAAAACAACAAAAAAGTAAGCACAAGGGCTTAAAACACCAAATATATGCATTCTATGTAATCTATATATATAAAATTGAATGTGTGTATGTGTGTATCACCAACCAATCACGGAGTATCTTACATTTAACCAGAGCTGTTTAAAAGAAGTTGAGCTGTGATTGGTTGCTATGAGCAACAGTTTTCTAACTCCATGACGACACCTCAGCTGACACTGACCAGGTGGGAGAAATCTAGCATCCCCAGAAACATAAGCTTCAGCCATTGTCTGCCCTGCAGACAGAAGCAGAGCACACATGACAGATATGAATCACCCTCTCCCGTGCCCATATCTCCATCACACATCCTCCATCCCATAGGCACATCTTCCCTCTTAAAGGGATCTCCGATATGGAAGTGAGGGCAAATCTACTCTGCGCGCTGATTCTCACCCCAGGCTTCTATTAACCCCTTTATTCCATTGGACGTAATATTCCGTCCATGTGACCCTGGACCTCATTCCCATGGACGGAATAGTACGTCCAGGGTGATCAGCTGCGCTCCCGGGCGAGCGCAGCTAATCACCGCTGGGTGTCAGCTGATTATCACAGCTGAACCCGGGACTGTGTGTCAGGAGTGGTCACGGACCGCTCCCGGCACATTAACCCCTGGCACACTGCAATCAAACATGATCGTGGTGTACCAGGGGCACAGGGGAGCATCGCACAGGGAGGGGGCTCCCTGCACGCTCCCTGAGACCCTCAGAACAGCGCGATGTGATAGCACTGTTCTGAGGCCTTCCTCCCTCCAAGGACCCGGATCCAAGATTGCCGCCGGGTCCTGCAGGGAGGCGGCTTACTCAGTGCCTGCTGAGAGCAGGCACTGAGAAGCCTGCAGCACTGCCAGAGCGATCGTTGGTGTGACAGAGTGCTGTGCACACTGTCACACCAGCGATCTCTCCCTACATAGTGATGTCCCACCCTGGGACAAAGTATAAAAGTTAAAAAAATAAAAATAAAAAGTGTAAAAAAAATTCCCAAAAAAATATTCCCCAATAAATTCATTTATTCCTGTAAATAAAAAAACAAAACATTAAAAGTACACATATTTGGTATCGCCGCGTCCGTAACGACCCCCCTATAAAACTGTCCCACTAATTAACCCATTTAGTGAACCCCTTAAAAAAAAACAAAGCAAAAAATCAATGCTTTATCATCATACCGACGAACAAAAAGCTGAATAACACGCGATCAAAAAGACCGATATAAATAAACATGGTACCGCTGAAAACGTCATCTTGTTCCGCAAAAAATGAGCCACTATACAGCATCATCAGCGAAAAAAAAGTTATAGCTCGCAAGATAAAGCAATGCAATAATAATAATTTTTTATATAAAAATTGTTTTTATTCTATAAAAGTACCAAAACATAAAAAATATGATATAAATGAGGTATCGCCGTAATCGTACTGACCCGAAGAATAAAACTGCTTTATCAATTTTACCACACGCGTAACGGTAATAAACGCCTCCCCCAAAAGAAATTCATGAATTGCTGATTTTTGTTCATTCTAACCTCCCAAAAATCGAAATAAAAAGCGATCAAAAAATGTCACGTGCTCAAAAATGGTACCAATAAAAACGTCAACTCGTATCGCAAAAATAAGACCTCACATGACTCTGTGGGCCAAAATATGCAAAAATTATAGCTCTCAAAATGTGGTGATGCAAAAACTATTTTTTGCAATAAAAAGCGTCTTTTAGTGTGACAGCTGCCAATCATAAAAACCCACTATAAATAATAAATCAAACCCCCTTTATCACCCTCTTAGTTAGGGAAAAATAATAAAATTTAAAAAATGTATTTATTTCCATTTTCCCATTAGGGTTAGGGTTGCGGCTAAAGTTAGGGTTAGGGTTGGCGCTAAAGTTAGGATTAGGGTTAGGGGTGTGTTGGGGTTAGGTTTGTGGTTAGGGTTGGGACTACGGTTAGGGGTGTGTTGGGATTAGGGTTGGAGTTAGAATTGGGGGGTTTCCGCTGTTTAGGCACATCAGGGGCTCTCCAAATGTGACATGGCGTCTGATCTCAATTCCAGCCAATTCTGCGTTGAAAAAGTCAAACGGTGCTCCTTCACTTCTGAGCTCTGCCATGCGCCCAAACAGTAGTTTACCCCACATATGGGGTATCAGCGTACTCTGGACCCCAAGAGTTATTGTGCAATTTGTCCTATTTCTTCTGTTACCCATGGGAAAATAAAAAACTGGGGGCGAAAATATCATTTTTCTAAAAAAAATGATTTTTTTTGTTTTTACGGCTGTATGTTATAAACTTCTGTGAAGCACTTGGGGCTTTATAGCGCTCACCACACATCTAGATAAGTTCCTTGTGGGGTCTATTTTCCAAAATGGGGTCACTTGTGGGGGTTTCCACTGTTTAGGCGCATCAGGGGCTCTCCAAATGCGACATGACGCCCCCAGACCATTCCATCAAAGTCTGCTTTCCAAAACATCACTACTTCCCTTCCGAGCCCCAACGTGTACCCATACAGTAGTTTTCTCCCACATATTGGGTATCAGCGTACTCAGGACAAATTGAACAACAACTTTTGGGGTCCAATTTCTCCTGTCATCCTTGTGAAAATAAAATATTGGGGGCGAAAAAAATCATTTTTGTAAAAAAAAAAAAAGGATTTTTTATTTTTACGGCTGTACATTATAAACTTCTGTGAAGCACTTTGGGGTTCAAAGTGCTCACCACACATCTAGATAAGTTCCTTGTGGGGTCTATTTTCCAAAATGGGGTCACTTGTGGGGGGTTTCCACTGTTTAGGCAGATCAGGAGCTCTCCAAACACGACATGGCATCCAGCCAATTCTGCGTTGAAAAAGTCAAACGGCGCTCCTTCACTTCGAAACTCTGCCATGCACCCAAACAGTGGTTTACCCCCACAGTTTGGGTATCAGCGTACTCAGGACAAATTGCACAATAACTTTTGGTGTCTTTTTACCCTTGGGAAAATAAAAATTGGGGTGAAAAGATCATTTTTGTGGAAAAAATATGATTTTTTATATTTTACGGCTCTACGTTATAAACTTGTGTGAAGCACTTGGAGGTTCAAATTGCTCACCAAAGATCTAGATAAGTTCCTTAGGGGGTCTAATTTCCAAAATGGGGTCACTTGTGGGGGGTTTCCACTGTTTAGGCTCATCTGGGGCTCTGCAAACGGAACATGACCCCCATCAACGTCTGCATTCAAAAACGTTACTACTTTCTTTCCAAGCCCTGCCGTGCGCCCAAACAGTTCTCCCCCCACATTTGGGGTATCAGCCTACTCAGGACAAATTGTACAACAAGTTTTGGGGTCCAATTTCCTTGGGAAAAATCAAAAATTTAGGACTAAAAAATAATTTTTGTGGAAAATTGTTTTTTTTTTCACACCCAGGTATTATAAACTTTTGTGAAACACTTGAGGGCTCACAGTGCTCACAACAGATCTAGATAAGTTCCTTAGGGGGTCTAGTTTCCAAAATGGTGTCACTTGTGGGGGCTTTCCACTGTTTAGGCGCATCAGGGGCTCTCTAAACGCGACATGGCGTCCAATCTCAATTCCAGCCAATTTCAGTTTGAAAAAGTCAAACGGCGCTCCTTCCCTTACGAGCTCTGCCGTGCGCCCAAACAGTGGTTTTCCCCCACATATGGGGTATTGGCGTACTCAGGAGAAATTGCACAACAACTTTATCTGTCTATTTTCTCCTTTTACCCTTGTGAACATAAAAAAAAGTTTGTAAATATCATTTTTGTGGCTAAAAAAGTTAAATATTCATTTTTTCCTTCCACGTTGCTTCAGCTACTGTGAAGCAACTGAAGGGTTAATAAAATTCTTGAATGTGGTTTTGAGTACCTTGAGGGTGCAGTTTTTAGAATGGTGTCACTTTTGGGTATTTTCTGCTATATAGACCCCTCAAAGTGACTTCAAATATGAGGTGGTCCCTAAAAAAAATGGCTTTGTAAATTTTGTTGTAAAAATTAGAAATCGCTGGTCAACTTTTAACCCTTATAATTTCCTAACAAAAAAAATCTCTGTTTTAAGGGAATAAAAATTCAAAGTTTGAAAATTGCAAAATTTTCAAAATTTTCGCCATATTTGCGTTTTTTTCAAAATATGCGCAAGTTATATTGAAGAAATTTTACCACTAACGTGAAGTACAATATGTCACGAGAAAACATTCTCAGAATCGCGAAGATCCGTTGAAGCTTTCCAGAGTTATAACCTCATAAAGAGACAGTGGTCAGAATTGTAAAAATTGGCCCGGTCATTAACGTGCAAACCACCCTTGGGGGTGAAGGAGATGAAGGGATCCCCGGTATGGAAGTTATGGCGGCTGTGACGGGATGATGTGGGATATTAGGGGGAGTAGTCTGGTGGCTCTGGCTGACGGCTTGTGGGATATTAGGGGTAGAGGCCGGTGGCTCTGGCAGGATGATGTGGGATATTAGTGGTCTGGTGGCTCTGGCTGATTGGATGATGTGGGATATTAGGGGTAGTTGTCCGGGGTCTCTGACACGATGATGTGGGATATTAGGGGTAGTAGTCTGGTGGCTCTGGCTGACGGGATGATGTGGGATATTAGGGGTAGTAGTCCGGTGGCTCTGACTGACGGGATGATGTGGGATTTTAGGGGTAGTAGTCCGGTGGCTCTGGCTGACAGGATGATGTGGGATATTAGAGGTAGTAGTCCGGTGGCTCTGACTGATGGGATGATGTGGGATATTAGGGGTAGTAGTCCAGTGGCTCTGACAGGATGATGTGGGATATTAGTGGTAGTAGTCCGGTGGCTCTGGCTGACGGGATGATGTGGGATATTAGGGGTAGTAGTCCGGTGGCTTTGATGGGATGATGTGGGATTTTAGGGGTAGTAGTCCGGTGGCTCTGGCTGACGGGATGATGTGGGATATTAGGGGTAGTAGTCCGGTGGCTCTGGCTGATGGGATGATGTGGGATATTAGGGTAGTAGTCCGGTGGCTCTGGCTGACGGGATGATGTGGGATATTAGGGGTAGTATTCTGGTGGCTCTGGCAGATGGGATGATGTGGGATATTAGGGGTAGTAGTCCGGTGGCTCTGGCTGATGGGATGATGTGGGATATTAGGGGTAGTAGTCAGGTGGCTCTTACGGAATGATGTGGAATATTAGGGGCAGTAGTCCGGTGGCTCTGGCTGATGGATGATGTGAGATATTGGGATAGTAGTCAGGTGGCTCTGGCTGACGGGACGATGTGGGATATTAGGGGTAGTAGTCCTGTGGCTCTGGCTGATGGGTCGATGTGGGATATTAGTGGTAGTTGTCCATGGCTCTGGCTGATGGCACGATGTGGGATATTAGGGGTAGTATCCGTGGCTCTGGCTGACAGGATGATGTGGGATATTAGGCGGAGTAGTCCGGTGCCTCTGGTTGACGGAACAATGTTGGATATTAGTGGTAGTTTTCCGGTGGCTCTGGCTGACAGCATGATGTGGGATATTAGGGGAGTAGTCCGGTGGCTCTGGCTGATGGGATGATGTGGGATATTAGGGGTAGTAATTAGGTGGCTTTGACAGGATGATGTGGGATATTAGTAGTCCGGTGGCTCTGGCTGACGGGATGATGTGGGATATTAGGGGTAGTAGTCTGGTGGTTCTAGCTGACGGGACAATGTGAGATATTAGGGTAGTAGTCAGGTGGCTCTGACGGAATGATATGGAATATTAGGGGTAGTAGTCCGGTGGCTCTGGCTGACGGGATGATGTGGGATATTAGGGATAATAGTCCGGTGGCTCTGGCTGATGGACGATGTGGGATATTAGCGGTAGTAGTCCGGTGGCTCTGGCTGACGGGACGATGTGGGATATTAGGGGTAGTAGTCCGGTGGCTCTGGCTGATGGGTCGATGTGGATATTAGTGGTAGTTGTCCAGTGGCTCTGGCTGATGGCACGATGTGGGATATTAGGGGTAGTAGTCCGGTGGCTCTGGCTGACGGGATGATGTGGGATATTAGGGGAGTAGTCCGGTGGCTCTGGTTGATGGAACGATGTGGGATATTAGTGGTAGTTTTCCGGTGGCTCTGGCTGACAGGATGATGTGGGATATTAGGGGGAGTAGTCCGGTGGCTCTGGCTGATGGGATGATGTGGGATATTAGGGTAGTATCAGGTGGCTTTGACAGGATGATGTGGGATATTAGTAGTCCGGTGGCTCTGGCTGACGGGATGATGTGGGATATTAGGGTAGTAGTCCGGTGGCTCTAGCTGACGGGACAATGTGAGATATTAGGGGTAGTAGTCAGGTGGCTCTGCTGACGGGACGATGTGGGATATTAGTGGAGTTGTCCGGTGGCTCTGGCTGATGGGACGATGTGGGATATTAGGGTAGTAGTCGGTGGCTCTGGCTGACTGGACTATGTGGGATATTAGGGGTAGTAGTCCGGTGGCTTTGACGGATGATGTGGGATATTAGTAGTCCGGTGGCTCTGGCTGAAAGGATTGTGTGGGATATTATAGTGAATGTTTCTATGCGGAGTGGGCTATACATTCAGCTTTATATATAGAGATATAATCATTATAATTTGTTATAACTAACCGTAGTTAGGCTACTTTCACACTTGCGCCTTTTTGCAATGCGTTTCGAGGGCACATCAAATGCATTTAAAAAAATGCATGCAAACGCTTGTAAACGCTGCAGTATTTTGTCGCATCAGCGTGCGCATTACGACCAAAGAATGCAGCGTTTGTATGCAATTGTATACGATTTCAAGCGTTTTTGCATGCGTTTGCATTTTTTCGGTGTATGGGTTGTCTACGTGTTACATTTCACAGGAGGAAAATCCTTGGAAAATTCTTGCAACAGACTCCACCAATGGGACACCAGTGGGTGTGTGTTATGGGAAATATTTATATAGAGCCTGTTTACAGCCAAATTCTTCACATTTGCTTGCATTTGCCTTTGTGAACATGGATCTGTGCTGGAAGAGTTTTCACTTTAACTTGGATCTGGACATCACAATGGCTCAGGCTTATGCAGTTGCTTGCCATGAAGAAAGGAAGAGAGGGAGACAGCGAAGTCAGCAGCGGCAGTGTTTGTGGGTACATCCAATTGTTGAACTCCGGCAGAGCCGTGGAGCGCACCACACCCTCTATAGTGATTTCCAGGCAAACCCCGAGAAATTTCCTGACTATACCCGGATGTCCCAAGAAACCTTCAGGGATTTGCTTGCTAGTGTCCAAGAATTCATCCGGAGACAGGACACACAGCTCCGTCATGCGATTCCTCCGCAGGAAAGGCTCCTGTTGACATTATGGTATGTAATATTGCTAAACCAATACCTGCATAATTTTATTTGTTCTGCCATGTACTATTCCAAAGCTACCAGAATTATTGTTCTGCCATGTAGTAAACAAAGACCTGCAGAATTATTTTAATGCCATGTAATAATATTTTTTTTTGTTGTTCTTTAAATGTTTTAAGAAAACATATACAATAATTTATTTTTTTGTTCTTTCTCAGATTCCTGGCTACTGGAGAGAGCCTCTCTTCACTCCACTTCCAGCACCAGATTGGAATCTCCACCTTGTCAAGAATTGTTGTGGACACCTGCCGGGCATTGTGGAATGTTCTTTGTCCAGATTTTATGCCCCTTCCCACCACCGAAAAGTGGATTGAAATAGCAGAAAAATTCTGGACAACCTGCAATCTCCCCAACTGTTTGGGAGCGGTTGATGGGAAACACATCCGGATAATCAAACCCAAAAGAACAGGCTCGGACTACTACAACTACAAAAAGTACTTCTCTACAGTTCTCATGGCTATTGCGGATGCAGACTGTATGTTTATTGCAGTGGACATTGGGGCATTTGGCCGTGGGAATGACTCACAGGCTTTTAAGAACTCGGACATGGGCCGGAGGTTGTATGGCAACCACTTAAATTTCCCCAATTTCGGCCTCTTCCCAACACTGAAGGTCCGCCACAGCCATTTGTCATGGTTGGGGATGAGGCATTAAAGATGTGCCAACACCTGCTCAAACCCTACTCCAGCCAGGACTTGGACCACAACAAAAAAATATTTAATTACAGGCTGACCAGGGCCAGAAGAACAGTAGAGTGTGCCTTCGGTATACTTGTTTCCAGATGGCGAATTCTCGGAACAGCCATTCATCTAAAACTGGAAGCAGTGGATGAAGTCGTGAAGGCCTGTGTGGTTCTACATAATTTTGTTATGGCTAAAGAGCACCCAAACTTTGAACTCGATGATGCAGCTCCTAACCCATTGCCTGAATTCACTCAGCACCCTCTCAGATCATCCGTTAAAGTCTGCCAAATGAGGGACCAATTTGCGGCCTACTTCATCTCAGATTTAGGACGGGTGGAATGGCAAGAACAAATGGTGTAAAAAAAGTGTTCTTGTGTGTATGTTAATAAAATACCTGTTTTTATACCTGTACCAAGTGCAGTCTGTGTTTTTACACTCAAATACAATAATCAACAGGCCAGGTTTACCAGTGAATTCATGATGCTGTGTTTTTTGTGCATCATGAATTTACTAGTAATCCTGACCAGGTGACTATACACACACACACACACACACGTTGCATGACCTTTATCATCTCTCTAGTTTGGGTTCAATTTGCAGCGACGGTGGAGATAAAACAACTAATACTTGTGTCACCTGGCCTGATGTTACAAATAGTGATTTGTGGATGCACTAGCATCTGTCACTCTTTATTATAGCTGACCATGTGACTATAAATATTATTTGTATGAAAAACTAGGTCTGCACTGAAAAAGTAAGTTGATGTGTATGCAAAATGTAAATGCATATTAACACATGACCATTATACAGAAAAAACAAAAAACAAGAAACAAATATCCTAAAATAAAATAAAAAATATATTGCAAAAAATGCATGAGGTAGTAATAATAATATTAAGGGTATTTGGTAAACATAATTTTGATCAAAAGAATGTACAAACCATCCCGCCACGTCAAGGCAACCCTTTGTGGGACAGTCCTAACTCTTGTATTAAAAACCTTTCCACCTGTCAAGTGACAAATGTGAACAAGGACAGAGAGACTGAACCCACCAGTAAAAGCATAGGCCAGACAGGATGGATTTTTCAGCTCAGAAGCAGGGCGGTCACACCCTTATATGCACAAGATGCACTAAGAACTAAATGAAAAACTAGGTCTGAACTGAAAAAGTAAGTTGATGTGTATGCAAAATGTTTTGCATTTTTGCAATATATTTTTTATTTTAAATATTATTTGTAGTATCATCACTGTGACTTGATTTTGAACGCAGACTGGAGAGATAATAAAGTATATACATCTTCTACAATCCCCAGGCCTGGTGTCATGCTGAAGTGAGGATGCCCAAAATAACTCATCCTCACTTCAGAATGTTATCACACATGGTCAGGAGAACACACATATGAGTTATAAACTGCAGCATTGCTACAGTATGCTTGAAATATATGCAGACTGAAGCGACGCTGCAGGTTAAAACTCGTGTATTCACCTGCCCAGGTGTGATAGTAATGATACAAGGCCAGGGTATTGTACATATAATGTGTATTTTCACCATCATCTGCTCAGTTTATTCAACACACACTGAATAGAGGATGTGGTTAATTACAAGGTATATCTAGAATCCCTGGCCTTGTATCACAAAGAGTTAAATGATGGTAAAAACACACCATACTCTTTTAACTTTTTATGATACCTGGCAAGGTAAAATAGATATGCCTTGCACTCAACACCATCCTCTATTCAGTCTGTGCAATATTAGCAGACTGAAGAGACTGGTGGCGAAAATACAAGTCATATATTTGTGTTTTTGACTACACATATCTCCAGGAATGACACAAGAAATATGTGTCATTCCTGGAGTTATGTGTAGTCAAAAACGCAAAGTGTATGGCGCAGTGTGTGTACGGCACATTAATCAAACAGTATTTACTAAAAGCAGAATTGCACATTTATTTAAAAAAAATATTCATTTTTATTGTGAATGACGTTTGGGAGGATACTTTGGTGGTGTGGAGAAACAAAGTCTTTTTTTTGCTCTTCTTTGGGGCAGGAGTCCCCTGCATGAACCGACTTCCGTGTGACCGCCTTGAGCTGGTGGACCTTGGCCTGGAGATGTAAAAGAGGGAATGTCGGTCACCCCTCTCATGCTCTGTGGTGGTGGCGGTGGTGGTGCTCCTACAAGGAGAACAAGTGGTGACGGTGGTCCTATGAGGAGAAGTGGTGGCGGTGGTCCTAGGAGGAGAAGTGGTGGCTGTGCTCCTGAAATGGTGTGGAGTGGTGGCGGTACTCCTAGACGGAGAAGTGGTGGCTGTGCTCCTAGAATAATGCATAGTGGTGGCGGTACTCCTAGAAGGAGATGTGGCGGTGGTCCTTACAGGAGAATAGGTGGCGGTGGCCCAAGCAGGTACTGCGGTGGCGGTAGTCCAAGAGCGTGTACCGGTGTCTGTGGTGCTCCAGACAGGAGCAGCGCTTGCCATGGTGGTGGCGACGGTGGAGTGTCCAGCAGTACTCAGACTCGTAGTGGTGTAGTGGTGTCCGGCTTGACTCGGAATGCAGGTGGCTGTGCAGTGGTATGCAGCAGAAGTTGGTAGTGAGGTGTGGCGAGTCAGTGGTGGCACAGTTGGAAATGCTACCACTAACTGCTGCACTTACCGATTCTGCTGCATAGCCTGCAAGTAAGCAGATTACACTGTTGGGTTTGCCCCTAGAATATATCTAGCAATAAACTCATCAGTGCCATCTGGCACAAGAGTGAATGCTGCATAAAAAAGCAATACCATGCACAGTGCAGTCACTGTTGAACCAGATGACACTGTTGGGTTTGCCGCTAAAATGTATCTAGCAGAAAACCCATCAGTGCCTTCTGGAACAAAAGTCAAAGCAGCATAATAAAGTAATACAATACACAGGGCAGTCACCATTGAACCAGATGACACTGTTGGGTTTGCCGCTAGAATATATCTAGCAGTAAACCCAACAGTGGCATCTGGAACAAGAGTCACTGCGGCATCAGAGAGCATGGAAATACTTACTAAACGCCTTTTTGGTGTTTGGAGAGGCGCTGTCCCAGCCATCCATCAACGCTGCGGCCACCTCGTTCCATAGCCGCCGGCTCACCACATTGTCCTTGTACTGCGGATCACGGCTGTCCCACAACGGGACACACTCATGGACCTGGCAGATCAGGGCCTCATTGTCCACATAGAGGTCCTCGTCCCGTTGTGGAACCTAGAAAAACAAAAAAAATTACAATCTTGGATAAAAGAGAGACTAAAAATAAAAAAATAAAAAGAGACATTCAAAGACTATATACTAACATTCCGTCCCACCACCAGGACTTGTCTTGGCTGCGACTGCTCCCGCTGTTCGGACTCCTCAATCGCCGTGTCCGACGATGATGTCTGAAAAAGAAAAAAATTTTTTTACACATTTGTAGATGCAGCAGCTATACTTACCCAGAAGCAGGAAGATACTCACAACACGCTCTGCTTGGGCCAGTTCTTGCCGGGATGGTGAATAGTGTGATCCAGAAGATGGCATGCTGCAATAAAAAATAATACAAAGCATTAGTACATATTACATTGGAAAGGACAGGCAGTCATTTGGTTTGAGAATACTCACATTCTTCCAGGCTGTATCTCCAGGCTGTATCTCCAGGCAGTGTAGTAGGGGTCTTCCAGTCTGTATCTCCAGGCTGTATCTCCAGGCTGTGTCTCCAGGCAGTCTAGTAGGGGTCTTCCAGGCTGTGTCTCCAGGCAGACTAGTAGGGGTCTTCCAGGCTGTATCTCCAGGCAGTCTAGTAGGGGTCTTCCAGGCTGTATCTCCAGGCAGTCTAGTAGGGGTCTTCCAGGCTGTATCTCCAGGCTGTGTCTCCAGGCTGTGTCTCCAGGCAGTGTCTCCAGGCAGTGTCTCCAGGCAGTCTGAAGTGGTCTGTCTGACACTGCAGACACCTTCTTTTTATCTACACTCCTCACAAACAATGTTGCTTGTGTATGGGGTGGTTTCAACAAGTGTCTAGACATTATTTACTCAAAAATCGCGTGCGCGCAAAAGCGCTGACGAGCGCACAGCCATGTGCCCGCCAGCGCCCCCATAGACTCTAGTGTTATCTTTTTGCGCATAGCGTGCGCACACGTGCACATGCGCTTTTTTAAAGTGGTTGGGCGAAAAAAAAAATGCAACATGTAGCGTCTAGCGCGTCTGGGCGCACACTTGGAAAATGCGCAGCGCACGACAAACGCTGATGAACGCGTGCAAGCGCTAGACCCTGCGCCCGCCATGTTAAAGATGGGGAACATTGCGCTTGTGACCGATAGCGCACGATGCGCTGCGCGATAAAACGCAAGTGTGAAAGTAGCCTTAGTTACTATGCCCGGGCAGCGCCGGGCTCTTCAGCTAGTTCTTTATAATAATGATTTTTTTTGTCTAAACGTTTTTTATATAAAAGTTGTAGTAAACATGGTTCAGGAATATTTCTTTTCAAACTTTCCTTTTCAACTTTACTGGGTTCAGAAATAATTCTCTGATTGGAACATCGTATGATTTTGTACACCCTGCCAGAAGAGTAAGGGCAATATAAGCATACAATTCCTCTTTTGTTATATTTTTCCATGTTTTATTTTCTTCCTGAAGCGATACGTTTTCCTTCTAATTTAGTACACAAAACTACCTCATCTACAATATCATCTGAAAAAATGTACAGAAAACATCTCTTTTGGACAAGAATTGTGGAATTCCTACAGTTCCTTGAGCAACTCTTACAATATTATGTGATAGGGTGCGTCCAAGAACCCCAGCAGTACTGTTCCAGAAAACATTAGTTTTGGATGTTCTACTGTATTTATACGTTCTGCTGGATCCACTACTTCTTCATCATCTGAAGAATCACTGGACGATGAAGTAGAGACATTAGTTGGTGGCATGTACTCTTCATCAGACAAAGAAAGTTCACTGTCTTCACCACTATCAAAAAGTATTGCTTCGATTTCTTGGTCAGTCAAACCCCAGGATGTAGACTGTGCCATTGTAACCTTAGATGTCAGTAATCTAAAATGAAAAAAAAAATGATTACAATCAGGGTTGTACACTCTTTGTTAGTGTGTGTGCTGAGGGTAAAGTGCAGCCCCCCTCTTCTCACCTGCAGCAGGTTACCACTTTCTTTTAGGTGCAGCAGAAGCCTCTGGATTTTTGTATCTCAGAAAGTTTCTTTTTCCAGAAACAAGAAAGCTGACTCCTTCCTCCAAAGTCTCTTTAGCAAGTAGCATACAATGAACAGGATGTTGTCTGTCCTCCTGGTCCTGTGTGTTCAGGACCTGTGATGATGTCGGAGAATCATGACTTTATGAGGGAGCCTTCTTCCCAAGATCACATGACCATGTATTCAGGCAGAATCCCCACTCTTCAGAGCAACAGCAAAGTCATAAAGACTGAGTCATAAAGACAAAGTCTTCCCCAGAAAAAGTAAGGACAAAAAGACTGAGGATCACATGTAAACCTAGTACAGGCCTAAAAGGCCCCAGGTATGTGAATATGGGGTATTCCCAAAAAAGAGTTGTTATACCAAAATGCCTGTAACATAAAAATATATGAACAACTGGAAATTACTAACAACTATATACCTGAGGAATACCTAGAGTTTCAGAATTCTAACTAAAGTAATCTTGCACAAAATAGAAAACAATTAACCTAGCAGGCTTGCGAGGCCCCAGATATGCGTTCTAGGGTTAAAGTCATAGGCACGTTTCCAGCGCCGTTTCAACTTCTGTGTATAGAGAGCAGTGGCTGTAACCATGCCCCGTCACAGACTGACAGCTAGCTCAGCATTAGAGCCAACTGTCAATCAGTGCAAGGGGTGCAATTAAAGCCACTGCCCTCTATACATCAGAAGTGAAACTGTGCCACCGCCACCCCTATGACTGGAAGCTGAACGCTGCCGGAGGGGAATTAAGATCATTTCCTCCCGGCAGTGGGGTTCTAGGTGCGGGCACCAAGCAGATTTAGCGCACTATTAACTTGCAGATTAACCCAATATCTGCAGGTTATTAGTCTTTTTTACATGACAAGTTCCCTTTAAAGTTACTCATATCCTTTCTATAATCTACCTTTTGAAAAAAATAGTTAAAGTAAATTAAATATTTTATGTATGCCACAGAAAAATGTAAAATCTACTTGATTCTTGGCGAGTAAAGAAAGCAGTGAGGGAAACACCATCCCCTACTGTTTTTCACTCTGTAGTCACTTCTTTGAAATGTGTGTGAGAATAGATATGGGGTGACTGACTGCAATAATAATGAGAGCGACCCTACAGCCATTCCCGTTTTACTCTTCATAGATTTTCTAATCAGCACATAAGGTAATTGTTGTTTTTTAACTGAAAATTAATTCATACATTTACAAAGTGCATCATCATTTCCATCAATTACTATATTAAATCATTATCCTTTAAGAAGAACAGTTCACACATAAAAAAACCTGACAAACCAGAACTTTGTGATTCTAAAAAGCTTATTTTTCCGACATGCATCATTGTGATTGGAATCTATTGCAAATGTTCGCACTTGATAAATGTATGGGAGTTTACGCTTTGAATATGTACTAAAAGTCAGCAGAATTAGTTAATAAGGTCAAATGAATACTTCATTAAATTTCGTAAAGATTGCTCAACCCTTGAAACAGTCTACAGAGCTTTTATTTTTAATTAAGTTTTAACGGCTGTTTATGTAAATTCCACTTGAAATCTTTATCAAAGGACTACCTAAAGACATTCATACTTAAAGCTAATTTATTCTACCACTGACAGTCTAGAAAAATAGCTGAATATAGTACATGTTGTTGTGCCTCATTTGCAGACTCTGATCAAATTGTTTTTATACTATGATTTTGTTTGATGCTAATAAGAATCAATAACTGGCACATCACCATGGGAGATGACATATAGAAGTTAGTGTCAAAAATATATAAATAATTAATCCTGTTGAAAAGTTATTGTAAATAACAGATTGATTTAAAATATATTAAATATTTAAAATATCTAAATATGGTACTGTACAAAAGTTTTAGGCAGGTGAGGAAAATATGCTCTAAAGTCTAAACTATAAATGGTTTAAAAAAATAGAAGAGTTAGTTTATTCCATCAATAAACAAATACAAACAGAATGAGCAGAAGAGAAATGTAAATCATATCAATATTTAGTATAACCACTCCTAGCTTACAAAACTGCATTAATTCTTCTAGCGAAATACAGTTTCTGAAGGAACTTTGCAGTAAGGTTGTTCTAAAATTCTTGAAGAACTAACCCCACAGATCTTCGTTGATGTCGCTTGTGAAAATTGTTCTGTCTCTTCATAAAATCCCGGACTGACTCGATGTTGAGCTCAGGGATCCATAGGGACCATAACACCATTTCTAGGACTCTTAGTTCTACTTTATGCTGAAAAACATTTTTAATGACTTTGGCTGTATATTTGGGGTTGTTACCTGGCTTCACAATACATTTAGAGCTAGTCAGACAACTACCTGCTGAAACTGCATGAAGGATAAGTACCTGCCTGTTTTCTCTAGCATTAAGGACACTATTAATCCTGACCAAACTCCTTTTGCTGAAATATAGTCCAAAGCTTGCAAAGAACCTCCATTATGCTTCAGTGTTGTCTTATTATTGAACAACTCTCAATCTCTTTGATGAACAAGCTGCTTTCCACCACAGATAAATATTTCAATTTTGACTCATCTGTCCAGAGCACCTGTTGCCATTTTTCTGCACTCCAGTCATGCATAGTTGAGTCACTTTGTCTTGTTTACATATCGAAGTTATGGTTCTCTACCCGCAGTTCTGCTATGAAGACCACTTTTGGTCAGACTCCAAACAGTAAATGAGTGTAACTGGGCCCCAATGGTTGCTGACAGTTTTGAGCTGATGGCACTACTGAACATTTTCCTATTTAAAAAGGAAAGTCTTTCATCTGCTGCACTAAGTTTCCTTTGCTGACCACTGCATTTATGGTCCTCAACATTGCTCAATTTTTTAGTGCTTCTTCAAATGAGTTTAAACAGCATGTGTTCAAACCCCCATCTGGCTTTGAAATCTTTGTCTTTGGAGAGACCTTGCTGGTGCAGTCTAACTGCCTTATGTCTTATTGTATTGCATTTTTCAGATTTTTCAAATTGTTTTACAACAGAAAACTGACAAACACTTTGATAAATCAGCCCCATAATCTTTCATGTAATTACATAAGTACATATGGAAAAGGTAACGTCAATAATTAAAGCTATAGAAGTATTATTATACTGTCCTTTCTTCAGTAATATTGCAGAACTAATTTACAGAAATATATACAGTACTGATAGTAGAAAGGACATTTCCTGCAAATCTAATATCATTCATCTGTAAAATAGCAACTCGATATAGGACACTTGAAATTGCTTAGCAGATGTTTAGCTCACAAAACAGTGAATTTTCTATCATCATCCTTCTGTTTGTAAATCAGTTCTGGTTCTGGAAAATTGAAATTTTACTGGTGACTTGGTTATAAAAAAATAACAAATAAAGCTACTCAGCTACTGCATTTTCCTGAATCCAGTGAGTATGCCCCATTGTCTGAGTTTACACCAGAAGGAAGATGTCACTATTCCGGGAGCAGCAGAACCACTATGACTTGTGATTGACTTTTGAAAATTAGGTGACTTCAGTGGTGCATCATTTATGACGTCACAGGCCACATAAATCATTGTGCTGTTTGAATAGGTAAGTTCTGTTAAATTAATTTAGCTTTGTTTGTTATTTTGTAATAAACCAAACCATGGGTAAAATTTCAGTTTTGCATGGACAACACCTTTAACCTCCCACCAACATCTGCTATACTTGTACGACGCAGCGGGTAGCGCATTCCCGAAAACGACCATACATGTGCGATGCTGCAAGTTCCAGTTCAGGTCACCTCACTGAACTGAATAAAGATAGCTGCAGTCTCTAACAGCAGACCATGCCTGCATGTTGTCACAGGGGGCTGTACCGCCCACCCGCATTGGTGATTGCTGTAATTTACCTGTCAATTTTGACCCACCAATAATAATAATCTTTCTTTTTATGTAGCGCTAACATATTCCGCAGCGCTTTACAGTTTGCACACATTATCGTCGCTGTCCCCGAGGGGGCTCACAATCTAGATTCCCTATCTGTATGTTTTTTTTGGAATGTGGGAGGAAACCGGAGTACCTGGAGGAAACATACAAACTCCTTGCAGATGTTGTCCTAGGTGGGATTTGAACCCAGGACTCCAGTGCTGCAAGGCTGTAGTGCTATCCACTGAGCCACCGTGCTGCCCACCAATCATAGCATGTTAGCAATAAAGTAAAAAAATATATAAGCATGGTAGAAAGTGGAGATCAGTAAGACAGCACCAATCATAGCAGCGAAAAGAGATAGGGTGATTGCGGTATCACCTTTGTTTATTAACCTTTCTGGAGCTGTTTGGTTAATCAATAGTTACTGACCATTTGGCACCAAAGGGTCAATAATAAAAAAAATTGCCACTCTACACGTGATATTTCTCTCATATCTGATGTGCAAAGCAGTTGTATAGAACCTGTATACCTGCGAGAGAGAAATTATAATTAGTGGTTAGTGTCTGTGATCTTTCTGCGATCCTCCACGTTCCAGACGTTCATTTCATCTCCTCTATTGTGCTGTACTGTCTGCACTGCTCTGCTGTGTGACTAATCTGTGATCACAGCAGCAGCAGTTCCCAATCCCTGTTCCAGCTACCCCCGAGAAGCCAACCACACCCAAAGATAGAAAGAGGAAAACTATCTGCCCCGGAGCAGATCCCCAAAGAACAAAGATCCCCAAAGATCCCTGTTCCAGCTACCCCCGAGAAGCCAACCACACCCAAAGATAGAAAGAGGAAAACTATCTGCCCCGGAGCAGATCCCCAAAGAACACAGGAAGCCCCCAAACATGTAATGGCGGTTAGACAAGAGGAAATACAGACACAGACAGAAAATAGTATGAGCAAACGTTGGGGCCCAATCTTCCTAGAAAGAAAAGGATAGGAAGGACACTTACTGCAATCCTAAAAACCCTAAAAAATACCAACTCACTAATTGCAAAAACACCTGAGATCACATGACCTCTACCACCTAAATTAGTTCTCTGGTGTAACAAAACTAAGCAGCAGCCACTGAAAAAACTGGAAAAGGCAAATGAACAAATAACAGTGGCTCAGACAAACTGAGAGGAGCACAAGCCCCCGGAGGGGACCTGGCTGACCTCCACAGAAGTGCAGGACAAAATGCAAAAAGCAAGCACAAAATAAAAGCAGAAAATATCTTATCTGTTAGCAGAAGATGCAGGCAAGACACAGCAAGCTTCCAAGTGAACCAGGAACCAAAGTTGAGACAAGAACAATTGATCACCGGCAACCCTGATAGGAGGGAACCTCCCTTATATAAGACCAGTCTGTAACAGCTGATTGCCAATCTTCACAATCTTCATTGAATAGTTCAGTACTGTTTGTAACCACCAGAGGGAGCTTCTGCTCAGAATTCATTTCTAACACATTCACAACAGCCTACCATCTTTGATCATCTGGTAATCGAGCACTTCAGCAGTTAATTTGCTGAGGCATACAACTCCCTAAGGGACATCTCTATAGATGAATCTCTGGTTCATCTCAAACGGAAGTTAAAATTCTTACAATACTTGCCCAGTAAGAGGACAAAGTACGGAAGTAAACTGTACAAGCTGTGTGAGAGTACCTCAGGGTACAACCACAGATTAGGATTTGCAAAGGGAGAGACACCCGGGTTGAACTGAATGCCCCACGGGCCTGGAAATAAGTGGGAAATTTGTGTGTGAATAGGTGCATCCACTGCTAGATCATGGTTATTACCTCTTCTACACCAGCATCCCACTCTTCAAGTCACTATCTGCCAGAGGTACTGTTGCATGTGGCAACGTACAGAAAAATCAGAGAGGCCTCCCTAAGCCCCTAATTGGGCAACTAAGAAGAAAGGATGACAGCAGAGACAACAAGCTGGTGGTCAACAATAAGGACAAAGTGGAAGTCCTTATCTTGACCACAATACACTGTGACAACAACTCATTTGTCACTGTTTGTGTTACCACAACAGAAGTCCCAAAGTCAGATTACATCCTGAATTATAATAAGTACATGGAGGGTGTAGATCTTTCAGACCAGGTTCTGAAACGGTAAAGTGCCATGCGAAAAAAAAAAATAAGGTACAAAAAGCTGGCCATGCACTACTTACAAGGCTTTTATACTATTTAGATGTGTACATAATATGGGGAGCTTCATTCAATTTCAGGAAGTAGTTTGTTAGGGTTCAAGTTCCCGCTGCTGTACAAGGGGAGTCTCGAACCAGTCCCGCTGCAGTCCCCCATCCATCTCCGGCCACAGTGGAGCCTGCTCAGCAAAGACGTCAGTCCCAGTGTCTCGCCCGGTCTAATACTGTGCAGAGACTTGCTGCTGCCACTTCAGGTTCTGCTATTGTAGCCAGTACTGGTCAGCGGCGAGCAGACATCTTTAGGTCTAAGTCCTTTGTTGCTTCATCTGAGCATGCCCAGGGCAAGATCTCCCATTGGAGATCAGGGGTCACATGCTCAGATACAGCTGCCACTCCTATTGGTCCTTCAGGAAGGTCCTGTGGCTGTTGATGTTCTGAAGCAGCTTCCCATTGGTCCTTCCTGGAAGGTCTTTTTCTCGAGGCTGCTATAAAAGGCTGTCCTCACCGCACGGCCGTGCGCTAGTATCAAATCTGTTACGTGCTTGCGTCAGTGTGGTCATGTATGCATGTGGTTAGGTCTGGCTCCGGTGAGGAGATTGTATGCACGTGTTCAGGGCTCGGCTGAAAACGCCATTAGAATACCGGCTACTCCGATGAGATTATTGCTTGTGTTCTGACTGCATGATCACGGACTGCTATCCGCACAGCAGTTAATTGTGTACCTGGACCCAGTAGGGTTCTCAGCGACTCTGTGACGCAACAGGGTTCGCTGTAAAACGCTAGTCAGCGCCCTAGTGTTTTACTTTGCGGCTCACTGAAGTTAAGTGAGTTCGCACTTTTCGCCATATAGCGCTGTGGCTGTCAGTATTCCGGGTTTTCTAGGTAACTTTGTCAATGATTTTGCCCTTTGTTAAAATGGAGTTTGCTCTTTTGTGTGCCCTACTTCCTGTTCGTTTGTTTAAAACCCGGCTCAGGTGCTGGCTTCCTTGCTGGAGTATTCTGCTTCCGTTTCCCTGCAACCCAGCTGCTTTGTTCCTCCCAGATCTTTTGTATATTTACCGGGAGAGTGCATAACCAGGTTATCTTCAGGTGTTTCTCAGCTACAGCAGCTTCTACCCATGGCTCTGGACATTCTCTGCATATGTAAGCTGCACTTACTGTGTTATCACTAACCTGTTGACTTTGGAATTTAACCCTTGGTTCACTCCATCTGGTAAGAACTGTGTTTCTGAACTGTGTTGCTGTTTAACCCTTCGTTCACTCCCTCGGTGAGAGCTGTTGGAACTGTTACTGGAATATTACTTACATATGAACCTGTTGTTGGACTTCACTGAATTATGCCACAACTGAGATTAACTTGTTCCTGGACCTCCCTGTGTCTACTGCATACCTGGATCTGACTCTTCATACACCAGCAGTGTGTGAATCCAGCCACGTTACCTGTGCATCAGACTTACCTTATGGTCACATTTGTGTGAGGACTCCGTCGTAAGAACCTTACCGCCCTTGCTATAGAGGTTCAAGGACTTATATATCTGGATTCATATAACTGGACTTGTATATATATGGACTCGTTTCATTGCATGTCACTACGGGTTGTTTGTATATTGTTTTTGGGTGTTTTGCTGTTTCACAAATACACTATTTGCATTCAAAGAAACCCGTCTCTGATTGTTCATTGCCCCACTCTATCAGAATCCTCGATTTCCTACAATAGTATAACAGTGGCATTCCCGCTAGCGGCTCTGTGGATTAACAGAGTTCGCACTAACTGCCACAGCACACTACGGCGTTTATTTTAGCGACTCTGCGGGATAACAGAGTTCGCTACTTACGCCATCTTACTAGCAGCAGGCTCTGCCTGCACGGTGGACCCCGGGCTGTGAACGCACCTCTCTACATCTTATATTTGGTGTGTTCTGCAGACCCTAACATAATTCTAGCGCCAAGGTCTGGCTAGTAAAATGGCGGATGAACAGCGTTTACAGCTGTACATCCAGCAGCTGGAGGGTAGGTTGGCGGCTCTTGAGCGCACAACCTTAGCTGTGGATGTTACCGCAGTCACTGTTCAGGCTGCTAGCGTAGCTGCAGCCAGTTTGTCCTCTGCCACTTCTGCCCCTACATTGTCCCACCTCCCGCTTCCAGACAAGTTTGCTGGTGACAGCAAGCAATGTCAGGGATTCGTGAGTCAGTGCTCCATACACCTCGAGCTTCTGGCTGCATGTTTCCCCACGGATCGGGCACAAGTGGGCTTTGTGATAGCTCTTCTGTCGGGCAGAGCGTTGGAGTGGGCAACGCCGCTGTGGGAGCTCGACGACCGTGTGGTGCAGAGCGCTTCTCGTTTTCTGGAGGCTCTGAAAAAGGTTTTCCTAGGACCTCAGGTCACCCACGATACGGCGCTCCAACTGCTGGCAAGTACCCAGGGTTCTGCTTTGGTCAGCCATTTTGCTGTCCAATTTCGGACTCTGGCCTCGTAATTAGAGTCCTCATTCCCGTGTTCTGGAGAGGACTGGCGGGTCATGTGAAAGACGCCTTGGCTACCAAGGAGATTCCTGCCACACTGGAGAAGCTTATCGCTATTTCCACCCGCGCCGACCTCCCTTTCCACGAGCGGAAGTTGGAACGTGCCCACTGTAGGCAGAGGGTTCGTTTGGCTCCTACCTTCGCCACCCCTGTGAAGTCGCCCGTTCAGGCGCCCGACCTTCAGGAGGTTGCTCCTGCGGGATCTAAATCTCGGGTCACTCGTCCATCCCCGATTTGTTATATTTGCCAGCAGCAGGGACATTTTGCCAACCGATGTCCACAGCGGCTGAATAAACGGTCGCGCCCAGTAACCGTAGGAACAGGGTCACTGGACGCCATGAGTTTTGCCCCTAAAGTGCTCCTCAAGGGGATAATTACCCACGGTTCTACCACCCTACCCGTCAAGCTGTGTGTGGATTTTGGGGCAGAGGGGAATTTTATGTCGTCCTCCTTTGCTTCTCGCCACACCATGCCTTTGGTGTTGCTGGCTGAACCAGTGCCGGTACGGGTGTTGAACGGAGCAATTCTGCCCACACAATTCACCCATCAGTCTGTCCCACTCACCTTGTCTATGTCTCCTTCCCATCAGGAGAATATATAATTTTTTATCCTCTCTCAGGGTATGGATGAGGTTTTGTTGGGATTACCCTGGCTCTGCAACCACTCTCCCCATATTGAGTGGTCTTCAGGGAGAATTCTGGCTTGGGGTAATTTATATAAAGGCAGATGCATTAGGGACAGCATTCAGGTCACCACTCCTGAGATACCCATAGACCTCTCTCCTCTTCCCAAGGTCTATTGGTCCTATGCCGACGTTTTCTCGAAGAAGGCTGCGGAGACTCTTCCGCCTCATTGCCCTATGACTGTCCTATCGACCTCTTGCCTGGAGCTGAGCCTCCTAGAGGAAGGGTTTATCCCCTCTCTCTTCCTGAGACAGAGGCCATGTCCCAATATATTCAGGAGAACTTGGCAAGGGGATTCATTAGGAAGTCGGTGTCACCAGCGGGAGCGGGGTTCTTCTTTGTGCAGAAGAAGAACGAAGAATTACGTCCATGCATTGATTATAGGGGTCTCAACGCTATCACTGTGAAAAATAATTATCCTTTGCCGCTAATCTCTGAGCTCTTTGACAGGCTTCGGGGAGCAAGTGTATTTACTAAGCTAGACCTGCGGGGTGCGTATAACCTGATTCGCATCCGTGAGGGGGACGAATGGAAGACGGCATTTAACACCAGGGATGGGCTTTACGAATATCTTGTAATGCCCTTTGGGCTCTGTAATGCCCCAGCTGTCTTACAAGACTTTGTGAACGACATCTTCCGGGATATGTTGACCAGCTCGGTGGTAGTCTATCTGGATGACATTCTCATCTTTTCTCCAGATATGGTCTTCCACCGGAGAGATGTCTGCAAGGTCTTCGACCTCTTGCGAGCAAGTTCCCTATATGCGAAGTTGGAGAAGTGCATGTTTGAGCCGGAGTTTCTACCTTTCCTGGGCTATATCATCTCCACCCAGGGATTGGCTATAGATCCTGCCAAACTACAGGCTGTAATAGATTGGCAAGAACCCCACTCCCTTAAAGCGGTGCAGCGCTTTATAGGGTTCATCAACTACTATCACCAATTCATTTCCCACTTCTCTACTTTGGTAGCTCCCTTGGTAGCCCTCACCAAGAAGGGAGCTAATCCCAAGTTATGGTCAGAGGAGGTCTCCAAGGCCTTTACTTCAGTTAAATCTCATTTTGCTAGTGCTCCCATCTTACATCACCTCGATGTTGATAAGCTTTTTATATTGGAGGTAGATGCCTCATCCGTTGGTGCTGGAGCAGTCCTCTTCCAAAAGGATGCTCAAGGTCGGAAGCATCCTTGCTTCTTATTTTCCAAGACCTTCACACCAGCGGAGAGGAATTATTCCATTGGGGACAGGGAGTTACTAGCCATGAAGTTGGCCTTTTCCGAGTGGAGACATCTCCTGGAGGGCTCGTTTTCCTTTCAAGTTTTTACTGACCACAAAAACTTGATTTATTTACAGATTGCCCAGCTGCTAAATTCTCACCAGGCCAGATGGTCCTTGTTTTTCTCCCGGTTCCATTTCACCCTCCATTTCCTCTCCGGTGAGAAGAACATTCGTGCCGATGCTCTGTCTCGCTCCGTGGTGTCCTCTGAAGAGGTGGAGGAGGAGCCTCCGCTGATTGTCCCCACAGAGAGCCTAAGAATGGTGGCCCCTGTTTCGCTTGAGTCTGTGCCTCTGGGCAAGACTTTTGTGCCCACCAATTTGCGACCGGAGGTACTCTGTTGGGCACATTCGTCCAGGGTGGGTGGACATTTTGGGACAAAGAGGACATCTGAGTTGCTGGCGAGGACATACTGGTGGCCACATATGGTCCGTGACGTCAGGGAATACGTTCAGGCGTGCGTCTCCTGCGCCAAGAATAAGTCCCTTGACAACGGCCAACTGGGCTACTTTTCTCTCTACCGGTGGAGATGGTCGGGATGGATTTTGTGGTGAGTTTACCCTAGTGTCGGGGCTGCACCATCATCTGGGTGATAACCGACCACTTCTTCAAAATGGTACAATTGGTGCCGTTACCACGGTTACCGTCTGCAGGGCCTTGGCAGTATTATTCATTAGGCATATTTTCCGCCTACACGGTATGCCAGACAAAGTTGTCAGTGATTGTGGTCCCCAGCTTGCGTCTCGATTCTGGAGAGAGCTGTGTCGTCTACTCAGCATTGAGTTGAATGTCTCCTCTGCATACTATCCCGAGACTAATGGGTTGGTAGAGAGGGCCAACCAGACCTTGGTCACATACTTGTGACATTTTGTCTCTGCCAGGCAGGATGACTGGGCATCCTTGCTACCATGGGCTGAGTTCACTCTAAATAATGCTGTGGCTGACTCCACCGGACAGACCCCATTCCTCCTGAACTACGGTCAGCATCCGTGGGTACCAGTGCCCATGCCTGTGTCTTCCGCCGATTCCAGGGTGGCAGACTGGGCTGTGGAGGCACGGGACATTTGGGACCGCACCCAGGATGCCATTCAGGCCTCCAAAGAGAGGATGAGGTCTTCGGCCGATGCCCATCGGCGCCCCGCTCCTACATTTGCTCCGGGTGACCTAGTGTGGCTCTCTGCCCGAAACATCAGGCTACGTGTAGAGTCCACCAAGTTGGCACCTCGCTTTTTGGGTCCCTTTAAAGTTCTTGAGCAGGTGAACCCGGTGGTTTACCGCCTAGCCCTTCCGCCTCGTCTTGGTATCACTGACACCTTTCACGTGTCCCTCCTGAAACCCGTGGCCATTTCCCGGTTTTCCGAGTCATCTGCCGGGACGTCGGGTTCATCTATCGATGATCATGAGGTGAACGCCATTGTTGGGTGCAAGGTGGTACGAGGCAAAAAATTTTATTTGGTGGATTGGAGGGGTTATGGGCCTGAGGATAGGTCCTGGGAGCCTGCCGAGCATGTTCACACTCCGCAGCTCATCACTGCCTTTGAGCGCAGCGAGGCCCAAAGAAGAAGGGGCGGTAATGTTAGGGTTCGAGTTCCCACTGCTGCACAAGGGGAGTCTCGAACCAGTCCCGTGTGGTCCCCCATCCATCTCCGGCCACAATGGAGCCTGCTCAGCAAAGACGTCAGTCCCAGCGTCTCGCCCGGTCTAATACTGTGCAGAGACTTGCTGCTGCCTCTTCAGGTTCTGCTATTGTAGCCAGTACTGGTCAGCGGCAAGCAGACGTCTTTAGGTCTAAGTTCTTTGTTGCTTCATCTGAGCATGCCCAGGGCAAGATCTCCCATTGGAGATCAGGTGTCACATGCTCAGATACAGCTGCCACTCCTATTGGTCCTTCAGGAAGGTCCTGTGGCTGTTGATGTTCTGAAGCAGCTTCCCATTGGTCCTGGAAGGTCTTTTTCTCGTGGCTGCTATAAAAGGCTGTCCTTACCGCACGGCCGTGCGCTAGTATCAAATCTGTTATGTGCTTGCGCCAGTGTGGTCATGTATGCATGTGGTTAGGTCTGGCTGAAATAAGCCCCTAGAATACCGGCACCTCCGGTGAGGAGATTGTGTGCACGTGTTTAGGGCTCGGCTAAAAACGCCATTAGAATACCGGCTACTCCGGTGAGGAGATTATTGCTTGTGTTCTGACTGCATGATCACGGACTGCTATCCGCACAGCAGTTAATTGTGTACCTGGACCCAGTATGGTTCTCAGCGACTCTGTGACGCAACAGGGTTCGCTGTAAAACGCTAGTCACCACCCTAGTGTTTTACTTTGCGGCTCACTGAAGTTAAGTGAGTTCGCACTTTTCGCCATTATAGCGCTGTGGCATTCCCGCTAGCGGCTCTGTGGATTAACAGAGTTCGCACTAACTGCCACAGCGCGCTACGGCTTTATTTTAGCGACTCTGCGGGATAACAGAGTTCGCTACTTACGCCATCTTACTAGCAGCAGGCTCTGCCTGCACGGTGGACCCGGGCTGCGAACGCACCTCTCTAAATCTTATATTTGGTGCGTTCCGCAGACCCTAACATAGTTAACAAGTCCTTATTGTTTGTCTCTCAGGAAGCTAAAGTTCACAATACTTCTGAGGTGCCCATATTGTATGAGAGCAACATTTTCCTGGTGAGGTTCCTGAAACTGCAAGGAAGGGAAGAACATAGAAAAGGTTCAGTGTGTGCTTCAAAAGGGGAATATGAAAGGACATAAATTACTATTGTGAAACCTGCCCTTGAAACCTGACCTTTGCATTAAGGATTGCTTCAAAGTGTAACACACATCCATGAATTTTTTAAATTTGATTTTACCTTGATACTACAGCACCCTTTTATAGCCTGATGTACTGCGACAACTTACACATACAACTACATTATAAATTCGTACACCAGTGAAACCACCAGCATTATTATTATAATAATTATGCCCCTAGGTAAAATACTTGAGGGGTGTCATTTTCAAAATGGGGTCACTTGTGGGGAGTTTCCACTGTTTTGGCACATCAAGGTTTCTGCATATGCAACATGGCGCCAGCAAACAATTCCATCAAAGTTTGTGCTCTGAAACGTAACTCCTTCCTTTGGGAATTTTGTGGTTCATTTCCTTCTGTTACCCTTGTGAAAATGAAAGATGTGGGGCTAATGCAATACTTTTGTGGGAAAAATATATTTTTTTATTTTCACGGCTCTATGTTAAAAAAAATCTGTGAAGCACCTGTGTGTTCAAGGTGCTCACCAAATATTTAGCTAAATTTGTTGAGTGGTTTAGTTTCCAAAATGAGGTCATATGTGGGGAATTTTGGCACACCAGAAGCTCTGCAATCCCAACATGGCTTCCGACATCTATTCCAGGCCAATATTACATTCCAAAAAGTTAAATATTGCTCTTCCGCTTCCCTTCTGAGCCCTGCCGTGCACCTAAATAGAAGTTTTCCACTATATATGGGGTAATGTTGGGCAATTTCTACTGAGAACGACAAATGTTTAGCATCCATTTTCTCCCTTTACCTTGTGAAAACTAAAAAATTGGGGCTAAAGCAACATTTTTATGGGCAAAATTAAAATTCAAAGTTCAAATCACCATTTTGCCCCATTCAAAATATAAAAAATACACATATTTGGTATTAATCTATTTAGAAACGCCCATTCTATCAAAATATAAACTAAATTAATCTGATCGGTAAATGGTGTAATGAGAAGAAAAATTAAAACGTTTTTTGCTCTAACATTGCAAAATGCATAACAGGTGATCAAAACATCGTATCTACCACAAAATGGTATCAATAAAAATGTCAGCTCAACGAATAAAAAATAAACCTTCACCCAGATTCAGATCCCAAAAAATGGAGAAGCTACGTGTCTCAGAAAATGGTGCCTTTTTTCGCCAACTTTTGATTTTTTTTTTTCACCATTTAAATAAAAAAGAACCTTTACATGTTGGGTATCTGCAAACTCATAATGACATGTATAATGATAATGGCAGGTCAGTTTTAGCATTCAGTGAACATGGTAAAAAAAAAAAATTTTTGGAATTGTACTTTTTTTGCAATTTCATTGCACTTGGATTTTTTTTTCCTGCTTTCCAGTACACTATATGGTATATTCAATGGCGTTGTTCAAACATACAACTTTTTACGCAAAAAAAAACCTCACTCGGCCATATTGTCAGAAAAATAAAAAGTTATGACTGTGGGAAAAGGGTAGCAAAAAACGAAATTGCAAAATGGAAAATCCTAAGGTCGTGAAAGGGGTTAGTTACCATTATGTAACCATTTAAATCCTATTAAATGTACTAGGTACTAACAGTATTACCTGGGATGTTCTCAGAAGAAAACTTTTTCCAGATCCTATTACCAATCATTTAAATAGGGAATTAATAGGAAATTCTTTGTGTTATAAGTGTTTGTACGACTTAGCAGGATTGTAACTAGGGGTAGGTGGCATGTGGAACATTGCCCTGGATGCAACCAGCAAGGGTGCACCATTGGACCATCCAATGCAAGGGTCAATTGCATTCCTAGGGCAGCAGAATTTTGTCACTCACCAGCAGAGGGATTTGGTTGTCTTTTTGACATCAATACAATTGAAGTTCTACTGCCAGCACTTCTGGTGTCAAAGCAATGTCAGCAACCTGAAAAGTGTGAGGGGACAGTATGGGTAGGGGAATGTGAGAGGAAAGGATTTGAGAAAAGTGATGGAGCTGTATTGCAGAATAGTGTGAAGGGACAGTATTGGGACAATAATGGGAGGGGACAGTACATAGAGAAATTGTGAAGGGATAGTGTAAGGGGAAAGTGTGAGGGGACAGTAGTTGGAAAAAAAAGTATAGTATACGGAGGAAAAGTGTGAGGTGAAAGGATGGAGACAAAATGAGAAAACAGTATGGGGAAATAGTGTGAGTAGACAGCATGGGGGAATAGGAAGAAGGGACAATATGTGGGGAAAAGTGTGAAGTGACAGTATGTGGGGAATGTGAGGAGACATTATTGGGGAGGTATGTGGGATGGCACAGTAAAGACACTGAGTAGTATAGTGGGGACACAGTGCGAGGAGAAAGTGTGAAAAGGAGGCCCATTATAAAAAGGGGGCAGCGTGGTAGGGGGGGTCACATACAATAGGGACAGTCGTGTCATTATAGCTAATCAGGACAGACCATGAGGTGATTATAGCTGATAGAGGCAGAGAGTGGGCATTTATAACTAATCAGGGCTAGACAGGGTGGCAATTTTAGCTAAGAAGAGGGAACAGTGTAGTGCTTAGAGCGTGCAAATAAGAGCAAACTATGGTGGTTACAGTTCATAAGGATGGACAACATGAAAGCAAAATTTGAAAGGATAGGACAGTGTTGAGGCCATGTACCATAACAAAAATAGTGTAAAGGTCATATTTTCTGCAGAGAGCAAAATAAGTTGCAATTTTTTTTAGGGGCACAATGTAGGGCAGATAATTTTTTTTATTAAGGAACATTTAACTACACTGTTATTTTAAGGGCACCATGTCAGGATGTACTGCAGACGAATGGAGAAGATGGAAGTATGCCAAGGTAAACTGTGGATGTGAATAGTCATCATGCATCTGGATAAGATGGGGAAGAAAAGAAAGCTAGCAACTCCAATCAGTGAAGAAAGATGTCTCCTGTGAAAGTATCTGAGCTTAAATGTTTTTGTGATACTGACTACATCTTATCAGTAGAGATGCCTGAACCCAAAAGTAAAGTTTATGATCCGAACCAAACACCTACTGTTCGGGCAAGGACCCCAAATACGGACTTTACTTTGAAGTTTGTGTTATTGTTTGGGTTAGGCACCGCGAACACCGAGTGTTTTTCGCCCTGTCATGTGCATGACAGCGCAGCAAACACTGTCTTTGATCGGCGGTAAAATCATTACTGTCGATCAGAAAGCCACGGTTCTCATGCTGTCAAATGACAGTGTGAGCATGCAGCTGTGATCGGAGGTAAAAGTTTACCTCCGGTTATTGGCATCAGCTGATGGGACTATTACTCCCATCAGCCTAAGCCTGCAGTCCCTAATAACAGCAATAGCAGGCCTCGGCTGAAGGGAGTATTCATCAGCCGGCGCCTGCGCTCTAAATAAGTAATAAAAAAAACAGTGTGGGTTCCCTGTATTTTTGATAACCAGTCAGGCAAAACTGACAGCTGCTGCTGGCTGCTGTAATTCTCAGGCTGGTAAGGGGCCATGGATATTGGACCTCCCCAGCCTAAAAATAGCAGCCCGCAGCCACCCAGAAAAGGCACATCTATTAAATGCACCAATTCTGGCACTTTGCCTGGCTCTTCCCACTTTGCCCAAAGATGCCTCTCCATTACTAATTCTATAGTTATAGTGTAAATAAACGCACACCAAGAATAAAATCCTTTATTTGAAATAAAGAAAGCACACTTTTACTTTTTTATGTAAAACAATTTACTAGCCCCAGCAATCTGCTTAAGCTTGACTGGTTGTCAAAATGGGGGGACCTCATGTCGTTTTTTTAATTATTTATTTAAATAATTAAAAAAGACAGCGTGGGGACCCCTCTATCCTTGAAAACTAGCCTTGCTAACACAGCTGTCAGTTTACCTGGCTGATACCAATAATACAGGGGAACCCACACCATTTTTTATTATTTATTTAGAGTGCAGGTGCCGCCTGATGAATACTCTTATCAGCCGCCGCCTGCTCTCACTGTTATTAGCGGCAGCAGGCGTAGGCTGATGGGAGTAGTAGTCCCATCAGTTGACGCCAGTAACCAGAGGCAAATTTTTTACCCATGGTCACAGCTGTGGGCTCACAATGTCACCTGACAGCATGAGAACCGTGGCTCTCTGACCGGTGCCAATGATTTTATTGCAGCAGTGTTTGCCTCACTCTCTTACAGATGACAGTGTGGCAAACACAGGATGTTTGGGCCCCCCATTCAATTAAATGGGGTCCTAGTTCGTGTACTGTTCTGTCACCAGAAATTAACTTTTTTTAACTGTTTGGCCGAATCCGCCAGATCCGAACATCCAGGGGTTCGCTCATCACTACTTGTAATAAAATATTCCATATTGTGGAAGTGAAGGGGTTGGGTAGGGAAAAATCTGTAAAAATTTTGGGATTTATGAATATATTGTTTTAATAATATATACTATTTACAGTATACTGTTTAGTTGAGAGGATAGTTGCATCAATTTTCCTAGAAAATTTACATTGCACTGTTTCAGGAGAAGCTAGGAAATTGTCAATCTATTTTTGTTTCATACTAGAAAAACTAATGAAAACACTAATGGTAAAATTTGACACATTGACCAACCCTGGATGGAAATCTGATCCAACACACGGATGGAAATCTGATGGTCCTCCTTTCATGTTTCTCACATACAGGAAAAAAAATCAGTTGTGAAACCTGCCTTAGAGTAAATTGTGTAATTCAAGATTAGAGTCTCTTTCTCTAAGTTTTGCATTTTGTAGTATATGTAGTTTTACTCAATATAAAGTCCTGTACACATTAATCATACTCTGGAGTTCCTTGCATCTATGACAGAACTAAACTTTACACTGCAGAAAAATATCACCTTGATAACTTTTCTAGGTCTACATAATTAACCGTATGGGAAAAATGTCATTGGGAACTGGGGATCTTCCATTAATCAAAGCGCTTTATGGTCAACAGCGTAATATATGTTAGAGACTAAAAACATGATTCGCGTAAAGCAAATGTCTAACTCTAACGTTGAGTAGCATTTTGTGATTTTTTTACCTTAATAAATCCAGACTGCTAATTATTTTTTATATCTGAATAGTAATATGTGTGTGTATATAATATTTTTATATATACATATATTTACAGTAAACATACATACAGTTGTATGTATAACACAAAATGCAGTTTTTAAATGAAGGTTTTTATTAAGGGAGAAACAAATCCAATCCTACAGAGCCCTATGTGAAAAAGTGATTGCCCTCTAATAACTGGCTGAGACACCGTTAGCAGCAAAGACTGTAATCAAGTTATTTGCGATAACTGGCAATGAGTCTTTTACAACGCTCTGGAGAAATTTTGTCCCACTCACCTTTAAATAATTGTTGTATTTCAGCCACATTGAAGGGTTTCCGAGCATGAACCGCCTTTTCAAGGTCATGCCACATCATCTCAATTGGATTAAGGTCAGGACTTTGACAAGGCTACTCAGCTTGAGGTCACAAACAGATTGCTGGACATTCTCCTTCAGGATTTTTTGGTAGACAGCATAATTCATGGTCCCTTTAACCACAGCAAGTCTTCTGGGTCACGAAGCAGAAAAACAGCCCCAGACTATCACGCTACCACTGCCAAATTTTACTATTGATATGATGTTCTTTTTCTGAAATGCTGTTTGTTACTTCTATGCCAGATGTAAGGGGCCATACATCTTCTGAACAGTTCAACTTTTGCCTCGTCCGTCCACAGAGTATTCTCCCAAAGGTCTTGGGGATCATAAAGGTGTTTTCTGGCAAGACTGAGACGAGCCTTTATGTTCTTATACTCAGCAGTGGTTTTCGTCTTGATACTCTTCCATGCAGGCTATTTCTGACCTTAACTGAGACAAGAGAGGCCTGAAGTTTTTTGGATGTTGTTGTGGGCTCCTTTGTGACCTCTTGGATGAGGCATGCTCTTGGAGTAATTTTGCTCAGGCGGCCACTCCTGGGAAGGTTCAGCACTGTTCCATGTTTTTGCCATTTGTGAATAATGGCTTTCACTGCGGTTTTCTGGAGTCGTAAAGCTTTAGAAATGACTCTAACCTTTTCCAAACTGATAGATCTCAATTATTTTGTTTCTCATTTGTTTCAGAATTTCTTTGGATTGTGGCATGACGTCAAGCTTTTGAGGACTCTATTGGGCTACTTCACTTTGTTGGGCAGGTACTATTTAAGTGATTTCTTGATTGAGAACAGTTGTGGCAGAAATCAGGCAAGGGAATTTGAACTCTGCTTCCAAAGATGTGATAAACCACAGTTAATTTGTTTTGGGGGGACAATTGCTTTATCAAACAGGACCCTGTAGGGTGGATTTCTTTTCCCTTAATAGTAAATACCTTCATTTAAAAACTGCATTTTGTGTTTACTTGTGTTCACTTTACCAAGTGTGACAGACATGCAAAAGAATAGGAAATCAGGAAGGGGCAAACACTTTTTTACACAACTGTATGTAAATGCAAAAAAAAATCAGTTCCGCATAAAGCAGCAACTGAAAGAAGGGTGCAAAGCCTCCCAGGCATAAACCAATCCTTCAATATACACAAAAATGGAGGTAGCACATCCAAAGAGAAAAAAATGTAAGGTTTTAATGGCCCAGAGGGACGGCACTATGTGCCATTAAAACTTTTAATATTGTTCTGCTTTGGGATGATTATCTCACTGAACACAAGAACTTTTTCCAAAATGTTATTAATAGTGAGTTTCATAGAACCTTTTCTTTAAGGCTGGTTTTTCATTTGTATCTGTGCGCATTATTTGATCATGCGTACATATCTTTGACATGGTGTATGCAGGGACATGCATTTGCATGCGTTCACATGTGTTTGCGTACGCATGTGTCATTTCGCGGTGTCAGGCGAATGCAACATGTTGCATTTTTTGAAGCGTCAAAAAAACCGTCAAATATGCACATTCATGCGCATGCGGATGAGTGCATCAAAACAATGCATTACTGTCTATGGGAACGGATTGATACGCAAGAACATGCGCATGGATGCGTTCGATGAGCATGCGGACTTCAGACTGCGCATGTCCAGGAACTGATTACAGCACCTGGAAATATCGAACACATACGCATAAACAACGCAAACGCATGCAAAAAGGCATACACACGCAGCGTTTTTTTTTGCGGCATGTGTAAGATGGTGTGGATAAAAAATGCTGCGTAAACATGCATTTGCATGCGTTTTGGCATGCGTTTGTGTATGCAGATGATACGCTGCGGACATATATGCAAATGTGAACTTAGCCTAACCCATAACCATAAAATAACGTTAATTATATATCTTTCACCATAAAATCTTCTGTTTTACTCAAATTAGTTGATGCAAAATTAAACACACCCCACGTCAAAAACTACTACATCTAGTATTTTGTATGACCTTCATGATTTTAATGGACAGCTCCAAGTCTTCTAGGCATGTTATAAACAAGTTGGTGACATATTGCAACACTTTTTCCATTCTTCAAGAATAACCTCTTTGGAGCCTGGATGCTTAATGGAGAGTGCTGCTCAACTTGTCTCTTCAGAATTTCCCAAAGTTGTCGGTTTGCTTCGGTTCAGGTGACATACTTGGTCATTGAGTCACATTAACCCTGTTCTTCTTCAGAAGTGCAACAGATATGTGTCTTGGACCATTATCATGTTTGAGAACTGCACATCTACCAAGGGCATGGAGTGATGGTAGCATTGTGAAATGCAGCTTCTGACACCAGCAGCACTTTTGCAGCCTCACATAATGACACTGCAACCACCTTGTTTCACTGTAGGC
>JARQOD010000001.1:101572514-101623209 GCA_033576555.1 Oophaga sylvatica
CCTTTCTATAAAAGACCTTTCAGCAGAAGGAGGTTCAGCCGCAGAAGGTCGTCCAAGGAACGAGCCAAATGGGATGAAAAGAGGCGAAGAGGTACAGGGTTTATGTTTAGGGGTCCACCTAGGGAAACAAAAAAACCCTCGCAATGACTAGCAATGCCGGTAGGAGGCAGATTGAGGGCCTTCTACCCGGCCTGGTCGGAAATTTCAAGCAGTAGCTGGATCCTTAACATCATAGCTACAGGGCTGCGGTTAGAATTCTCCTCGGTACCTTGGGATAACTTTAAAATTACCCTACTCAGGTTCATCCCCATCGGAGCAGGCCGCTCTAGAGTTGGAGGTTCAGGAGCTTTGCGCTAAGAAAGTCTTAGTGGAGGTGCCAGAAGCAGAGCGGGGTAAGGGGTTTTACTCCCCTCTGTTTTTGATCCGTAAACCGGACGGGTCTTTTAGAACAATTATTAATTTGAAAGCCCTCAATAAGTTCCTGATTATTCACCCATTTAAAATGGAAACGGTCAGCTCAGCAATAAAGCTTCTGTTTGAAAATTGCTTTATGGTGGTGTTAGATCTGAAAGACGCTTATTACCACATACCGATCCATATGGAGCATCAGCGTTTCCTCAGAGTAGCAATCCAGATGGGGGAATCGCTGCGACATTTTCAATATAGCGCCCTTCCTTTTGGCTTGGCGGTTGCCCCACGAGTGTTCACTAAGGTTATGTTGGAGGTCATGGCCCACTTACGTGAATCCAACATGCTTATAGTCCACTACCTCGACGACTTTCTTATCATTGGGGAGACGACAGAGCATTGCCTAGAGCAACTGCAAAGAGCAATGTCTATTTTAGAGCGGCTGGGATGGCTAATAAATACCAAAAAGTCTCGTTTGAATCCGATGAGGGTCCAGCAGTTTCTAGGGCTAATTCTGGATTTGTGGAACCAGATCTGTAGTTTGCCGTCACATAAGTTGGTTCGCTTACGGTACCAAGTCCTAAACGCTTCCAATAACCCCTCCATGTCGCTTAGGAAGGCCATGTCTCTTTTGGGCTCCCTCTCGTCCTGCATTCTCGCGGTTCGGTGGGCTCAATTTCACACAAGGACGCTGCAAGCTGAGGTCTTGCTGTATCAAAATTTGCTAGGTGGTTACCTGGAAGGCCAGCTATCCTTGTCCCAGGCTGCTATAAGATCCCTGGATTGGTGGAAGGATGAGACGAACCTGTCTAAGGGGGTTCCCTGGGAATATGAGATATCCCGAATAGTCACAACAGATGCTAGCCCCTCTGGGTGGGGGGCTCATATGGGGGACGTTATGGTTCAGGGCTTATGGGACCAGGATCAAATTCAAATGTCTTCTAATATGAAGGAGTTAGCGGCGGTAGAGCTAGCAATTAAAAAGCTCCTTCTCTATCTACAGGGTCACCACGTTCGAGTGCTCTCCGACAATCGTGTCACAGTCGCTTACATCAACCACCAGGGTGTTACTCGTTCCAGTCCTCTCATGGAAGTGGCAAGGCGCCTACTCCAGATAGCAGAACGACACTTTCTTTCTCTAACGGCTCTACATATAAGGGGAGAAGAAAATACCAAGGCGGACTTCTTAAGCCGCAATCTCCTGAGTAGTGTTGAGCGATATTGCTCGATATCTAAAAATATCGTATCGAAATTGAATCGCCGATAGCACTAAATATCGTCGATATCCGATTTCGATACCGGAAGTCCCATGTAAGTCTATGGGAACAAAATATCGCAACAAAAAAAAACCCTTTCTTTCGTTGTAAACACAAAATATACACACATAGAATACATATATATATATATACATGTCATTGTGACATATATATATACATATATTTATAGTTTATACACTTCTACATAGTAAAATCGACTCTAATTCAATTGTCGGGTAAAGACGTGACATACCCATAGAAGTCGACGGGCTCGGTGCCGAGTACCCCGAAAACCTCTGGCTCTGTGCGACTCAACTTGGGCGTCACGAACAGGATTCTGTAGCTCGCTATAAGCGAGTCCTGTGTGCCTGAATTGCACTGGTTTTGTGCTTGAGAATTGCTAAAATCATCAGAGAATGTATTTGCCATTTTTCCGCCATATCTGCGTCACGACGAGGCACTGGTGAAGAAGAAGGGCGTGCTCTTCGTGGGTGTCACTCAGTGGCGCAAAAACGATGGCCGCCCACTGTAAATGGTACTGCAATGTAAGATCGTGCCCCACAGCTCTGGAGTTCCGCCTCCTCATCCTCCTCAGTGTGCGGAAACTAACACGAAGGTCCCGCCTCCCTACAAAAGAGGGGCCCTCTCCAGATGCTAATGACACATGTGACTTGGCAGAGATGGCTAATGGGAATGGACACGACGAGCAGAAGTGGGAAGGGATGGAGCAGTCAGAGCTCTCCCCCCACGGAAGCGACCCGATCGCCACGGAATCACCGTTGGGCACCCGGCCTGTAAACCCTCCTACGCTGCAAGAAGCGGAGGATACCCTAAGAGGCCTGGCCCGGCACCGGGAGGAGGTCGCCAGGATGGAAGCCAGCTGGCGTGCCCTAAAAATAAACTTGGAGCGGCGCCAATCCCTCTTACCTGAAGTGTCTGACTCTGTACCGGAAGGTGAGGCACCCGTTCTAGTAGAGGAGTCCTTGCAATGTGATCCGGTTGACGTTGTCGCAGTGGAGGCACCCGTTCCTGCAAAAACCGCAGCACCGTCAGCAGCACCCCAGATCCCGCTGTCTGCCCCCGTCGCTGAGACAGAAGAAGCGACTCCCGTCCTCATGGAGAAGGCCGCGCAGGCACCAGAGCACTACCTGCCTGTACCGGAGCCCCGACTGTCATCTGATTTAGAGCCGTCTGCTTCCTCCGCAGGGGAGCGCCGCCAGGACTGGGGGGCGACAGGAGAGCTGCCGCAAACCGGACACTGTAAGCTGCAGTGGAGTGGTGGAGACATGGAGCAGCTGGTGGAGGAGAATTTCAACCGGCGTCAGGAGGAAGAGTGGAGACGCTGGGAGCGGGAAGCAGAGCGACAAAGGGAGCAGCGAGAAACCCTAAAACTTCGCCAACGTCACCTGGAGAAGGACCGGGCAGATAAGGACCGGATGAGAAAGGATAAAGGAACCCTGAGTGAGCCGCGGCGTAAGGGTGCAGTACGGAGCTTTAAATTGAAAGGTGGTTGGGGCTTCATCAAGGAGCCTGGACTTTATTTAGAAGTCTTTGTGACCCGGCGGGACGTGGAGGCTCACCTCCCAGAAGGACACACGTTGGGAGGGACCTGTTGCCAGGAGACTTGGTGACTTACACCCGACACTGGGGTTACAATGGGTGGTACGCCCTAAATGTTACCAGGTGCGACCCCTACTCCCCAGTGTGTCAGGAACCTGTGAGACCCTCGGAGCCTTCAGCCTCCCACATCCAGGCCTCTGCAAAAGTGCCCACCCCACGCCGTAAATCTCCCAAGCCTCCCTCAGTGGTCCCCTCAGCAGCCCCAGCTATGGACATGATAAGTATAGCTGGCCCGTACCCCGCGCCTGTTAGGCCCCCTGGGGTTCGTTCAGTCCGTGACATAGGGCTCCAGACCCGGAGGGAGATGAAAGAGGTGGCCACACAGATACAGATAGCGGGTCACGACTTGACTGTACAGGCCACACGACGTCATCAGGTCCTGGTGGTCCTTGGTGCCTCGGATGTTTGGCAAGCACCAGAAGAGTACCACGTGGTACCTGGAACACCCCTGCCAAAGAATTATAAATAACCCGGACAGGGTCCCTGTATGTAAATAGTTAAATTGTTGATGTACCCGGACGGGTGAATGTTCATAAAAAATTTTTTTAATTTAATAAAAAACACAACACAGTTTTCATTACTTTTATTACAGTCTCATCCTGCGACGCCATCGATCTCCTGTAAAAAAATGAAAAAAAAAACCAGCAGTATACCACCTGTCCGACGCAGTCCATAGTAACGAGTGTCCCACGACGATCCAGCTCTGCTACATCAGAATGACAGGCAGAG
This sequence comes from Oophaga sylvatica, assembly GCA_033576555.1. Lineage (NCBI taxonomy): Eukaryota > Metazoa > Chordata > Amphibia > Anura > Dendrobatidae > Oophaga > Oophaga sylvatica. Next base: position 101,576,528 of record JARQOD010000001.1, read on the forward strand.
CTGATTACCTGCTTCCCCGGCGGTGACGTCATCGGACTGACTGCTTTACGGCCGGGATTACCCTGCAGTCACTGCAGTTATCGCGAAAAACTGCATGTGACCGCCAGGGAGAAGATAATGGCGGCCATCAAGCAGTCCAGGACGTGACCGCCGGAGATCTTCTGCCAGGTAAGTGCCGCTGACTCCTGACAGACCCGACCGACGGACACTCACAGTGACAGTGACAAATCCGATTCCGGTATTCGATAAGACGAAAATATCGAAACGAATTATCGAAAGGCCGATAGAGCTAATATCGGCCGATAGCCGATATTTGCATTATCGTATCGCTCAACACTACTCCTGAGTCAAGGAGAGTGGTCATTAAAGACTTCCATCTTCAACCTAATTGTACGGAAATGGGGTCAACCGGAGGTAGATCTCTTTGCTACCAAAAGCAACAGGAAAGTGAGACAGTTCTGCTCTCTGAATCCCAAAGAACGCCTTCTGGCAGTGGACGCTCTTCTATTACAGTGGGATTTCAATCTAGCCTACGCCTTCCCTCCCCTGTCCTTACTCCCCCTAGTATTGAGGAAGGTCAGGAAGGACAGGGCAAGGATAATAGTAGTCGCTCCTTTTTGGCCCAGGAGGGCATGGTTTTCATGTCTCAGAAACATGTCGATAGCCGACCCGTGGGTCCTGCCGGATATTCCCGATCTGCTCTAACAGGGTCCAGTCTAACATCCTCGAGTAGCGGGCCTCCACCTGACGGCGTGGATTTTGAACGGTTGCTGCTGAGAGATAAGGGGTTTTCTGCTAATGTAATTAATACTCTCCTTAAAAGCAGAAAAGAGGTTACAACTAGAATCTACGCTAGGACTTGGAAGAAATTTCTCCAGAGCTCGGGGGTGGTAGCAGGGGACCCAACATCGATAACCCAGATTCTAGAATTCCTACAAAAGGGTCTGGACTTAGGTCTCTCCACAAGCACCCTTAAGGTGCAAGTTTCAGCTTTGGGGGCACTCTTCAGTTGCAACATCGCAAATAATTACTGGGTCAGTAGATTCATTAAAGCTGCGGGTAGGTCGAGACCCATAGTGAAGGTGAGAATCATGCCATGGGACTTGAACCTTGTTCTCACTGCTTTAACAGAGCCCCCTTTTGAACCTATATCAGCAGCATCAATAAAAATTCTTTCCCTTAAAACCACTTTCCTGGTAGCATTAACCTCGGCTAGGAGGGTAAGTGACATCCAGGCACTATCTAGACTGTCTCCTTACACTCGGGTCCTGAATGACAGAATAATTCTTAGACCTGATCCGGCATACCTACCTAAGGTGTCTTCCGCTTTCCACAGAACACAGGAAATTGTTCTCCCTTCGTTCATCCCTAATCCATCTAATCAAAAAGAGATAAAACTCCATACTTTAGATGTTAGAAGATGTTTACTGCAATGTTTGGCAGTCACTGATCCCTGGAAAAGGGACAATGCATTGTTTGTCTCTTTTCAAGGAATTAACAAAGGCCGTAGATTAACGAAGAGCTCATTGGCCAGATGGATTAGGGAAGCAATTTCTCTGGCATACACCTCGAGGGGCAAGCCGGCACCTGAGAGGCTAAGGGCGCATTCCACCCGAGCTGTGGCGACTTCATGGGCAGAGAGGGCAGAAGTCTCCATTGACCAGATATGTAGGGCAGCTACGTGGTCTTCTCCACACACGTTTTACACTCATTATAGATTAGATTTGGGTGCTTCCTCAGACCTTTCTTTCGGACTAAGGGTGCTGCAGGCAGTAGTCCCTCCCTAAGTAGTTATTACTCTCTGTAATTCTCTCTGTAGTGCTGTCATGGACGTTCGAATAAAGTCTAAGTTACTTACCGTTAACGGTATTTTTCGAAGTCCATGACAGCACCCTTACATTCCCACCCGGGTTCTATGTGCACTTCTTCCTCTTATATAGTCCACATGTAATAAACAATTGATTAATGTTACTGTGTGATGCATAAAATTTTTTGCTGTATACCATTTAACCTTGGTAGTCCTCTTATGCTCTGTAATCCAACTGATGCGTGGGAGAGGTGCCGCCCTTTTTGTATCTGTAGGTTTCCTGTTCCTAAGGGGCGGATCCCCTCTCTCTGTAGTGCTGTCATGGACTTCGAAAAATACCGTTAACGGTAAGTAACTTAGACTTTTTTTAATCCTTTTTAAATTGTGCCTTATATACAAGTCATCAAACAGGATAAGAATGTTTCTTAACATTTTTTTCCTGTACTGTACATTTCTCCTTGATTTTGAATGTTTTATTGTCAGTCCTTAAAGTGGACTAAAAGTGTGACATCACTGTTCTTAACAGCGATCTGGGAATCAGAAATGCTTCAAGGGGTCTACCGCATGCTGTTCTCCTTCCATTCAGCAATTTTTCCATCCATCTCAACATTTTAACTATCCCCCAGACCTTTTTATAAAGTGTGCCAGAAAAATGGTTGAATTTCCCATTGACTCCCATTATACTTGTTACTTGAAATGAGCATCTGAGCATTAGGATTGCTCGGTCGGAGTATCTAGAATCTGAGCAATTTAATGCTCACTCTTCACTAATCACTATCAGATCCTTTCTGCTCACTATAATATACATGGCATACAAATAAATGCATGCCAGTGTAGTTGCATGTCTGTATTTTAACATATAAATAGAACTGCAGGCAGGGGGGCCGTAATGCTCATGGAAGGGGGAGGAGGAGTGGTTTCTCTCCTGAAAGAACTCTTTAATATGTAGATTTATTTTACAAAGTTTTATATTAATGCACAAAAGATAAAATGCCATCTTTATTTTTTTAGGTAACAAAATGAAAAGTATTGAAAAGAAACTGAAGATTGCCATTGTGGCCATAGTAATACTGTATATTATTGTCCTAGGCCTCCTTGTCTTCACTATTAAACTAAAAGGTACAGTAAAGAATAATGTAATTGAAGCATTGCTTAAAAAAGAGTACCTTACATCAAAGTTTTCATCCTCTTAATATATTGCAATCATCATACTATATAGCACTGTGTACTTACAATTGCTCATTTTGCCTTTCTACCCAGCTAATTGTTGGCAGCGGATTATTCAGGATTCTCTCCAAGCAGGTGACAACAGAGCTTCTTTATTCAGGAACAATATATGGCAAGCTCAATAGATCAGGAATAAATCATTTGTGTGTCTCTATCTGTGCAGCATCTACAGCAGGCTGCTTCATCTTCCATACACAGCCACAGGAAAAGCGGAAAATACAGTCACATGCTCTCCCTGTTTGAGCCTCTGGGAGTTTTTTTGTTCTAACTTTATAAACAGCAACTAAACACTTATAGACAGGAATAGAGTTGTTGCACCAAACATATTCCAACACCCCCACTCAACAAGTACTTATCCTTTTAGTCCCACTGCAGATCTGAAGACCACAAACTTGGCTCTTGATAATGGCTTTGTCATACCATCAGCTATCATCTTGTCAGACTCGCAATAAACAAACTCGAGTACGCCACGTTACACTAAGTCACGTAAGTGGTGATGTTTTACATCAATGTGCTGAGTCCTTGCACTAATCTTCTCACTGCTGGCAAGTTTAATGCATCCTTGGTTGTCCTCATAAATAACTGTTGGTTCCAAAAGTTGTTTCAACCAAATTACTTCTTGATTTGCATAAACAGCAGACAAATATTCTGCTTCTGTAAACGATAATGTGACTGACACTTGTTTTCTGTTGGACCAAGAAATTGAATTTTCTCCTAACTTGAATAAGTAACCACTTGTTGATTTACGATCACTTGAATCTCCAGCCCAATCTGCAACCATATAAGAGTGAGAGAGAGATCTCCTGATGCAGATATCTTAAGGTTTAGCCTTTGAGTTTCTTTAAGATATTGAAAAATTCTCTTAATTGCATTCCATTCTCTTTGGCGTGGCTTGCATACACGTCAGCAGAGAATTCCGACTGTGGCTGTGATATCCGGACGAGTTGTGGTTGCTATGTACAGAAGTGCCCCCAGTGCTTGACTGTAACTCTCATTGCTGGGTAGCAGATCTTCTTCTCCTTCCAACTTTAAGTAGGATGGATCCATTGGTTCTTCTGTGTCTTCCTTGGTGGCTTCAGAGCTTATCCACACTTCAGTATTTTCTTTTTCAGTGTCTGGATTTAGTGATTGAGATTCCTGTTCTTGCTTCTTAGGTTGAATGCCTGGTGTAACTTCATGGAATTTGAGCAATACAGAGTTTTCATCAATCACTGCATCTCTGATGATTGTTACTGTGCTGGCCTCTGGGTGCAGGATTCTGTATCCCTTTTGAGTTTTGCTATAGCCCACCAGAACTCCTTGCTTTGCATGTGATTCCCGCTTGGAACGTTTTTCTTTGGGAACATACATAAACGCTTTGCTTCCAAATATCCTGAGGTGCTTCAGGTTTGGCTTCTCGCAGTTCCATAGCTCATATGAAGTTTTATTTGTGGCTTTACCTGGCACTCTGTTTTGAAGATTGCAAGCTGTCATGGTGGCTTCTCCCCAATACGTTGTAGGTAGATTCATATCAAACAACATACTTCTTCCACTTTCACAGAGAGTACAGTTCTTTCTCTCTGCAATGCCGTTTTGTTCTGGGTTGTATGAAATGGTAGTCTGGAACACGATTCCATCCTTTTTCAAAATGGTTTGCACCTTACCACTTTTATATTCGGTTCCATTACCTGCACGCAGGGCTTTTGGCATTCTTCGAAATTTGTTAAACACTACAGAAAGATATTCTTCAAGTTTCTGTGGATCTTCATCCTTACTGTGAAGCGACTGTATGTCTGGAGTAGTCAATAAATGTGAGAAAAGATCTCTTCTTCCTAAGAGTTTGAACACTCATTGGACCACATACATCTGTATGTATCAGATCAAGTGGCTGTGCAGATCTAGTGGTGCATATTTTAGGAAAGGATTTTCTGGACATTTTCCCTTTAAGACAGCTAGTGCACTTCATCATTTGACAACACTGGTTGATTTCAATACCATTTGCAAGTTGAGCTAGCTCCCTTACTGCTTCTGGATCTCTGTGCCCAAGATGTTCGTGCCATCCATAGAAACAGTTTTTATGCAGATCTTGTCTAGCACTGTACTCTCTTTCTTTGCATTTTAGCTGATAAAGTTCATCTTGGATTTTTCTTCTGCAAGAATGTGACCCTTCTTTGAGATGATGCAGCTGTTATCTCTAAAAGTAACCACATTCCCCTTTTGCGTAAGTTTCTTTACTCACAGAAGATTGCTTTCAAGGCTGGGAACATAGAGAACATCCTTTATTCTGCTTTGTGCTGAGGAAACTGGACAGTGGAGGTAGCAATCTCCTACTCCTTCTAAAGTTATATAATGAGTAGTGATGAGTGAGTATACCCATTGCTCGGGTTTTCCTGAGCATGCTCGGGTGGTCTCCGAGTATTTGGAAGTGGTCGGAGATTCAGTTTCTGTTGCCGCATGTGAGGAATACCTGTGAGGAATGCCTGTTTGTTAAGGAATCCCCACATGTATTCAGGCTGTCAAATAGCCGCAAATCATGCAGCTACGGCAACAGAAGCTAAATCTCTGAGCACTTCCAAATACTTGGAGATCACCTGAGCTTGCTTGGGAAAACCCTAGCAACGAGTATACCCACTCATCACTAATATAATGACCATTAACTAAGATGACCTTTTCTGACTTGCTTTCATTAAGGTCCGTGAAGAAATCCTTGTTATTTGTCATATGGCTGTTTGTACCAGAATCTATGCACCATATATGCTTTGCGGATGGGCCTGTACTGGTATTAAATACAGCTTCAACACATGCAGAATCTTCCTTTACCGCTGTTTTAACCCTTTGGTGACTGTTCTGCTTTTTAAGCTGACTCATTCTTGCTTTCCAAATTCTGCTTTAAGGTGGCCAGGCTTTTTACAGACAAATCATTCACGAGTTTCTCTTAGATTGCTCTTATATTTAGGGAAATGCTGTGTCTTTAATGCTGTTTCTGCTCTGGATTAATTACTGCTGCTTACATGCTGCATTTTTCTCTTGAATTCATCCACAAGTTTGCCTTTAACATACTCTAGTGCAGTGGTTCTCAACCTTTCTAATGCCGTGACCCTGCAATACAGTTCCTCATGTTGCGGTGACCCCCAAACCAAAAAATAATTACAGTCCTCCATACAATATTATGGGCCAAATATAATGCTCCATAAAGAATACTGGTCCCCATATAATGCTAAATACAAAATATTGAGCTCTCCTCTGCACTGTGCTGCGTTCTGCACTGTTACGGCTCAGGAAAGGGCACTGTGGAAAGACTCCCCATTATCATCATCATTGCCTCCCCATCATCATCATCGCCTCCCATCATCATTGCCTCCCCATCATCATTATCATTTCCTTCCCATCATCATCATCATTGTCTGCCCATCATCATTGGCTGCCCATAATCATCATTGCCTGCCCATCATCATTGGCTCCCCATCATCATCGCCTCCCTATCATCATCATTGCCTGCCCATCATCATTGGCTCCCCATCATCATCATCATTGCCTTCCCATCATCATTGGCTCCCCATCATCATCACCTCCCCATCATCATCATCATCATTGCCTGCCCATCATCATTGGCTCCCCATCATCATCATCATTGCCTGCCCATCATCATTGGCTCCCCATCATCATCATCATTGCCTGCCCATCATCATTGGCTCCCCATTATCATCGCCTCCCCATCATCATCATCATCATTGCCTGCCCATCATCATTGACTCCCCATCATCATGATCATTGCCTGCTCATCATCATTGGCTCCCCATCATCATCATTGCCTCCCCATCATCATCATCATCATCATTGCCTGCCCATCATCATTGCCTCCCCATCATCATCATCATCTTTGCCTGCCCATCATCATTGCCTCCCCATCATCATCATTATTGTCTGCCCATCATCATTGGCTCCCCATCATCATCATTTTCTCCCCATCATCATCATCATTGCCTGCCCATCATCATTGGCTCCCCATCATCATCATTGCCTCCCCATCATCATCATTGCCTGCCCATCATCATTTCCTCCCCATCATCATCATCTTTGCCTGCCCATCATCATTTCCTCCCCATCATCATCATCTTTGCCTGCCCATCATCATTGGCTCCCCATCATCATCGCCTCCCATCATCATCATCATTGCCTGCCCATTATCATTGGCTCCCCATCATCATGATCATTGCCTGCTCATCATCATTGGCTCCCCATCATCATCAATGTCTCCCCATCATCATCATTGCCTGACCATCATCATTGCCTCCCCATCATCATCATCATCTTTGCCTGCCCATCATCATTGCCTCCCCATCATCATCATTATTGTCTGCCCATCATCATTGGCTCCCCATCATCATCATTGCCTCCCCATCATTATCATTGCCTGCCCATCATCATAGCTTCCCCATCATCATCATCATCTTTGCCTGCCCGTCATCATTGCCTCCCCATCATCATCATCTTTACCTGCCCATCATTATTGGCTCCCAATCATCATCGTCTCACCATCATCATCATCATCATCATTGCCTGCCCATCATCATCATCATCTTTGCCTGCCCATCATCATTGGCTTCCCATCATCATCATCTTTACCTGCCCATCATTATTGGCTCCCAATCATCATCGCCTCCCCATCATCATCATCATCATCATTGCCTGCCCATCATCATCGCTTCCCCATCATCATCATCTTTGCCTGCCCATCATCATTGGCTTCCCATCATCATCGTTGCCTCCTCACCACCATCACTGCCTCCCCCCATTACCATCACACATACAGCACCACACACAGACAGCACCGCAGCACTCTCTCACATACACACACGCAGGCAGACACACACACACACACTGATACACACAGACACATACACCTCACATCTCACCTGTCCAGCGCCCGCGCTCTCTGCCACAGCCGGCCACTGAAAGATGACATCATCCAGCGGCGCTGCTGTGACAGGAAGCTCAGCGCCCTGCAGGTGCCCCCTGGAGCCCGGAGCTACGGAGGCACGGGGAGAGGTAAGTATTGCGCCGCCTGCTCAGGCCGGGTCCCCCCTCTCCCCGCACAGTGGACTCACCGACCCGCCGCTCAGCTCCGGAGGGTGCCGGGCCGCTGCACTGTGACTCCGTGGGAGGAGGAATTGCTGCTGCTGCCACGCCGCCCCACACACGTGCTTCCTGGGGCGGACCGCCCCACACACGTGCTGCCTGGGGCGGACCGCCCCCCGCCCGCCCACGCTACGCCCCTGCTACGCCACTGGGCTAAAGCCATCGGAAATATGTATTTTCCGATGGCTTTAAGCGACCCTGTGTTTTGGTCGTTCGACCCCCGCCGGGGTCGCGACCCACAGGTTGAGAACCGCTGCTCTAGTGTCAGCTCATCATCTGGCCGTGCATCTAGTGCAGTCACGAGTGTGTCATAACTCTCTGTAAGATTACTTAATAGAAGTGCAGCAAAATGAAAATCTTTAATTTCTTCTCCAATACCCCTGAGACGCTCCACAAACTCTAGGATATTTCTTATGTAGTCCTACATATTCTGTCCATCACATAGCTTAGACTGATACAGCTTTCTCATGAGATAAAGCTTATTGCTGAGATTTGATCTTTCATGCACTTTTTGTAACTCATCCCACATCTTTTTTGCAGTTGCACACTTGCATATATGCACAATATGATTATCATCTACACTGAGGGAGATAGTGCTGTGTGCTTTTTGATCCTTCTCTAGCCAATCCTTTGGTAATGGATGAGGCACTTGTTCCTGAGTATATTTCCACGTACCTTTTCTTATGAGCAGCATCTTCACCTTGAATTTCCAGGACTGGTTGTTCTGGTTAGTGAGGCTTGGCACTAAGAACTTGACAGGATTGCTGCTAGTGTACATCTTCTCTGTTGCTTTGTGCTGCTTTTGCTTTGGGCTTCTGTTGCTATGTCACTCTGGGCCCATAACCTGTTGGCAGCAGATTATTCAGGATACTCTCCAAGCATGTAACAACAGAGCTTCTTTATTCAGGAACAATATATGACAAGCTCAATAGATCAGGAATAAATAATCTGTGTGTCTCTATCTGTGCAGTGTCTACAGGAGACTGCTTCAACTTCCATACACAGACACAGGAAAACAGGAAATACAGTCACATGCTCTCCCTGTGTGAGCCTCTGTGAGTTTTTTTTTTTTGTTCTAACTCCATAAACAGCATACAAATCTAGCAACTAAATACTCATAGACAGGGATGGAATTGTTGCATCAAACATATTCCAACACTAATTCTTCTCTTTTCTCTGCTCTATGTAGAAACAGGAAAACTCTTTTCCCTGTGCAAGTCATTTCCTCTTCAATTCCTGCTGCTCCCTTCCCCCTTGCTGGGAACTTTTGCAGTGACTCATGATTCATACAGTGACGATAATTTCTGTATCTACATAGAGCTTAGAATTATTCAGCTAGTTAATTTTTAATCATGTGATGCCATTGACTTACTGAAAAAAAGAAAAATTAACTCGTTAGAAAGGCAAAATGGCAATTGTAAGTACATAGTGCTATATAATATGAATATTGCAATATAGTAAGAGGATAAAAATGTTGATGTTTCTTTAATTAGACCTGACCTACCAGAAGATGTTATAAAAACCTCTTGATTTACCTGACAATTACTCATATGTTCAGGTATAATCACTTAAAGATTTATCCTGAGGCTCCACTTCTGAAATTTCCGAAACAGCATGTCCCTATTTTATGTGTGCAGTATTTTATGTAGGCTTTGTAAGGATTTAGACTTGAACAGATTTCAATGCAGTTATAACTACATGCAAAATCATTTAGCTGTACTAAGCTGATATTTCAGGCCAGGTCTTCAGTGCTGCAAGGCCACTGTTCCACCAGTACACCCATTACACAGTATATTGGTTAATAAAGGTGGTTATATCCTGTCATGGAGGTTATAGAAAAAAATGTTTTAACACTTTTTTATTGATGTTATGTGTTTGCAGTGTGGGCAAAAAGTTTTGAAACTGACACATATTTTAGTTTTCACAAATTGGCTGCTTCAGTATTTTTAGATCCTTTAGTCTGGTGTGTAGCTGGTTACTGAAGTACAATTATACCCATTTCACAAGTTTCTACATTTTTATTGACAAATGCATCAAGTTAATGCAAAAGCTTAATATTTACAGTGTTGACTCTTATTTTTTAACACTTCTGCCCTTCACCTTGGCATGTTATTGGGATATCATCTTAGCCAAATCCCGACTGACGACAACCCATTCTTGCCTAATCAGTGCTTGGAGTTTATCGAAATATCTGTGTTTTAATTTGTCCACCCACTTCCTGAGGATTGACCACAAGTTCTCAATGGGATTGAGATCTGAGGAGTTTCCTGGCCATAGACCCAAAATTTCAAAGTAGTTTTCCTCAAGCCACTTAGTTTTCACTTTTGTCTAGTGACATGGCACTCTACTTGTTTACGACCAAATTACTCCTGGATTGTTTGGAGAAGATTCTCACTGAGGACATTTAGATACCACCCCTTTATTCATTGCAGTGTTTGTAGGCTAATTTGTGAGCCAAGCAACTCCCTTGGATGAAAAGCAACCACACACATGAATGGTCTCAGGATGCTTTGCTGTTGGGATGACAACGGACCCATTGTGGTGCTTACCTTTTCTTTAACTGAATCTCATACTTTTAGATGTCTCAAAAGAGCACTTCATCGGAGAAAATTAATTTGCAGATAGTCAAGGAATTGCACTAGAGGACTGGTGTAGTGTTATGTTGCTTGGTGAACAAACTTTCTCATTTTGAGTCCATGGCCAGGAAACTCACAGATCTCAATCCCATTGTGAACCTGTATTCAATCTTGAAAAAAGGGAATGTCAAACAAAACCACAGAAATTGTGATAAACTTCAACCACTGATTAGGCAAGAAAGGGTGGCCATCAGTCAGGATTTGGCCCAGAAGCTGATATCTAGCTGCTAGAGCAAAGTGCAGAGGCCTTGAAGATAAGGGTTAATGCTGTGAATAATGAATCTTTCCATAACTTTGATTTTTTTTGTCCTTTGAAGTTTAAAAACTTATGAAATGCTTATAATTGGCTTCAGAAAGTATAGAAATTTCTGACTAAGGCGTCGTTCACTAGTTCAGTATTTGGTGAACATTTATAAGCCAAAATCAGGAGTGGAACAATCAGAGGAAAAGTATTGTCAAGGTAAAATATATTTTTCTACTTTTATATGCTTATATGTGTTTTGCTACTATTTTGAAACAATAAGTTTTCCTTGTCGAGTATTGTATCAGAAACGAAACTTAAGCTAAGATGGTGCTAGCATTGGCCAACACCTATTTCTGAGAAAAGCATCTCCAGTTCCAGGAAATGTTACATCAGCTGAACATGACGTCACCACAGTCTGCCTGGATACAAGACCTATGGAATGTGAACCAATCAGAGATGGCCAGATGCTAGACATATACAGTTTACCCTGCCCCATCAGCCCTTTACTCCACCCTGACATCCTGTGTACATAATCTCATGCTTGCAGAAATAAAGGTAGAACTTGCTGTGGTTGCTACATGTCAGTAGCCTTTCGAGCTTGTTCTGAGTTTGAACCAGCTATTTGTCTGACTCATTCTTTGATTGGTCGACCCATGCTCATAGTCTGAATTTGGAGTGACTGGAGGATGAGTGGTTTGTTGTAACGACCCAGACAATTGGCGCCCAACGTGGGGCGTGGCCAGTGGATTGCCACCCGTCCGGACCCGTCCTGAGGACCTCGCGGTGGTGCCCACGGTGACTGAGTGTGAGGACTACAGCCTCCGTTGAACACGGTAAGTTGAGATCATATACTTTATATGCGTCCCACTTGCCTGTGTGTCAGTCACTGTTGGCCTTGCTGTGTTGTCTATTTGGGTCTGGGTGGGTGACCGGTCGAGTGGTGAGACCGAGGGCGATCCCGCGCCACGCTCCGAACCAGCAAGTGAGACCGAGTGATGTCGCGTGTCTGCGTGTGCTCGTGTGAATACCACTTCCTCCTCCTCCGGTCACTGTACCCTCATGTAGATAGCTGTCTCCCGTGACTGTTAGAATATAGTTGGGATAAATTTTAGATTTTTGAAGTGTCGAGTGGGGTAAAAGACGCACATGATAGTCTAGGTAGTGACAAATTGAGGAGGGCTCTTTGTCTAAAAACAGGGGAATCTCACTAGGAGACATCCCGCTGTGAATATTCGAGTGTTACGGTGAGCTGGGCTGTAAAGTCACCATCCACGGTTAGGGAAGAGATAGATAGAGGAGGTTCTCTCTGTTTTATCAGCATGTTGAGGAGGGCTCTACGCTGACGGGTGGTGACCTGCCAGCGGCATCGGTGGTCTGAGTCGCGACAGACTATTGCACTCTGTTAAATCATGATGCGCATGTTTAAATTCGAGAGACCTCATAAGTTAGAGGGTGGGGCTTTGGGAGTTGGTGAGTTAGTCGAGTCACGGGAAGGCAAGAAGGCTGTCAAAAATGTGAGGAGTTTGTATAAGATGATGGGTCTGCCCAGTACAGGGAGACTCCAGCCTTCAGTGTGGAAAGATTATGTAGGACAGAAGAAAGGAAAGTTGGGTGATGAGGGACTCCTGCATCAAGCTCAGGCACATCTTAGAGTAGCAAATGATTTGAGAAGGTGCCGAGCCTTTGTTCGGATATATTAAACGTTCAGAATGTGATTTTGTTGATGTAACTAAAATGGCCGCTGCACCCCTCATGCCTGTCACGGTTCCAAGCCCCCAGCCACCGCCCTATAATGGTGCCGACGTAAAATCACCAGGGGGATGGACTTGTCGTGTGTGTGGCGAACAGAATCCGCCCTGGGTGGAGACCTGCCGCGTCTGTGGGGCGGGCCGCCCCGGTGTAATGCCCAGCCCAATGCCCCTTCTATACCCAACAGTGGGACGCCCCCAGACAGCACCCCTCCCACTTCCTCCAGCGGCCATCTTGGGACACCCAGAACCACCCAGTCAGGCCTATATCCCCTTCTGACGCCTTCCGGCACCTACTACCAACCACCCGGACAGCCGGAAAAGGTTTTAGTCCCCGTCGCTGAGGCCCCTGTCCCAGGGCTCGGTTCTTCAGCCCCTGCCTCTGTTCCTAATCCGGAAGCTTCTGCACTACCTCTGTTCCCAGTGGGTGCCCCTCCTGCCCCGGATATAGAAAGCCTGATTCGGTCTGCTCCTTTCCAACAGCGCATGAGGGAGCTCCATGAACGCATGGGAGATACGGAGGGGTCAGAACCCGGGGAAGGTTGGGCTGAGGTTCCCCTCCTAACACCTCCTCCTCGTCTCTCTCCACCAACTCCACCACCCACATCCACTCTCCGAGGTAGGCCCCGAACCCCTCAGAGGCCCACAAGTGAGAGACCCCCGGGTCCTCCAATCCTTTCACCAGCTCCCCAGACATCCCCCTCTCCGAGTGTCAGATGGGACGAATCCACCCCACATCCTAGACAGCTAGGCAGGCCTGTACCCTCGGTCCCTCCTTCTACTGGGCTTCCCCCGGTGGGGCCCGAGGACTGGCACCCCTGTCACTCGCATATCTACCATGGACCAAACAGACGGCCTGTTACCCTGTCCATAGGCTATGGGAATATCCTAACTCACCAAGTTGGTGCCATAGTCAATCCTGCAAATTCCCATTTTACCAATGAAGATGGTCTAGCCCGTAAGATTATACAGGCTGCAGGCCCCCTTGTTGACAGGTTGTGTGATGACCATGTACATACTCATGGCCTACTCCCGCCTGGGCAGACCATGATGACCAGCGCTGGTGATCTACCTGCAGATCTAATCATACATGCGGTGGGTCCTGTCTATGACCCCGAAAACTCCGAAGAGTCCCGGTTAATCCTCAGGTCTGCTATCCGTTCCATACTTATCCATGTAGGAAAACTGGGCCCCCCAAACATGAATAGACGCACTCTGTCAATACCACTCATATCCTCTGGTATCTTTGGATACCCCTTGGCCCTTGCATGCAGGAACATGTGATTTCTCTAAGGGATGGCCTACAGACCCTTAACCATGAACTGGATTCTGTCCGCATCATTTGCATTCACGATCCTGCTGTGGAAAGGGCCATGACCCTGGCTGCTCAATTGTTGACTAGAGTTGAGCGATACTTTCCGATATCCTAAAGTATCGGAATCGGAATGGTATCGCCGATATCACTAAAATATCGGCGATACCCGATATCGATACCGGAAGTCCCATGTAAGTCTATGGGAACAAAATATCGAAATTAAAAAAAACCCATTCTTGCCTTGTTGGTTAATTGTACATGAAGGAAAACAAGAAAGAGTAATGTAGAATGTATTGTGGAAGGTTGAGGAGACATTAAAGGCATAGATGTTTAACCCAATCAAATGGAATAGCATAAATATTTTTTTTTTTAAAGATGTTCGGATTGACGAAGAAATTGACAATGTTAACGTTTTTTATATTTTGGCAAATATGTATATTACACAACTTCCATGCTCTTCATCTTCACCTTTTTAACTTTTCACACACTTTCTCCTTCATAATCTTCTGCAGCATCATCTTTTTCATCAAATTATTCTTCATCTTCACCTTCTTTATCTTCTTCTTAAACTTCTTGCTATTCATCTTTGTTAACATTACTCATATTCTTCTTATTAAACTATTATTCTTATTCATATTCTGCTTCATCTTCTTCATCATATTCTTATTTGTGACAGAGAATCCTGTACTTGTAATCTGTCAAAGTATGAATTTTTCATCCTTCCGTTCTTGCTGTCACAAAAGATTTAAATTACAACAGTATTTGTCCGTGTTCAGTTTAGCCTGCAGCAGCAGGCATTTTCCAGGGGCACCACGAGGAGGAACGGACTCACCCCCATACACTGCTTAGTCTTCTTCTGCTTAGAATTTAGAGCATATATTTTGCTCTTCATTTTGGTCTTATACTTCATGTTCTTCTGCTTTTAGATCTTCTGCTTATTGTTCTTGTGTCTCTTGTTCCGTATCTTGTATTTGTAGCACAATCTTGTACCAGCTGATGTTACTGGGACACGGTTACTAAGCAGGAGGTACCTGTGCTCCAAAGCACTACCAAGGACCAGCAGACGTTGCTGGAACTCGGATACCAAGATGGAGGCACCTAGGCCAAAGGCACTGCGGAGAACCAGCTGACGGTACTGGAACCCGGAGGGGCAGCAGAAGGAAAAGAGCCAATGGCACAACCGAGGACCAGCTGACGTTACTGGGACACGGTTACTAAGCAGGAGGTATCTGTGCTCCAAAGCACTACCAAGGACCAGAAGACGTTGCTGGAACTCGGATACCGAGATGGAGGCACCTAGGCCAAAGGCACTGCGGAGAACCAGCTGACGGTACTGGAACCCGGAGGGGCAGCAGAAGGAAAAGAGCCAATGGCACAACCGAGGACCAGCTGACGTTACTGGGACACGGTTACTAAGCAGGAGGTACCTGTGCTCCAAAGCACTACCAAGGACCAGCAGACGTTGCTGGAACTCGGATACCAAGATGGAGGCACCTAGGCCAAAGGCACTGCGGAGAACCAGCTGACGGTACTGGAACCCGGAGGGGCAGCAGAAGGAAAAGAGCCAATGGCACAACCGAGGACCAGCTGACGTTACTGAACCCCAGTAACACAGGAGCAAGTGTTGACTGTGCTAACAGCACTTCCGAGCAACAACTGGCGGTGTTGGAGCCCAGGGTCAAGGAGGATGTTTAAATACTAGATCAAGTAATTTCCTTGTTACCTGTCAATTTTAAATGTCTATACTTCAAACAAGAGAAAGATAACCTTTACTACCATAAGATGATGATTTCATTTAAACTAATATCTAGATAAATAAAGAATTGACAAACATAAACACATACATTAACATGTTGAACAGCAATGCAAACCACAAAATAAATTAGTTAAGGAATCTGCTATACGGTTGTACATAAAAGCATACAAGTACATATCTGAATCCATTAATGATGGATAAGTAACAGTATGTACACCATTTTTATTGTATAGACAATGAATGTCTGACTTCAAAACATCATCAGCATTACAAGTTATCTGTGACATTACTAAAATGTTACATTTGCTGAATAATGTCACTAAACAGTTTATACAAAATTATACAATTTCCATCATGTAATACTCATAATATGTGGCAATAATCATGTTTATTAACAAACATAACCTTTAAAAAGTGCATAGTGCATAGTGAAAATTGCTATTTATGCCTGACTGTCGACTTGCAAGCATGACAACGGATAGATAAGGTATATATAGATGAGACTGCATAGCCACAGATGGTGAATGGCGATGTAATACTGTACCTCAATAAAGTGTGCGTCACTACTACATAATTTTTTTTATATAGCTTTATAAACAGGGTACGTGGATGTATGCTTGCGCCTTTGTTTTGACGCACAGACTGCCTTCCTGCTGAGACGCGTTGGGTAGTGAACAGTTGTGTGCAGTGTTCACTGTAGTCTGAGGTTTTCCTTTTTGGAGTGCAGATCACGCTCCAGTTAGTTCTTCAACCACTGCTGGTTGTAGTCTGCTGAGCGTGTGTCACTGGCACATCCTTGAAATTTTTCTCTAATTGTTGCTGCTCCACTCTATTACAAATAAATAAAATCTATTAGTGTGACGCGCTTCCATCCGTATACAATACATTGGTTGCAAACACTATAGAAGTACACAAAGGGGCCTTTCACACCTACTGAACAGTTGTGTGCAGTGTTCACTGCAGTCTCTGCGGAATAACCACACTTAGGCCTTATAACTTTTCAGACTTTCTTTATCAATCTACCAAGATGAAGAAGGCAGGGAGTAAGGCACGTGGTCGTGGAGTTTCTTCAGGGAGAGGACGTGGGGATTCTGTGGCTGCTGCGGCCCCCAGTGACACAGCATCCACCAGTTTTCCCCGGGCCGTGAGCGTTCCTTTATGCGCACTTTTGTAGGAGCTCGGAGTACCCCCTGCTGCGGGAAGAACAAATTGAAGCCGTTGTTGTTTGGATCTCAGCCAATGCATCGACTTCAATTGCTTCCACCTCCTCTCAGGACCACAGCACTGTTGGGCAACCATCTGTCTCTTCACCGCCTGGCAAATTGCCCAGGCAGTCAGAGAGTTCTGTACAGGAGCCAGCTGAGTGTCTGCTTCTGTTCTCAGAATCTATTGGCTTGCAAACAGGGGCCCAGCCAAGCAGCATTCTGTAATGTGAAGAAGAGGGAGTATGCAGTGATGCGCAACAGCTGTGTCTCTCTGAATCTGAAGAGGCGGGTGAGACAGTGCCGATGGTCAGCACACCGCAGAACGCATCTGATGATGATGATGAGACCCAGGTGCCAGTTTCTGTTGAGCATGGTGCTGGCCAGACCACCCAACAGCAGGTGTTGGAAGAGGGTAGTGGAGATGATGAGGTCCAATACCCAACATGGCATGAAGAACAGGAAGGTGGTGGGAGCAGCTCAGAGGAATAATAATAATATTTATTTATATAGCGCCATCATATTCCGCAGCGCTTTACAGTTTAGCAGTTTCAGAACACAAGTCATAAGTAACAACGTTAACAATACAATAATTTAAGCTAAATAAGTCGCCCCTGCTCGTGACAGCTTACAATGTACAATGAGATGGGGGAGATACAAAGTATAGGTGTTTATATACAATGGTGCATTTACAATGATGTTCCAGCCATCTTAAGGGACTGAGGGATGGAGATAGTGAATGGGCTAGAGACACACACACACTTACACAGAATACATAGAATGACTTTGATTAGTGAATGTGATAGGCCGCTCTGAACAAATGTGTTTTGAGGGAGCGCCTGAAACCATGCAAATTGTGGATAGTCCTAATTTCTTGGGGTACAGCATTCCAGAGGATTGGCGTAGAGCAGGAGAAGTCTTGGAGTCGGGAGTGGGAGGTACGTATTAGTGCAGAGGTTAGTCGAAAGTCGTTTGCAGAGCGCAGCAGTCGGTTAGGCCGATAGATAGAAATGAGGGAGGAGATGTAGGAGGGGTGCTGCACTGTGGAGAGCTTTGTGGGTGAGAACCAGTACTTTGGTTGAAAGCTGGGAGAGGCCTAGAGAAATGGTTAGTGATAGAAGGAAGATAGAGGAAGACATTGCCCCAACGGTACAAACAGGAGGGAGAGTTAGGCTGCAGACTCGGTTGCCTGTAGCCTCCAGTTTGGCACCTGTTCGGAGCAGTTGTCTTCCAAAAGTCAAAACGTGCGCTCCCAGGACTTGCACTGCGTGGTCCTTTTTTCACACACTTGCACATGATATTTGCTATGTGAAATGCAAGCTGTGTAATCAAAAATTAAAAATAGCTAAAAGTGTCAGTCACCTCAATACCACAAATATGTGGAAACATGTGCGGACAAAGCACGTAGTTGAGTTACAAAGACACACTGGAGATGTAGGCCAACCTACAGCAGCACCTACATCTTCAGGTTGTGTTGAAGCCTCTTCATCGAGCTCACACACAGCTGGTTATGCTTCCTCACAGGATCGCCATGGAAGAACCTCGGCCACTGTTGTCCAGAGACAAACTGTTATTCCACACACAGCAGCAAGTTCCCTGTCATCCTCACACTCCCAGGCCACAAAACAGCCAGCGGTAGCACAGGCATGGGATAAAACACGGCCATACTCCGCAAACCATGCACGAGCACAGGCTCTGAATGCTGGCATTGCAAAACTCCTGTCCCTTGAAATGCTGTGATTCAGGCTGGTGGAGACAGACAGTTTCCGTAACTGAATATCATTGTCAATCCCACAATACAATGTGCCAAGCCGATTTCATTTCAGCAGGCAAGCCGTCCCTGGTCTGCAAAAGCATGTTGAGGGAAAAATTAAACATGCGCTACTAAAAGCCCTCAGTAGCAAGGTCCACCTGACCACCGATGCGTGGACCAGTACCCATTGTTATGATCTGCTACAACCAGTAAGGAAAGAAGGGAATTCTGTCCCTACAATACAACTAAGCTGAATCCCTACGATGTAACGGGGAACCTGATCCTGCGACCAGACCCGCTAAAGTCCTCATCTAGTGTGAACGAAGACCTATAGTTGCGAGGGAGTAATCCCTACAAGATCTAGGGACTGGGAGAAAAGGTGGACACCTCCTAACATAAATTGTAGCATGGATAATTAAACAGAAAAATAAATACTTTGTGATCCTAACATCAAGCAAAACTCACAGATTAAGGCACCTAAGCACCTGGCTAGCTTAACAGTAGATAATACAATGAAGTCAAGCAAAGCCAGAAGGGCGGAGCCAGACTAAATAGGGAAAAAAGGTCATGTGACCAGCAAACTGAAACAAAACCTAACAAGAGGGTTCTAACACCCATGGCCAGGGACAATACCTTTCCCTCACTGCCCATTGGGTCAATGTTGTGCAGCCGGGTACTGATCTTGCGAGTGGCGCTGTACGTGTTCTGCCAACTCCAAGGATTGCAGGAATCAAGTCTGTACACATTGATTCCTCCTATTCCAGTTCCTCAGAATCATCGCTGCAGGAGCCGTCACGGTCTACCTCCACATGGACCCGTGAACGTTTACCTGTTGCGACCGATATGAGCACAGCCGTGTCCAAATGTCAACAGGCCATCCTGAAATTAATTTCCATGGGGAATCTTAGCCACACAGCGCAGGAGCTCTGTAATGCCATAAAGTAGGAGAGCGACGTGTGGTTTTTGGAAGAGAATCTACAGGCAGGCTTGGTAGTGTGTGACAATGGCCGAAATCTGGTGTCAGCTCTGGGCCTTGGCAACCTCACTCACATACCATGTCTGTCATATGTGCTCAACTTGGTCGTGCAGAGTTTTTTGAGGGACTATCCGGATCTTGATGCACTGCTGCACAAGGTCCGCCTAGAGTGCGCTCACTTGCGACGTTCCAGCATGGCCAGATCGCTGATTGCAGCTCTGCAACGCAGATTTCACCTTCATGAACATCGCATTATATGTGACGTACCCACCAGGTGGAATTCCTCGTTACATATGTTGGAGCGGTTGTGTGAGCAGCAGCCAACAGTAATGGAGTATCAGCTGCATCAGGCGCAGTCAACTCGCAATTTGCGGCGTTCACACTTCACCACTACTGAGTGGGCCTCTATAATAAGAATAATAATATTATTTATTTATATAGCGCCATAATATTCCGCAGTGCTTTACAGTTTAACAGTTTCAAAACACGAGTCATAAGTAACAACGTTAACAATACAATAATTAAAGCAAAATCAGCCGCCCCTGCTGGTGAAAGCTTACAATCTACAATGAGGTGTGGGAGATACAAAGTACAGGTGTTTATATACAATGGTGTTTTTACAATGATGGTCCAGCCATTTTAAGGAAGTGAGGGATGCATGGAGATAGTGAATGGGCTACACACACAGAATTACACATAGAATGACTTTGATTAGTGAATGTGATAGGCCACTGTGAACAAATGTGTTTTGAGGGAGCGCCTGAAACCATCCAAATTGCGGATAGTCCTAATTTCTTGGGGTAGAGCATTCCAGAGGATTGGCGCAGCGCGGGTGAAGTCTTGGAGTTGGGAGTGGGAGGTACGGATTAGTGCAGAGGTTAGTCGAAGGTCGTTTGCAGAGTGCAGCAGTCGGTTAGGCCGATAAATATAAATAAGGGAGGAGATGTAGGGGGGTGCTGCGCTGTGGAGAGCTATGTTGGTGAGAACCAGTAATTAGAATTGGATCCTATAATGAATGGGCAGCCACTGCCAGTGTAATGAGTGGCGAATAACTCTATGAAGGATATCTGCCACGTTTTGCGTGCGTTTGATGAGTCAACGCGGATGGCGAGTGCAGATGATGCACTAGTCAGCCTGACTGTCCCCCTTATCTGCCTGCTTCAAAAAACACTGCAAGCACTAAGGCATGAGGTTTTGGAAGAGGTGGAGGATGAGGAGTCACAAATTCCATCACCTTCTGGACAGTCAGCGCAACGTGGTTCCTCACAAAGGGCTGGAGGACTTTCAAAGTACCATGCTGTATCAACAATTGAACCTCCAGAGTCGCTGTCTATATTTTCATAACCATTACAAACTTTTAATGTATTTACAAAGCACATAATGTACATTTTTTGTCTATCCTTTTGTAATGCTATTGTGTTTCCATAAACTGATGTTACAGAATTATGATACAAAGTTTTTAAATTTTGAGTTTTAAATTTTGTAAATTTATATGTATTTGAAGGACTTTGTGAGGAGGATGAGGAGTCACAAATTCCATCACCTTCTGGACAGTCAGCGCAACGTGGTTCCTCACAAAGGGCTGGAGGACTTTCAAAGTACCATGCTGTATCAACAATTGAACCTCCAGAGTCGCTGTCTATATTTTCATAACCATTACAAACTTTTAATGTATTTACAAAGCACATAATGTACATTTTTTGTCTATCCTTTTGTAATGCTATTGTGTTTCCATAAACTGATGTTACAGAATTATGATACAAAGTTTTTAAATTTTGAGTTTTAAATTTTGTAAATTTATATGTATTTGAAGGACTTTGTGAGGAGGATGAGGAGGAGTCAATGGAGGAGGAAGACATCGCTCCAGAGGGAGGTAGACAATGCTCTAGTCAGTATGTAGACCAAGGGTGGGGTGATGCACAGCAGGCGGAGATGACGCCTCTTGCAGGGGACAACGTTTCTTGGCCAGTTGGGAGTCTGCAGCACATGGTTGATTTCATGCTGCAGTGGCTGAGAAACGACCGCCGCATCGAACACATTCACACCACGTCTGATTATTGGGTGTACACCCTCCTAGACCCTCGCTACCGGGACAACTTACAAAGCCTCATCACACCGTTGAACCGGGAGCGTAAAATGCGGAAGTACCAAGACACACTGGTGCAATCCATAATGTTCTCCATTCCAGCCGAGAGCACTGCTGCTGCTACTGATTTACAAAGCAGCTCTGTGCGTCGAGGCAGTGGAGACAGCTCTGCAACAAGAGGGAGCACAAGCAGCGCCTCTGCACAGGGCAAGAACAGTATGTTCCAAATGTGTCGAAGTTTTGTGGCAGCGCCACCAATGTCTACACCATCCGAGACGGCTCCAGTCAGCAGGAGGCAACATTTCCGTAAGATGGTTACAGACTACATGTCTTGCCCTCTCAGTGTACTCTCAGATGGCTCTTCCCCATTCAAGTTTTGTGTCTCTAAGCTGGATACATGGCCAGAGCTTAGCCAGTATGCATTGGAGGTGCTGGCTTGATCTGCTGGCAGTGTATTATCGGAGCGCGTCTTTACTGCTGCAGGTGGTGTACTAACAGACCGTTGCATGCGACTATCCTACGATAATGTAGAACGGCTTACTTTTCTGAAAATGAACTAGGCATGGATCTCGCCTGAATTTGCCTGTCCGGTTTCAGATTAACTAACTGGTTGACAACGTTTTCCATGTCTCCTGTTATGTTCATCTTTCTACCACCTGAGCTATACTCCCTGGGCTACAACACTGCCAGTTGCTGCTCAGAAGTGTCGTGTCCACAGACCAATACACAAGCTATAGTGATAGTGGGGTTCAGTAACGCCTGCTGTTCCCCTGCTGTGTGTCCGGCAAAAATTACTGCTACCTACCTACACATGTTTAAAAAAACATGACATGTTAAAGTGGCTAGTGCTACACATAGATATCAGGCTACACCCTTATTTCTAAGCTGTAAACAAGTGAAACGTCAAATTTAAAACCATTCAATGATTAGTGTTGGTAACAAATCTGTAACTAAATAATTGTGACATATTATGGCAGATATACACATGTCTAACACAAATGCTAACACAAAAGCATACTTATGCTATAGGGTACTGATGGTGAACCTTCTCACTCCATAACTTTGACCAATCCAACTCACATCATGCCTCAAATGCTGCAATGTTGGAAGTGCATAATGTGGGTTGAACTTTGACAACAGCTGCAGTGCGAAGGTTATCCTTCTGTGTTCTTGGCTTTTAAATAAAAGCATACAAGTAAATATAATAATACATTGTTGATTAAGGGACATGATGTACACCTGTAATATTGTGCAAACAATGGATGTAGGACTATTCCTCTTCAACATTACTTATATTTGTGTCATTTGAAAAAATACATATTTTAGTTAAAAATTAAAAACCCATGTTCAGTAGCTGTGAAAGGCCCGTTTGTGTACTTCTATATTGTTTGCAACCAATGTATTGTATACGGATGGAAGCGCGTCACACTAATAGATTAGATTTATTTTAAATGGAATGTAGCAGAACCAATTGGAGATAAATGAAAAGGATGAGCCACTGAGACACGCTCAGCAGAGTACAAGCAGCAGTGCTTGAACATGTAACTGGAGCGTGATCTGCACTCAAAAAAGTAAAAAACACAGACTGAAGTGAACACTGAAACACAACTGTCCACAATCTGTGAAAAGCTCCTTTCTGTACTTCTATAGTGTTTGCAAGTTGCAACCAATGTATTGTATACGGATGGAAGCGCGTCACACTAATAGATTAGATTTATTTTAAATGGAATGTAGCAGAACCAATTGGAGATAAATGAAAAGGATGAGCCACTGAGACACGCTCAGCAGAGTACAAGCAGCAGTGCTTGAACATGTAACTGGAGCGTGATCTGCACTCAAAAAAGTAAAAAACACAGACTGAAGTGAACACTGAAACACAACTGTCCACAATCTGTGAAAAGCTCCTTTCTGTACTTCTATAGTGTTTGCAACCAATGTATTGTATACGGATGGAAGCACGTCACACTAATAGATTAGATTTATTTTAAATGGAATGTAGCAGAACCAATTGGAGATAAATGAAAAGGATGAGCCACTGAGACACGCTCAGCAGAGTACAAGCAGCAGTGCTTGAACATGTAACTGGAGCGTGATCTGCACTCAAAAAAGTAAAAAACACAGACTGAAGTGAACACTGAAACACAACTGTCCACAATCTGTGAAAAGCTCCTTTCTGTACTTCTATAGTGTTTGCAACCAATGTATTGTATACGGATGGAAGCGCGTCACACCCAATAGATTAGATTTATTTTAAATGGAATGTAGCAGAACCAATTGGAGATAAATGAAAAGGATGAGCCACTGAGACACGCTCAGCAGAGTACAAGCAGCAGTGCTTGAACAAGTAACTGGAGCGTGATCTGCACTCAAAAAAGTAAAAAACACAGACTGAAGTGAACACTGAAACACAACTGTCCACAATCTGTGAAAAGCTCCTTTCTGTACTTCTATAGTGTTTGCAACCAATGTATTGTATTATTATTATTATTATTATTATTATACATTTATATAGCGCCATTTATTCCATGGCGCTTTACATATGAAAAGGGAAAAATATAGACAGATACAATAAACATGTGCTAGACAAGGGACACACAAGTACAGAAGGAGAGAGGACCCTGCCCGCGAGGGCTCACAGTCTACAGGGATGGGTGAGAATACACTAGGAGAGGGTAGAGCTGGTCGTGCGATGGTTCAGTAGACTGAGGATCATTGCAGGTTGTAGGCTTGTCGGAACAGGTGGGTCTTCAGGTTTTTCTTGAAGGTCTCCGTTGTTGGTGAAAGTCTGATGTTTTGCGGCAGGGAGTTCCAGAGTATGGGGGAAGCCCGGGAGAAGTCTTGTATGCGGTTGTGGGAAGAAGAGATGAGGGGGGAGTCGAGAAGGAGATCTTGAGAGGATCGAAGGTTGCGTGTAGGTAGGTAGCGGGAGACCATGTCACAGATGTATGGAGGAGAAAGGTTGTGGATGGCTTTGTATGCCATGGTTAAGGTTTTGAACTGGAGCCTCTGGGCAATAGGAAGCCAGTGAAGGGCCTGGCATAGTGGGGAGGCTGGGGAATAGCGGGAAGACAGGTGGATTAGTCGTGCAGCAGAGTGTAGGATGGACTGGAGTGGTGACTATTAGTGTGACGCGCTTCCATCCGTATACAATACATTGGTTGCAAACACTATAGAAGTACAGAAAGGAGCTTTTCACAGATTGTGGACAGTTGTGTTTCAGTGTTCACTTCAGTCTGTGTTTTTTACTTTTTTGAGTGCAGATCACGCTCCAGTTACTTGTTCAAGCACTGCTGCTTGTACTCTGCTGAGCGTGTCTCAGTGGCTCATCCTTTTCATTTATCTCCAATTGGTTCTGCTACATTCCATTTAAAATAAATCTAATCTATTAGTCTAATAGATTAGATTTATTTTAAATGGAATGTAGCAGAACCAATTGGAGATAAATGAAAAGGATGAGCCACTGAGACACGCTCAGCAGAGTACAAGCAGCAGTGCTTGAACATGTAACTGGAGCGTGATCTGCACTAAAAAAAGTAAAAAACACAGACTCAAGTGAACACTGAAACACAACTGTCCACAATCTGTGAAAAGCTCCTTTCTGTACTTCTATAGTGTTTGCAACCAATGTATTGTATACGGATGGAAGCACGTCACACTAATAGATTTGATTTTTTTTTCTAATATAATGGAGCTGCACCAATTCCACAAAATAAAAAAAAAAAAAAAAAAAAAGAGTCAGTGACACGTGCAGATGCCTACAAACAGCGGTGGATGCAGAGCAAA
The DNA here is from genome assembly GCA_033576555.1 of Oophaga sylvatica. Taxonomy (NCBI): domain Eukaryota; kingdom Metazoa; phylum Chordata; class Amphibia; order Anura; family Dendrobatidae; genus Oophaga; species Oophaga sylvatica. The sequence continues at coordinate 101,602,179 of JARQOD010000001.1, forward strand.
CTGCAGCGTCACCTGCACTGTCACACACACACACCTTGCACAGAGCTGTTAAAACAACACTGGCAAAATGAAGCTTTACACAGCGGTTGGTAAACTAGCCTGCCTCAAGCACAGTAGTACACAAAATCGCAATATCTAACTGTCCCTCAGAGTGAGCAGAGTAGCGTTCTGTCCCTTACTGAGTTCACAGCACAGTGACGCTAAAATGGCGGCGGCGCCTTTTATAGTGCATTCTGACATCATTTCAGCAGCCAATCACAGCCATGCCATTAGTTAAGATGACCGCAGCATTACAGGATGTGCCCACACTTCGTAGGATTCCTCATTGGCTGACTAAAATCACATTGCCTCTCAAAGAATTATGGGAACTTCCGATTCCGGTATACGATATGGAAAAAGTATCGGAATTAAGTATCGGAATTCCGATAACGCGAATATCGGCCGATACCCGATACTTGCGGTATCGGAATGCTCAACACTATTGTTGACCCATGTTTTGCCCAACATCATGGATATGCCTAACCGACCATTGGACAGTGCTCCTTTGCCACCTGAACATGTTGCCACCGGATATGGGCCTGAGGAAGCCTCTCGTCTTCCAGATTCACGGACTGTCCCTGGACCAATGGGAGGAGTCAAGTATCAGCCTTTCAGCCCTACACAAATAGATGCTCTGGTTTCTAAGCTCCCAGATCCAGACAAATATCCTATGCAGTATGCACGGCGTATGGAGCAAACCCGTAAGGCCTATGGGGCAACCTGGACGGATCTATCAAGTATAACCTCTGTGAAAACAACAGAATACTTTCTGCCCACCATTGAAAAAGCATTGGACCCAGCCAAGGCAGGCGCACATAACACTTATGAATCTGGCCTCGAGTATATTAAACAATTAAAGGCTTGGGCGCAGGACCGTCTGTCTGATCAAGCCGGATCCATTCAAGATGTGCAGCAGGAAACAGATGAAAGTGTGGAAAAATATGCTGCCCGGTTAAATATGCACTTTGAGGACCTGGGGTATAGCCCCCACATCAAAACGCAAGCCACTTTGTTGGTCTACTCCTTTGTCAATGGCCTTCAGGACAAATTGAAGGACCAGGTTCTGTTAACACGCCCTGAAGTGTTTAGTTCATCTTTTTTGGATGCTATCACCATTGTTAAGGCCTTCCAAAAAGCCCAACAGAAACAAGAAAAGGAGGCCAAACCCAAGAAAAAGACTGCCACCACTCCCACCATGGTCTACCAGGCACAGGAAAGTTGCCCACCACTGTCACCAAGGAATCAACCAGGAATTAAGTGGGTAATGGTCAGGGGCACTGGGGATGACTCCCCACCCCAGCAAAGAAGACAGGATTACCGGCAGGATAGAAGGCCTCCTCTCCGAGACAGGAGATCAACCAGGGACCCTGAAGGTCGTATGTTGTGCTGGGAGTGTGGCAGCCCTAACCATGTTCGAAGGGATTGTCCAAATTCTAGCCGAAGAAACAACTCTGGAGACCATAACTACAACAGGCAACATGACTACTCTGAAAGGCCACCCCCACGCCAATGACGGGGAGGCCAACCAGTGTCCACCTTCCCGGCTACACATCCTTCTGCAGCCTGTGGAACAGTCACCTTACAGGTGGACCACCAACCTCTGAAGTTCCTAGTGGACAATGGGGCGGCCACTTCCGTCATCTCCTCTACACAGCTTCCTTCATCAGTATCCTTATCTTCTGAAACTCTTACATGTGTAGGAGTAGAAGGCCAGCGGACTGCTTCCCCGCTCACTGTTCCAGTGTCTGCAGGATCCTTTACTGGAGTACTTACGAGGTTTCTGGTCTCCGAAACCTGTCCTGTTAATCTACTTGGAGCTGACTTACTGGAAAGGATGAAAGCAACAATCACCTTTGGAGACCAGGGTATGGAACTCCTCTCGCAAGATCCCAATTCACAGCAGGGGACAGAAGATCGTTGTGTCTTGAAAGCTTTTCCTCTGATGATGATGACAATACAGCATGAGGCCTTTCTGGATCCATCCATGTTTCCAGACTCTCTATGGTCAAGTGGTCCTGAAGATGTGGGCCTACTAAAAGTGCCCCCTGTCAAGGTATATCTTAAGCCTGGTCACCAGTACCCCCGTTTGCCACAGTATCCCCGAAAAGCGGCACAGGAACAGGGCCTGGGAGTTCAGATTGCCTCCCTCCTAAAGTCAGGAGTTTTAATTAGGTGTGTATCACCCTGCAGCACACCTCTGTTCCCAGTCAAGAAGAAGACTGCACCTGGAGAACCTCCAAAGTATCGCCTGGTGCAGGACCTCAGAGCAGTCAATGCTGCCACCATCCTGGAGACCCCTGTGGTACCTAACCCAAACACTCTATTGTCTCAGGTACCAACTACGGCTACTTTGTTCACTGTGATAGACCTGGCAAATGCCTTCTTCAGTGTGCCTCTGCACGAAGACTCAAGATTCCTCTTTGCATTCACCTTTCAAGGATCACAGCTCACGTGGGCCAGGACCCCACAGGGAGCCCAGAACTCACCAAACCAGTTCACTCAGGCTATGAAATTGGTCCTAGAACCCTGGATCCAAGAAAACCCAGAAGTCAATTTGTTACAGTACGTTGATGATCTTCTGCTCTGTGGAACTGAAGAGAATATAGAGGATGCCTCTATGTCTCTATTGATGTTCCTTGGTACAGCCAACTGCAAGGTATCCAAAAACAAAGTACAATGGTGTCAGCTTAAGGTGGTCTTCCTTGGTCACTGCATCTCACAAGGAGCCCATCATTTAACTGAAGAAAGGAAGCAGGCAGTTAGGGAGATCTTCTACCCTGACACTTACTCTGCCATGCAGACCTTTCTTGGACTCATCACCTACTGCAGACAGTGGATTCCTGATGCCTCCAGACTCATGCAACCCCTGTATGACTGTCTCAAGAATGGAGGCCCAGACTGGCGAAATGCCCCGGAACCATCTGTCTATGAAGAACAGAAACGGTGTTTTGAGCATCTCAAGGAGAGTGTCATCTCTGCTCCTGCCTTAGGCATCCCGGATTACACTCAATCCTTTCACCTTTTCGTGTCTGAATCCAGGGGACACGCATCTGGAGTCCTGGCTCAACGTCATGCTGAAAAGTACAGGCTCCTAGGCTACTACTCAGCTCACCTGGACCCTGTGGCTCGTACTGCACCTACATGTCTCAAAGCACTGCATGCTGCCCATACCTTACTGGATAAGTCTGCTGACATCGTTCTTGGACATGATTTGGTCATACAAGCTGGCCATGACCTCTCTGCTGTCCTTCAACAAACCTCACCCAGACACCTTACGCACCAAAGGCACCTTCGTCTTCAATGTTCATTGTTGTTGCCTTCCAATATCACGTTCCAGAAATGTACCACTATAAATCCTGCCACTTTGCTTCCACCTTCTAAGGGGGAAGAAGAGTATCCCTGCACAGGGCCATATGACTGTTTAGAAGTTTTGCGATTGGAAACTTCTGCACCAGAAAATATGGTGTCACATCCACTTCCAAATCCAGCACTACATCTATGGACCGATGGTTTCCGCTTTGCAGATGCTCAAGGCAAGTTCCACACAGGATATGCCGTTACCATAGAAACTGAGGTTCTCATGGCCGAGGCATTGCCACCCCACATGTCTGCCCAAGAGGCTGAACTCGTGGCTCTGATAGAAGCCTGCCATTTTGCAGCAGGAACAACAGCCAATGTCTACACAGACTCAAGATATGGATATGGAATCTGTCAAGACTTTGGATTTTTGTGGAAGTCAAGAGGCTTCATTACAGCAGCTGGAACACCAGTGAAACATGCTTCATGGATCAAGGCCCTTATGAAAGCTCTGGAGGAACCTGTCCAAATTGCTGTCATCAAGGTCAAGGCACATGGGAAACTGGACTCAAAGGAAACCAGAGGAAATCACTTGGCAGATCAGGCTGCCAAAGCTGCAGCCATGAAGAATGTGTCACCAAAGTGGCAGGAAGAGATGGAAGAAACAGAAGAAGCTCCTCGGACCATAGCAATGGCCCTCACTAGAGCAAAAGCCAAGGAACAGGCCATGCAAGCCCATCTTGGACCCCAAGGACGAAGGAGAAGAAAACAGATGATCGAAGATGATGAGATGGAACATTTGGACTCACATGTGGACCCCAAATTGATTAGACCACCTGAAGAGAAGTTGTGGGAGGAACAGAAGATGACCTCTGCTGAAGAAATCAAACAATGGAAGGCAGCGGGGGCCACTGCATCGGGCCCATACCCTCCTTTCTATAAAGTGAGCGGAAAAGCTTGTCTGCCCAGACGTATGTATTCAGCTGTGGCCGCATGGGCCCATGGACCTACCCACAGAGGAAAGAATCAGGCTCTGGCCTGTATTAAGAAGTTGTACTTTGCGCCTGGGATCTCCTCTGCAGTAGCAGCATACTCAAGATCCTGTTCTGTCTGTGCCACATGTAATCCCACATCCACTGAGCGAGTCCCTCTCCAATATTTGGCCAAGCCAGACTACCCTTGGCAAAGAATACAGGTGGATCATATCCAGATGCCAAAGGCAGGAAAATATGAGTATGTCCTTGTAGCTATAGACATGTTCTCTGCCTGGCCAGAAGCCTACCCAGTCACCAACATGACTGCCAAAACCACAGCCAAAAAGCTGATCATTGAAGTTGCCTGCAGATTTGGAATCCCTGAAGTGATAGAGTCAGACCAAGGACCAGCCTTCACTGCAAGTGTTTACAAGGAACTCTGGAACATGCTGGGAACAGACTTAGGTCTCCATACTCCATACCATCCAGCCAGCTCGGGCAAGGTGGAGAGAATGAACTCCACAATCAAAACCCAACTTCTGAAAATGACGCAAGATCACCCCCTTCCCTGGCCTGACCTACTTCCCATAGTGCTGTATCATACTAGACACACTCCCCAGGCCAAACATGGGCTGACCCCCTATGAGATCCTGTTCGGTGCCCCTCCCAAGATAGGAGAAATTAGGCACCAGGAGCTGTCAGAAATTAATGATAAAGTGGTAAAATTTGTGATTGCTTTGTCTAAAGAATTGACTAACACCCACTCTACAGTGTCTGCTTCTCTCCCAGAATCTACAGGTGACACAGTGCACGACTTCTTGCCTGGTGACCTTGTGTACGTGAAAAAGTTTGTGAGAAGAGACTGTCTCCAGCCCAGATTTGAGGGTCCCTACACTGTGGTCCTGACCACTCCTACTGCCCTGAAGCTTGAGGGCAAGAACACCTGGATTCACGCCTCCCACTGTAAAAAGGACAAGACTAGTCAGCAGTCATGAAGTTTCTGATATATATCCTTTTGGGCTGTATCCTGATCTCCAGTAGTGCCAGCATGCCCACCTTCTGGGTTAATACTACAACCCCTGTGGTTATCTTTAAGTTCGATTTCTGCCAAATATTCAACTGTGATAGAAATGATTTCAAAGGATCAGCGCACCAGACTTGGGGGAAAGGGACATTTTATCTCTGTGTCACCCGCCCAGGGAATGAAAACTGTTATTATTGGTCAGATGTGGGATGGAACACAGGGGAGGATTGGGGGTATAAACCCAAGGAAGCAATGGACAGAAAGGATATAAATGGCAGATCTCTGCTCGTTAGAATGACACTGATGAAAGGGAAGATGAGTTCTCCTGGGTGTATACCTCCCCCAGTGACAGGGGGCACCCCAACCTGTCTCCCGCTATATTTAAACATAGAAAATCCTCAACCCTGGGATCTTGGAAAATATGTGTTAGGTGCGTGGTTAGGGAGAGGAGGAGTTAGGGGCCAAATTGAGCTTAAGGATATTTCCCAGAGGAAAGGAGGTGGGATAAGCCCTCAGATAGGGCCAGACACAGCAACCATGACATCACCCCAGGATGGTAAAGTTTTGCAACAAATAGTTAATGAAGTACTTCCAATCCCAGGGCTCAAGTGGGAAGATGTATTTTCCATAGAAACTCAGGTCAACCCCCGTAAGAACCTTTGGCTGGAATGGGTCAGATATAATGTTAGAGTTCAAAATATATCAATAGGATGTGTTGCCTGTGCTGCTGCAAACACTCATCTGTATACTCATGCTTTTTCTGCTGACCACAATACTACTCTTTGTTTACTGGGATTACTGAAGGGGTCCAATGGTAGTGCATGCCCTGACTATATACCCTTAGTCGCCAGTAAAATTAAGGTTCGAACCCCTGGTGATGTGGTAGTCACTGGGAATGACTATACCTGTTATTCCCCTGATAATTCTTCAGGCCCCCCTGTGGGTATCTTTGAGGAGGGTTTTTGTAAAAACAACGAGACTTTGGAATCTGCCCTACTGACTAACCATTCCAGATATATGTATGACACGTATTGGCTCTGTGGGGATGGGCGACTTAGGTCCAAACTCCCAATGACTTGGACTGGGCAATGTACCTTGGTAAAATTGGCAATGCAATTCAGGATTATGCCCTGGGAAGACCCTGACAACCATAGCCCCGAGAATATAGCTCCACTGATATCCAGGAAGAGAAGGAGTCTGGGTCAGCTGCACACCGGTTATGCTGAGGATCCCAAAGTTTATATAGATTCCATAGGAGTTCCAAGGGGGTCCCAGACGAATACAAAGCTCAAAATCAGATCTTGGCGGGTTTCCGTTTCCTTATCCCAATTGTACAGATCAATTACAATGTAGATTGGATAAATTATATATATTACACCGAGCAAAGATTTATCAACTTTAGTCGAGATGCTTTCCAGGGTATAGTTGAGGAACTGGGCCCCAATACAAGAATGACTCTTCAAAATAGACTGGCCATTGATATGATTCTAGCCGAAAAAGGTGGAGTCTGTGGGATGATAGGGGAAGAATGTTGTACTTATATCCCTCAGAATTCTGGAGTCAACGGTAAAACTATAGTGGCCCTTACAAAGATTAAAAATCTGGCTCAGGAAGTAAAGGAAAATGCAGGAGTAGATACCTCCTTCTTCTCAGGATGGTTAGGAGGCCTCAAAGGATTTCTCCAACAAGCCTGTTTGGTAGTGGCGGGCCTTTTGATACTGGGTTTGATAATCTTATGTTGTGTGATACCTATGTATAGGAAAGCTGTAACCACCGCAACCGCCCCCTTGGGTACTTTTCTTCATCAGGAGGTTGTATCCCTGTTATGTGATGATACGAGTCAAAAAGATATGGAAAAGTATACCCCACTGGACAAATCTGACAAAACCCCCTATGACAAGATGCAGATGGAAATGAGAGATTTAGTTTAGGGATAGATGGGAGAACTCCATGTGTATGTCAGAGTAGGGTCTAGTTGTTTGGGGGCATCCCATAAGGGGATAGCTTCTAAAATGACTGGGTGAAGAAATCCATCTCCCCTCTCCCCACACATGGACAGTCTCAAAGGCCACCTATATTAAGGGAAAACTTAGTGTTTAGGGGGATTGTCAAGGTAAAATATATTTTTCTACTTTTATATGCTTATATGTGTTTTGCTACTATTTTGAAACAATAAGTTTTCCTTGTCGAGTATTGTATCAGAAACGAAACTTAAGCTAAGATGGTGCTAGCATTGGCCAACACCTATTTCTGAGAAAAGCATCTCCAGTTCCAGGAAATGTTACATCAGCTGAACATGACGTCACCACAGTCTGCCTGGATACAAGACCTATGGAATGTGAACCAATCAGAGATGGCCAGATGCTAGACATATACAGTTTACCCTGCCCCCATCAGCCCTTTACTCCACCCTAACATCCTGTGTATATAATCTCATGCTTGCAGAAATAAAGGTAGAACTTGCTGTGGTTGCTACATGTCAGTAGCCTTTCGAACTTGTTCTGAGTTTGAACCAGCTATTTGTCTGACTCATTCTTTGATTGGTCGACCCATGCTCATAGTCTGAATTTGGAGTGACTGGAGGACGAGTGGTTTGTCGTAACGACCCCGACAGTATAATAGAAGCATGTCACCACTTCTGTAATTTTCCCTCATCCCTGGTTTTGGCTTACAAATACTGATTTAAAATACTTACCAAATACTGAACATTTGAATGTGGCCTTAATGATCTAAAAACACTGAAGGGTGAAATTGTGTGGAAACTAAAATTTGTGTCAGTTTCAAAACTTTTTTCCATGACTGTACAATGTAAAGTATAAGGTGTGCATTATGTGCGTGTTTTGTCTCCTGTTTTGTAGGACATTCTTCGGTTTTTCAACAAAGTAAAGAAAATGTACAGGAAAAAATTAATGGTGAAAAAATTAAGACTGAAGTGGAGACAGACAACCGACATCATTACACTCAGATCATACATGAGTTACAACAAAACCTCTCAAATTGCAAAGCACAAACTTCACTAAACTCAGAAGAACTGAAAAAACTTAATGAAATGATGAATAATGCCTCTTTGCAGTCTAAGAAAAACGAAGAACAGGTCCAAACTGTCCAAAATACGATCAAGCTCCTAACAACATCATTGGATGACAGCAAAGTAAAAATGCATGACATAAATATATCCATTTCTGAAAAGTTCTATTTAATTGAAGAGGTAAGTTAATTACACACAAAACACTACAAGTACCATAAAATATAGCAGCCTTATGTTTTTCTGATATGAATTTTCACATCAGAAACTGCAAATTGATTAACAAATGTGACCCGACGTCATTAATCTTAAGAGTTTTTCCAATGATGATTGCATCCATGTATATAATAGAAGAAATAAAAGAACTTTGTAGATTATCTTGATTTAAAAAATCTGCAATTTTTTTTCTAGTTACAATGTCTCCCTGTTTACAGACTACAAAGATGATGTAGCCTAATCCTATAATATTATGCACTATCATCGGTCCTCTACTTCTTGATAATGCACAACTGCTCGGCTAGCAAAAAGTAGGAAACATTTGGAAGAGAGTGTTAGACCGGAAAAGGGTTTGATTGCAGTCTGCAACCAATGCAACACATGTCTATATAGGAAACCTTGACAAAACATGGTTGCGTATTATAAATGAAGACCATTTGCAAAGTTACTTTATTTCTTATTTTAGGTGCATTAAAGCAATATAAAATAGATACAGCAATGGACGTTTAATACCTTAACCCCTTAACGACCAAGCCATTTTGTAGGTTAATGACCAGGCCAATTTTTACATTTCTGACCACTGTCTCTTTATGTGCTTATAACTCTGGAACGCTTCAACGGATCTTGGCGATAGTGGTAACATTTCTTCTATATAACTTGCGTTTATTTATGAAAAAAACGGAAATATGGCAAAAATTTAGAAAATTTTGCAATTTTCAAACTTTTAATTTTTATGCCATTAAATCAGAGAGATATGTCACAAAAATTAGTTAATAAATAACATTTCCCACATGTCTACTTTACATCAGCACAATTTTGGAACCAACATTTTTTTTTGTTAGGAAGTTATAAGGGTTAAAAGTTGACCAGCGATTTCTCATTTTTCCAACAAAATTTACAAAACCATTTTTTTAGGGGCCACCTCACATTTGAAGTGAATTTGAGGGGTCAATATGACAGAAAATAACCAAAAGTGACACCATTCTAAAAACTGCACCCCTCAACGTGTTCAAAGCCACATTCAAGAAGTTTATTAACCCTTTAGGTACTTCACACAAATTGAAGCAATGTGGAAGGAAAAAATGAACATTTAACTTTTTTCCCAAAATTTTTCTTTCGACACAATTTTTTAAAATTTTGTCAAGGGTACCAGTAGAAAATGAACCACAATATTTGTTGTAAAATTTCTCCTGAGTACACTGATACCCCATGTGTGGGGGTAAACCACTATTTGGGCGCATGGCAGAGCTCGGAAGTGAAGCAGCGCCATTTGACTTTTTTGGCTGGAATTGAGATTGGACGCCATGTCGCATTTGGAGAGTCCCTGTGTGCCTAAACAGTGGAAACCCCCACAAGTGACCCCATTTTGGAAACTGGACCCCCCAAGGAACTTATCTAAATGTGTTGCGAGAGCTTTTAACCCCCAAGGGCTTCACAGAAGGTTATAACGTAGAGCCGTAAAATTAAAAAATCATATTTTTTCCACAAAAATGATCTTTTCATCCCAATTTTTATTTTCCAAAGGATAAAAGGACCCCAAAAGTTATTGTGCAATTAGTCCTGAGTACGCTGATACCCCATATGTGGGGGTAAACCACTATTTGGGCGCATGGCAGAGCTCGGAAGGGAAGCAGCGCCATTTGACTTTTTTGGCTGGAATTGAGATTGGATGCCATGTCGCATTTGGAGAGTCCCTGTGTGCCTAAACAGTGGAAACCCCCACAAGTGACCCCATTTTGGAAACTAGACCCCCCAAGGAACTTATATAAATGTGTTGTGAGAGCTTTTAACCCCCAAGGGCTTCACAGAAGGTTATAACGTAGAGCCGTAAAATTAAAAAATCATATTTTTTCCACAAAAATTATCTTTTCATCCCAATTTTTATTTTCCAAAGGATAAAAGGACCCCAAAAGTTATTGTGCAATTAGTCCTGAGTACGCTGATACCCCATATGTGGGGGTAAACTACTATTTGAACGCATGGCAGAGCTCGGAAGGGAAGCAGCGCCATTTGACTTTTGTGGCTGGAATTGAGATTGGATGCCATGTCGTATTTGGAGAGCCCCTGTGTGCCTAAACAGTGGAAACCCCCCACAAGTGACCCCATTTTGGAAACTAGACCCCCAAGGAACTTATCTAGATGTGTAGTGAGAGCTTTTAACCCCAAGGGCTTCACAGAAGGTTATAACGTAGAGCAGTAAAATTAAATAATCATATCTTTTCCACAAAAATGATCTTTCCACCCCCAATTGTTATTTTCCAAAGGGTAACAGGACCCCAAAAGTTATTGTGCAATTTGTCCTGAGTATGCTGATACCCCATATGTGGGGGTAAACCACTATTTTGACGCATGGCAGAGCTCGAAAGGGAAGGAGCGCCTTTTTCAAATGCAGACTTTGATGGAATGGTCTGCGGGTGTCATGTCACGTTTGGAGAGCCCTGATGTGCCTAAACAGTAGAAACCCCCCACAAGTGACTCCATTTTGGAAACTAGACCCCCAAGGAACTTATCTAGATGTGTGGTCAGCACTTTGAACCCCCAAGGGCTTCACAGAAGTTTATAACGTAGAGCCGTGAAAATAAAAAAATCATATTTTTTTCCACAAAAATGACCTTTTTGCCCCCAAATTTTTATTTTTATAAGGGTAACAGGAGAAATAGTGCCCCAAAAGTTGATGTGCATTTTGTCCTGAGTACGCTGATATCCCAAATGTGGGGGGTAACCACTGTGATCGCCTTACTGCGATCTTTGGGAGGCACAATGAACAAATCCACAAAAGGTGAAGAATTGGTTTTCTTTTTTGCGCCGTGAGTTATTAGTGATTAGGCGACTTTATTCCTGGGTCGGTGCGATTACAGCGATACCAGATTTACATCCTTTTTTCATGTTTAGCTTCTGTCACACACTAAAAGATGCTTTTTTTGGAATAATTTTTTGTAAGAAATTTTTGCATCGGCGTATTTTGAGAGCTATAATTTTTCCATATTTCGTCCGACAGAGTTATCTGTGGGCTTATTTTTTGCGGGACGAGCTGACGTTTTTATTGGTACCATATTCGGGCACATAACGTTTTTTGATCGCTTCCTATTCCGATTTTTGTGGAAGCAGAATGAACAAAAACCAGCAATTCAGAAATTGTTTTTTTTTTTTTTTTCCTCTGTTACGTGTGTGGTAAAATTGATAAAGCAGCTTTATTCTACGGGTTACTACGATTACAGCGATACCTCATTTATATATTTTTTTTATGTTTTGGCGTTTTTTACACAATAAAAAATTTTATAGAAAAAATAATTATTTTTGCATCAGTTTATTCCGCGAGCTATAACATTTTTATTTTTTCGCTGACGATGCTGTATAGCAGCTTGTTTTTTGCGGGACAAGATAACATTTTCAGCGGTACCATGATTATTTATATCTGACTTTTTGATCGCGTGTTATTGCACTTTTTCCAAGCGGTATGATGATACCGCTTGGAAAAAGTATAATTTACTACTTTTTTGTATTTTTTTTTTTACGGCTTTCACTGAAGGGTTAACTAGGGTTACACTTTTATAGATGGGATTTTTACGGACGTGGCGATACCAAACATGTGTATTTTTTTTGTTTTTTATTCTTTTATTACATAAAAATGTGTATTTTTTAGGGGATTTTTTTTAAATTATTTTTTAATATTTTTTTTTACAATTTTAAAAAAAAAAAAAAATTTTTAACTTGTCCCTTTATGGGACTTTCACTTTTTTTTACTTTTTATTGCAGTTACAATGCATTGCAATGCTGCAGCATTGCAATGCATTGTACCTATGATGAAAGCTGCTGTGAGCATGATCACAGCAGCTTTCCGTAGCTTGATGACCCGGAGGTTGTCATGACAACCCCCGGGTCATCAAGGCAGAGATCGGGCGCTGCAAATACATTGCAAGGCGCCGATCTGAGGCAGAGGGAGCTCCTGACCCTCTGCCTCCCCGCCTGAGCGCTGTGATCGCGCTCGATCACAGCAGTCAGGGGGTTAACAGCCAGGGGCGGTGGGGGCGCCGCTCCTGGCTGTCAGTGCAGGAAGCTCGGCCACTGCACAGTGCCGGCTCCTGCACTGATCACGCTGGAGAAGCTGAAATTTCAGCTTCTCCTGCGCGATCGCGGCTGTGTTTGGTCAGTCAGATTGACTGACCAAGCACAGCGCTGTAGGTGCGGGGACCGACGGCAAAGGTCCCCGCACCGCTTGCCGTGCCTGTCAGATGTCTGTGACAGCTGTCGGCACTGATCTACCACTGCGTGTTTACACGCAGTGGTAGATCAAAGGCATGACGTGCACAGTCCGTCCTGGTGCCGGAACTGACACCCGGCCATGACGGACTGTGCACGTCATTGGACATTAAGGGGTTAATGACCAGGCCTTAAATTTGAAATCTGACCACTGTCACTTTATGTGGTTATAACTCTGGAACGCTTCAATGGATCCCGCTGATTCTGAGAAGGTTTTCTTGTGATATATTGTACTTTATAATAGTGGTAAAATTTCTTCAAAAATTTCTTGTGTTTATTTGTGAAAAAAATTTAAATTTGGCAAAAAAAAATTGAAAATGTCGCAATTTCAAACTTTTAATTTTATCCCCCTAAATTAGAGCGTTATGTCACGCAAAATAGTTAAAAAATAACATTTCCCACATGTCTACTTTACATCAGCACAATTTTTGAAACATACATTTTTTTGTTAGGAAGGTATAAGTGTTAAAACTTGACCAGTGATTTCTCATTTCTGCAACAAAATTTGCAAAACCATTTTTTTAGGGACCACCTCACATTTGAAGCAACTTTGAGGGCCGATGTAACAGAAAATACCCAAAAGTGACACCATTCTAAAAACTGCACCCTCAAGGTGTTCAAAACCACATTCAAAAAGTTTATTAACTCTTTAGGTGCTTCACAAGAATTGAAGCAAAAGGAAGGAAAAAATGAACATTTTACTTTTTTTTCATAAAAATTTTACTTTGGACACAATTTTTTTTTATTTTGTCAAGGTTATCAGGAGAAAATGAACTACAATATTTGTTGTGCAATTTCTCCTGAGTACAACGATACCCCATTTGTGGAGGAAGACCACTCTTTAGGCACACGGCAGGGCTCAGAAGGGAAGGAGCACCATTTGAGGTTTTGAATGTAAAATTGGCTGGAATCGAGAGCGGACGCCATGTCGCGTTTGGATAGCACCTGATGTACCTAAAAAGTGGAAACACCATAAATGACCCCATTTTGGAAACTAGACCCCCCCAAGAAACTTATCTAGATGTGTTGTGAACACTTTGAACCCAAAGTGCTTCAAAGAATTTAATAACGTAGAGCCATGAAAATAAAAATCTTATTTTTTCCACAAAAATTATATTTTGCCCCCAATTTTTTATTTTTCAAAGGGTAACAGGTAAAATTGGACCCTAAAAGTGGTTGTGCAATTTGTCCTGAGTATGCTGACACCCCATATGTGGGGATAAAGCACTGTTTGGGTGCATGGCAGATCTTGGAAGGGAAGGAGCGCAGTTTGACTTTTTCAAAGCAAAATTGGCTGGAGTTGAGATTGAACGCCATGTCACATTTGGAGAGTCCCTGATGTACCTAAACAGTGGAAACCCTCCACAAGTGACCCCATTTTGGAAACTAGACCCCTCAAGGAATGTATTTCGATGCATGGTAAGCACCTTGAACCCCCAGGTGCTTCACAAAAGTTTATAACGTAGAGCCGTGAAAATTAAAAATCACCTTTTAGCACCTTTTTTTATTTTAATAAAGTTAGCAGGAGAAAATGGGCCCCAAAAATTGTGCAATTTTTCCTGAGTTCACCGATACCCCATAAAATTGGCTAGAATCGAGAGCTGATGCCATGTCACTTTTGGAGGGCCCCTGATGTGCCTGAACAGTGTAAACCCCCCACAAGTGATACCATTCTGGAAAATAGACCCCTCAAGGAACTTATCTAGATGTGTCGTGGTGAGCATCTTAAACCACCAGGTGCTTTAGAGAAGTTTATAACAGAGCTTAAAAAAAACACATTTTTTCAGCAACATTTTTCTTTTAGCCCCAATTTTTTTATTTTCTCAAGGGTAACTGGAGAAAATGGACCTCAGAATTTTTTGTACAATTTCTCCTGAGTGTGCCAATACCCCATCTGTGGGTGAAAACTACTTTTGAGGCACAGTGCAAAGCTCTAAAGGGTAATGAGCGCCATATTATATTGCAGATTTTACTATTATGGTGGAAGAGCCCCTGAGGTGCCAGAACAGTAGAACACCCCATAAGTGACCCCATTTTACAAACTACACCTCTCAATTAATTAATCTAGGGGTGTAATGATCATATTGATACCAGGGGTGTGTCACAGAATTTTATTCCATTGGGCAGTGAAGAAAAAATAATTACATTTTTACCACAAAAATTATGTGTTAGCCCAGATTTAACATTTTTACACAAAAAGAGGGTAAAATTGGCATCAGAATGTGTGCCACAATTTCTGCTGAATATAGAAATATACCATATGTGACTATACAGTACTGCTTAGCCATATGGAGAGTCTCGATAGGGATGGAGCGCTGTTTGCCTCCTGGACCGCAGATTTTCCTAGAATAGTTTGTGGACTCCATATACAGAGCCCCCTAAGTGCTAGAGAGCAGAATCCCCCTCCCCAAGTTACCCCATTTTGGAAATTATACCCTTGCCAAATATGAAAGCTAAAGGTGGTTTATACACACTGGGGCTCAGAAGCGAGGTGGGCATTTGGATTTGGGAGTGCAGAATTTGCTGAATTTCTTTTGGCTTTTCCAGAGCCTTTGTGCTACCAGTAACGTGGAAGCCTCCTATATTTCTGTTAACAGACCTAAATGGGGACTTTTTTTGTGGATTGAGTTGAAGCTTTTATTGGGAAAATTTTTCATAATGTTTGTAATCACATTTATCAGGCGCTCTACGCTGAGCCCATACTTTGGGGTTTCCATCTAAATCTCTGAGCTACGTGACAGATGAAACCCCTGAGGGATCCATTCACTATAATGAGGCAGCAGAGTTACTCTGGACTCCGTCAGGTCTCTGTTCAGTGTCGTCTTTCCTTTCAGAGGTGCACAAAACTATGGTGGACTGCGTTTTTATGCACGCCGAAAAAGACAGATACCACCAGATCACAGGACCTATGGCGTTAACAGTGCCTCCATCTGCCTCATTATAGGGAATCTTCCACCAGTGGTTCTGTCTGAATCACATATTTCAGAGATTTACATGGAAACCCCGATGCAAGCGCTCATCGCAGGATAAATGTGCACCAAGCCTTACTGCGGTTTTTGGGAGGAGAATGGACAAATCCACAGCAGGTGAAGAATTGGTTTTATTTATTCTTTACAACGTTCCTCATGCGGTAAAAGTGATTAGGCGACTTTATTCTTCAGGTAGGCGCGATTACAGAGATACCAGTTTTATATCCTTTTTTATGTTTAGCTTCTGTCACACATTAAAAGACGCTTTTTTTGCAAGAAGAAGTTTTTGCATCGCCATATTTTGAGAGCTATAATTTTTCCATATTTCGGCCCACAGAGTCATGTGAGGGCTTGTTTTTTGCGGGATAAGCTGACGTTTTTATTGCTACAATTTTCGGACACATGACATTTTTTGATCGCTTTCTATTCAGATTTTTGTGGAGGCAGAATGAGCAAAAACCAGCAATTCAGGAATTGTTTTTTTTTTCTCCGTTCTGCGTGTGGTAAATTGATAAGGCAGTTTTATTCTTCTGGTCAGTATGATAACAGCGATGCCACATTTCTATCTTTTTTATGTTTTGGCGCTTTTAGGCTATGTGCACACGTTGCGGAATTGCCATGGAAATTTCCGCGGCAATTCCGCACCTCCCTGCCGTGGGAAATCCGCATATTATAGGTATGCGTATTCCCGCTAAAAACTAGCGTTTTGCAAGCGTAATTAGCTTGTAGAATGCTAGCGTTTTTCAAGCGATCTGACAGGTTGGTCACACGAGTCAAACAAGTGTTTGACACGTGTGACCAACTTTTTACTATTGATGCTGCCTATGTCGCATCAATAGTAAAAAGAGCTAATGTAAAAATAATAAAAAAAATAATAAATAATGATATTCTCACCTTCCGGCGGCCCCCGCAGCTTTCCAGCCTCTCAGCAACGCTCCCGGCCAATCGCGTTCCCAGGCGTCCTTTGCGACAATCACCCTGATGACGTAGCATCACGCGAGACCGCTACGTCATCTGGGTGATCTCGCAAAGGACTCCTGGGAACGGGATTGGCGGGAGCGTCGCTGAGAGGCGGGTAAGCTGCGGGGGACGCCGGAAGTTGAGAATATCATTATTTTTTATTTTAATTATTGTTTTTACATGGATATGGTACCCAGGGCCTGTAGGAGAGTCTCCTCTCCTCCAAACCCTGGGTACCATCCGCACATGAACCGCTTACTTTCCGCATGGTGGGCACAGCCACATGCGGAAAGTAATCGGTTCAATGAATTCCTATGGCGGCGGAATCGCCGCGGTTCCGCAAAAAAGAATGAGCATGCTGCGGATTCTTCCGCGATGCGATTTCGCCACGGAAAAACCCGCAGCATGTGCACAGCATTGCGGAATTCCATAGACCTTAATGAGTTGTATTGTGTAAGCGGTTTTGCCGAAAAACCGCTGCAAAACCGCTAGGAATCCGCAACGTGTGCACATAGCCTTACACAATAAAAACTTTTACAGAAAAATAATTATTTTTGCATTGCTTTATTCTGAGAGTTATAACTTTATTTTTCCACTCATGGTGCTGTATGGCAGCTTGTTTTTTGCAGGGCAAGATGGCGCTTCCTGTGATACTATTTTCATTACTATAAATCTTTTTGATCACGTTTTATTCCACTTTTTCCAAGCGGTATGATGATAATTTGCAACTTTTTTTGTGCTTTTTTATGGCGTTCACTGAAGGGGTTAACTGGTGTGACACTTTTATAGATCAGATTGTTCTGGATGCGGTGATACTAAACATTTGTACTTTTTTAACATGTAAAATGTGTATGTGTTAGTGGATTTTTATAATTATTATTATTTTGTAATTTTTTACATAATTTTTTTTAAAAAAAATTAATTTTTACCTAATCCCTTTAAGGGAGTTTCACTTTTTTTTACTTTGATTGCAGTTATAATACATTGCAATGCACTAGCATTGCAGTGCATTATACCTATACTTTAAGCTTCTGACACCATGCTGTGAGCATGGTCTCAGAGGTTTTCTGTAGCTTGATGACCCAGGGGTCTTCTTGACAACCCATCCCCGGGTCACTATGGCAATGATTGGGCCACGTGACGTTGTCACGGTGACGCCGATCTGAAGACAGAAGGAGCTCCAGTCCCTCTACCTCCCTCCTGAACTCTGCGATCGCACTCGATTGCAGCAATTAGGGGGTTAACAGCCAGGAGCGTTGCGGACACTGCTCCTGGCTTTTAGTGCAGAAGCTCAACCACTGGCTGAGCTGAGGTCCTGCACTGACCGGGCGGGAGATGCTGATATTTCTGTATCTCCTGCGCAGTCATGCTGTGATCGGTCATTAACTGCCCAATCACAGCTATCTGGGTGCAGGGACCGATGGCATGTGTCCCCGCACCTCTTCCCGTGCCTCTTAGCTGTCTGTTACAGCTGTCAGCATGGAACTGTGACAGTTTAAATGCATGAGGGGCATAGTCCGTCATGGTGCGGGAACTGACATCATGCCATGATGGACTATGTCCGTCAATGGACGTTAAGGGTTTAAAGAATGTGAGAACATCTCAAAGTGAAACTTAAGAGCAAAAAATATATTAAAATAACTGCAGCTGGGGGGACAAGGTTATTCCAAAACCAGAAAATCCCTTTAGGGTTAGAATAACACATTTATAACATGCCATTTTTTTGCACAAACATTAAAAATGCACCAAAAAATCACAATAATCACATGTTGTTATTTCAACCTCTACAAATAAATATTACCTTTTTAAAATTTTCTACTGTTTTTTTATTATTATTTAAAGGAAATTGGGCAACAGTACACGTTTTTTCAGAATGCTTCCATAAATTTTACCAATGTAAATGAGAAATATATCATTCTGGAGCAAGAAATGAAAGAAGAAGTGAAAATACTGAATCAAGTCACTAATGACCTCAAATTAAAAGACTGGGAACAGTCAATTACATTAAAAAACTTAACACTAACTCAAGGTAAGATTTTTAACAAGCACAAGCGGAGCAATAATGGTAAAAGCTTTTTTATTTCTTACTATAGAATATTGTTTTTCGTAATAATAAGCTACCATACAACATTGTACAAAAGAAGACTTACTAGCCACAGAAAGAGACCACGGAGCAGCGTCCATTATTAGCACACTGTATAAGTAAAATAACCAGCCAAAAGATTCATAGATTTACAGCAAATCTGTCACTAGATTTCACAATACAAACTGCATATACAGTTAGGTCCATATATATTTGGACAGAGACAACATTTATCTAATTTTGGTTCTAGACATTACCACAATGAATTTGAAACAAAACAATTCAGATGCAGTTGAAGTCCAGACTTTCAGCTTTCATTTGAGGGTATCCACATTAAAATTGGATGAAGGGTTTAGGAGTTTCAGCTCCTTAACATGTGCCACCCTGTTTTTAAAGGGACCAAAAGTAATTGGACAAATGACTCCAAGGCTATTTCATGGACAGGTGTGGGCAATCCCTTTGTTATGTCATTCTCAATTAAGCAGATGAAAGGGCCGGAGTTGATTTGAGGTGTGGTGTTTGCATTTGGAAGGTTTTGCTGTGAAGGAAACATGCGGTCACAGGAGCTCTCCATGCAGGTGAAACAAGCCATCCTTAAGCTGCAAGAACAGAAAAAAAACCCATCCAAGAAATTGCTACAACATTAGAAGTGGCAAAATCTACAATTTGGTACATCCTGAGAAAGAAAGAAAGCACTGGTGAACTCATCAATCCAAAAAGACCTGGGAGCCCACGGAAGACAACAGTGGTGGATGATCGCCGCATACTTTCTTTGGTGAAGAAGAACCCGTTCACAACATCAACTGAAGTCCAGAACACTCTCAGTGAAGTAGGTGTATCTGTCTCTAAGTCAACAGTAAAGAGAAGACTCCATGAAAGTAAATACAAAGGGTTCACATCTAGATGCAAACCATTCATCAATTCCAAAAATAGACAGGCCAGAGTTAAATTTGCTGAAAAACACCTCCAGAAGCCAGCTCAGTTCTGGAAAAGTATTCTATGGACAGATGAGACAAAGATCAACCTGTACCAGAATGATGGGAAGCCAAAAGTTTGGAGAAGAAAGGGAACGGCACATGATCCAAGGCACACCACATCCTCTGTAAAACATGGTGGAGGCAACGTGATGGCATGGGCATGCATGGCTTTCAATGGCACTGGGTCACTTGTGTTTATTGATGACATAACAGCAGACAAGAGTAGCCGGATGAATTCTGAAGTGTACCGGGATATACTTTCAGCCCAGATTCAGCCAAATGCTGCAAACTTGATTGGACGGCGCTTCATAGTACAGATGGATAATGACCCCAAGCATACAGCCAAAGCTACACAGGAGTTCATGAGTGCAAAAAAGTGGAACATTCTTCAATGGCCAAGTCAATCACCAGATCTTAACACAATTGAGCATGCATTTCACTTGCTCAAATCCAGACTTAAGAGGGAAAGACCCCCAAACAAGCAAGACCTGAAGGCTGCGGCTGTAAAGGCCTGGCAAAGCATTAAGAAGGAGGAAACCCAGCGTTTGGTGATGTCCATGGGTTCCAGACTTAAGGCAGTGATTGCCTCCAAAGGATTCGCCACAAAATATTGAAAATAAAAATATTTTGTTTGGGTTATGTTTATTTGTCCAATTACTTTTGACCTCCTAAATGTGGAGTGTTTGTAAATAAATGTGTACAATTCCTACATTTTCTAACACATATTTTTGTTCAACCCTTCAAATTAAACGTTACAATCTGCACTTGAATTCTGTTGTAGAGGTTTCATTTCAAATCCAATGTGGTGGCATGCAGAGCCCAACTCGCGAAAATTGTGTCACTGTCCAAATATTTCTGGCCCTGACTGTATTATTACTTAGATCTTTTATATCTGATGAAGCTGGTGTATTTACCGTTAAGATCCATGTCGGAATTGGTTATGCAATCGTGAAATTAAAATATGTGTTTTATGAGTCCAACTTAAACTAATTTCAATATCAGGCACTCAGACTTTCATAAATGTAATGGAAACATATATCTTTGTACCGTCTTAACCAGTAGATAGAAATATATTAAATATGAGAATCCTCAGCATTTTAATGGTTAAGTTAAATGGTTAAGATTCCCAACTCACATGAGGGTTACGAAATTTCAGGTACTTTCACGACTAATGAAATGTACTTACTTATATGAACCAAATGTAGGG
>JARQOD010000001.1:101623309-101806018 GCA_033576555.1 Oophaga sylvatica
TATACAGTACTGCTTAGCCATATGGAGAGTCTCGATAGGGATGGAGCGCTGTTTGCCTCCTGGACCGCAGATTTTCCTAGAATAGTTTGTGGACTCCATATACAGAGCCCCCTAAGTGCTAGAGAGCAGAATCCCCCTCCCCCAAGTTACCCCATTTTGGAAATTATACCCTTGCCAAATATGAAAGCTAAAGGTGGTTTATACACACTGGGGCTCAGAAGCGAGGTGGGCATTTGGATTTGGGAGTGCAGAATTTGCTGAATTTCTTTTGGCTTTTCCAGAGCCTTTGTGCTACCAGTAACGTGGAAGCCTCCTATATTTCTGTTAACAGACCTAAATGGGGACTTTTTTTGTGGATTGAGTTGAAGCTTTTATTGGGAAAATTTTTCATAATGTTTGTAATCACATTTATCAGGCGCTCTACGCTGAGCCCATACTTTGGGGTTTCCATCTAAATCTCTGAGCTACGTGACAGATGAAACCCCTGAGGGATCCATTCACTATAATGAGGCAGCAGAGTTACTCTGGACTCCGTCAGGTCTCTGTTCAGTGTCGTCTTTCCTTTCAGAGGTGCACAAAACTATGGTGGACTGCGTTTTTATGCACGCCGAAAAAGACAGATACCACCAGATCACAGGACCTATGGCGTTAACAGTGCCTCCATCTGCCTCATTATAGGGAATCTTCCACCAGTGGTTCTGTCTGAATCACATATTTCAGAGATTTACATGGAAACCCCGATGCAAGCGCTCATCGCAGGATAAATGTGCACCAAGCCTTACTGCGGTTTTTGGGAGGAGAATGGACAAATCCACAGCAGGTGAAGAATTGGTTTTATTTATTCTTTACAACGTTCCTCATGCGGTAAAAGTGATTAGGCGACTTTATTCTTCAGGTAGGCGCGATTACAGAGATACCAGTTTTATATCCTTTTTTATGTTTAGCTTCTGTCACACATTAAAAGACGCTTTTTTTTGCAAGAAGAAGTTTTTGCATCGCCATATTTTGAGAGCTATAATTTTTCCATATTTCGGCCCACAGAGTCATGTGAGGGCTTGTTTTTTGCGGGATAAGCTGACGTTTTTATTGCTACAATTTTCGGACACATGACATTTTTTGATCGCTTTTCTATTCAGATTTTTGTGGAGGCAGAATGAGCAAAAACCAGCAATTCAGGAATTGTTTTTTTTTTTCTCCGTTCTGCGTGTGGTAAAATTGATAAGGCAGTTTTATTCTTCTGGTCAGTATGATAACAGCGATGCCACATTTCTATCTTTTTTATGTTTTGGCGCTTTTAGGCTATGTGCACACGTTGCGGAATTGCCATGGAAATTTCCGCGGCAATTCCGCACCTCCCTGCCGTGGGAAATCCGCATATTATAGGTATGCGTATTCCCGCTAAAAACTAGCGTTTTGCAAGCGTAATTTAGCTTGTAGAATGCTAGCGTTTTTCAAGCGATCTGACAGGTTGGTCACACGAGTCAAACAAGTGTTTGACACGTGTGACCAACTTTTTACTATTGATGCTGCCTATGTCGCATCAATAGTAAAAAGAGCTAATGTAAAAATAATAAAAAAAATAATAAATAATGATATTCTCACCTTCCGGCGGCCCCCGCAGCTTTCCAGCCTCTCAGCAACGCTCCGGCCAATCGCGTTCCCAGGCGTCCTTTGCGACAATCACCCTGATGACGTAGCATCACGCGAGACCGCTACGTCATCTGGGTGATCTCGCAAAGGACTCCTGGGAACGGGATTGGCGGGAGCGTCGCTGAGAGGCGGGTAAGCTGCGGGGGACGCCGGAAGTTGAGAATATCATTATTTTTTATTTTAATTATTGTTTTTACATGGATATGGTACCCAGGGCCTGTAGGAGAGTCTCCTCTCCTCCAAACCCTGGGTACCATCCGCACATGAACCGCTTACTTTCCGCATGGTGGGCACAGCCACATGCGGAAAGTAATCGGTTCAATGAATTCCTATGGCGGCGGAATCGCCGCGGTTCCGCAAAAAAGAATGAGCATGCTGCGGATTCTTCCGCGATGCGATTTCGCCACGGAAAAACCCGCAGCATGTGCACAGCATTGCGGAATTCCATAGACCTTAATGAGTTGTATTGTGTAAGCGGTTTTGCCGAAAAACCGCTGCAAAACCGCTAGGAATCCGCAACGTGTGCACATAGCCTTACACAATAAAAACTTTTACAGAAAAAATAATTATTTTTGCATTGCTTTATTCTGAGAGTTATAACTTTATTTTTCCACTCATGGTGCTGTATGGCAGCTTGTTTTTTGCAGGGCAAGATGGCGCTTCCTGTGATACTATTTTCATTACTATAAATCTTTTTGATCACGTTTTATTCCACTTTTTCCAAGCGGTATGATGATAATTTGCAACTTTTTTTGTGCTTTTTTATGGCGTTCACTGAAGGGGTTAACTGGTGTGACACTTTTATAGATCAGATTGTTCTGGATGCGGTGATACTAAACATTTGTACTTTTTTAACATGTAAAATGTGTATGTGTTAGTGGATTTTTATAATTATTATTATTTTGTAATTTTTTACATAATTTTTTTTAAAAAAAATTAATTTTTACCTAATCCCTTTAAGGGAGTTTCACTTTTTTTTACTTTGATTGCAGTTATAATACATTGCAATGCACTAGCATTGCAGTGCATTATACCTATACTTTAAGCTTCTGACACCATGCTGTGAGCATGGTCTCAGAGGTTTTCTGTAGCTTGATGACCCAGGGGTCTTCTTGACAACCCATCCCCGGGTCACTATGGCAATGATTGGGCCACGTGACGTTGTCACGGTGACGCCGATCTGAAGACAGAAGGAGCTCCAGTCCCTCTACCTCCCTCCTGAACTCTGCGATCGCACTCGATTGCAGCAATTAGGGGGTTAACAGCCAGGAGCGTTGCGGACACTGCTCCTGGCTTTTAGTGCAGAAGCTCAACCACTGGCTGAGCTGAGGTCCTGCACTGACCGGGCGGGAGATGCTGATATTTCTGTATCTCCTGCGCAGTCATGCTGTGATCGGTCATTAACTGCCCAATCACAGCTATCTGGGTGCAGGGACCGATGGCATGTGTCCCCGCACCTCTTCCCGTGCCTCTTAGCTGTCTGTTACAGCTGTCAGCATGGAACTGTGACAGTTTAAATGCATGAGGGGCATAGTCCGTCATGGTGCGGGAACTGACATCATGCCATGATGGACTATGTCCGTCAATGGACGTTAAGGGTTTAAAGAAGTGAGAACATCTCAAAGTGAAACTTAAGAGCAAAAAATATATTAAATAACTGCAGCTGGGGGGACAAGGTTATTCCAAAACCAGAAAATCCCTTTAGGGTTAGAATAACACATTTATAACATGCCATTTTTTTGCACAAACATTAAAAATGCACCAAAAAATCACAATAATCACATGTTGTTATTTCAACCTCTACAAATAAATATTACCTTTTTAAAATTTTCTACTGTTTTTTTTATTATTATTTAAAGGAAATTGGGCAACAGTACACGTTTTTTCAGAATGCTTCCATAAATTTTACCAATGTAAATGAGAAATATATCATTCTGGAGCAAGAAATGAAAGAAGAAGTGAAAATACTGAATCAAGTCACTAATGACCTCAAATTAAAAGACTGGGAACAGTCAATTACATTAAAAAACTTAACACTAACTCAAGGTAAGATTTTTAACAAGCACAAGCGGAGCAATAATGGTAAAAGCTTTTTTATTTCTTACTATAGAATATTGTTTTTCGTAATAATAAGCTACCATACAACATTGTACAAAAGAAGACTTACTAGCCACAGAAAGAGACCACGGAGCAGCGTCCATTATTAGCACACTGTATAAGTAAAATAACCAGCCAAAAGATTCATAGATTTACAGCAAATCTGTCACTAGATTTCACAATACAAACTGCATATACAGTTAGGTCCATATATATTTGGACAGAGACAACATTTATCTAATTTTGGTTCTAGACATTACCACAATGAATTTGAAACAAAACAATTCAGATGCAGTTGAAGTCCAGACTTTCAGCTTTCATTTGAGGGTATCCACATTAAATTGGATGAAGGGTTTAGGAGTTTCAGCTCCTTAACATGTGCCACCCTGTTTTTAAAGGGACCAAAAGTAATTGGACAAATGACTCCAAGGCTATTTCATGGACAGGTGTGGGCAATCCCTTTGTTATGTCATTCTCAATTAAGCAGATGAAAGGGCCGGAGTTGATTTGAGGTGTGGTGTTTGCATTTGGAAGGTTTTGCTGTGAAGGAAACATGCGGTCACAGGAGCTCTCCATGCAGGTGAAACAAGCCATCCTTAAGCTGCAAGAACAGAAAAAAAACCCATCCAAGAAATTGCTACAACATTAGAAGTGGCAAAATCTACAATTTGGTACATCCTGAGAAAGAAAGAAAGCACTGGTGAACTCATCAATCCAAAAAGACCTGGGAGCCCACGGAAGACAACAGTGGTGGATGATCGCCGCATACTTTCTTTGGTGAAGAAGAACCCGTTCACAACATCAACTGAAGTCCAGAACACTCTCAGTGAAGTAGGTGTATCTGTCTCTAAGTCAACAGTAAAGAGAAGACTCCATGAAAGTAAATACAAAGGGTTCACATCTAGATGCAAACCATTCATCAATTCCAAAAATAGACAGGCCAGAGTTAAATTTGCTGAAAAACACCTCCAGAAGCCAGCTCAGTTCTGGAAAAGTATTCTATGGACAGATGAGACAAAGATCAACCTGTACCAGAATGATGGGAAGCCAAAAGTTTGGAGAAGAAAGGGAACGGCACATGATCCAAGGCACACCACATCCTCTGTAAAACATGGTGGAGGCAACGTGATGGCATGGGCATGCATGGCTTTCAATGGCACTGGGTCACTTGTGTTTATTGATGACATAACAGCAGACAAGAGTAGCCGGATGAATTCTGAAGTGTACCGGGATATACTTTCAGCCCAGATTCAGCCAAATGCTGCAAACTTGATTGGACGGCGCTTCATAGTACAGATGGATAATGACCCCAAGCATACAGCCAAAGCTACACAGGAGTTCATGAGTGCAAAAAAGTGGAACATTCTTCAATGGCCAAGTCAATCACCAGATCTTAACACAATTGAGCATGCATTTCACTTGCTCAAATCCAGACTTAAGAGGGAAAGACCCACAAACAAGCAAGACCTGAAGGCTGCGGCTGTAAAGGCCTGGCAAAGCATTAAGAAGGAGGAAACCCAGCGTTTGGTGATGTCCATGGGTTCCAGACTTAAGGCAGTGATTGCCTCCAAAGGATTCGCCACAAAATATTGAAAATAAAAATATTTTGTTTGGGTTATGTTTATTTGTCCAATTACTTTTGACCTCCTAAAATGTGGAGTGTTTGTAAATAAATGTGTACAATTCCTACATTTTCTAACACATATTTTTGTTCAACCCTTCAAATTAAACGTTACAATCTGCACTTGAATTCTGTTGTAGAGGTTTCATTTCAAATCCAATGTGGTGGCATGCAGAGCCCAACTCGCGAAAATTGTGTCACTGTCCAAATATTTCTGGCCCTGACTGTATTATTACTTAGATCTTTTATATCTGATGAAGCTGGTGTATTTACCGTTAAGATCCATGTCGGAATTGGTTATGCAATCGTGAAATTAAAATATGTGTTTTATGAGTCCAACTTAAACTAATTTCAATATCAGGCACTCAGACTTTCATAAATGTAATGGAAACATATATCTTTGTACCGTCTTAACCAGTAGATAGAAATATATTAAATATGAGAATCCTCAGCATTTTAATGGTTAAGTTAAATGGTTAAGATTCCCAACTCACATGAGGGTTACGAAATTTCAGGTACTTTCACGACTAATGAAATGTACTTACTTATATGAACCAAATGTAGGGGAAACAGGTGTAACCAGTTCAAGGGGTATGCTCTGGGATCGCCGTCTCGGGTAGACGGAGTGGCATAGGAGAAGTTACAGCACAGACAGCTGTACTGGTGTGAACTGGCGGCAACCAGTTTTATTGAAAGTTCACAGTAAGAAACATAAATCAAACCATAAAACAAAATCCTAAGCCTGGCAGGCTGCTAGCTAGACACAGTTAGTTCCCTCACTACCGTGGTCCAGGCTCTAGCAGCCTGGCCAAAACAACACATATTATGTAGTTACCAGAGCTTGGCTTCCAGGAAGACTTCCAGCAGCGTCTGAAGCCAGATTCAGACTGAGAGCCCCGTCTGTCTAGCTCAACCACCTACTTCTGGCTGCTTGATTAGACAGCTGAGTGCACTCCGGGTTGGGCTGCAAGCCTGTACTGGATGGGGAGTGGAGTGAACGCCGCACTGCCAATCTACCTTCACTCCTACATTCCTCATGCCACCCAGCTAAGAAACCTGGGTGAGATATACACCCCGTCCAGTACGCACCCCTTCACTGTCTCACATAGGACAAAAACTTTGAACAAGAATGAATTCTGGTTTCCACACAATAAAAAGAATAAAGAATAGATCTACATGTGGCAAAACATTTTTTAGATCTGATCACTGCATCATGGACATGAAATTGCAGTATTAAAAAGAAAACTTAAAGTCCAAGAGAGACAGAAGAGTCTGGAAGTACAAACTTATGATGACCTTTGACACTCTAAAAGCATGAATCAATGTGTTGAATGGGTTTGTGGCTTTTTCCATGAATTAAGAAATGTGCTCCTCAGAGCTCCCAGGGGCATCATAACCATGGACCAGACCTCAATCACAGGACAATCAAACTTTCACACTCTTTAGGTACGTTTCCACGGTCCGTAATCCCAGCTCTTTGGACGCAGCAGATTCCCCACTCTGCCCAAAGCGCCGCCCCCTGTTGTACACGCAGTGATTCCACATGTGTTCATTGAACACATGTGGAATCACCGCATCATATTCATAGACTGGGTTATTTATCTTGTGGAGACGGAGCATCTCTGCAAGATAGACATGCTGCGGTCTGGAAAGACGCATGTCCGGATACGCAGGTTCGCCTAATGTGGCCCTGCACGCATAGTGAAGACGGAATTTCATAAAATCCCCTCCACTATGCTGTAACATCTGGACGCTGCGGATTGGACGCTGTGGCTGTACGCAGCGTCCAATCCGCAGCAAATCCTGATGTAATACGCCCAGTGGAAACATACCCTTAATCTATAAGCTGCTGCAATATTTACAGCCTTTATAACAATATTCATACAGCACAGCATGTATAGCCAGGTTGAGTACATGTCCAAAGAGATGTATAATGTTCGCCCTATTTTTTATTTTCCAAACTAATTAGGTTGACGGAGTACTACCAAACATATTGAAAACTGCAAAGATCAATAGATTAGCTATAAACCACCAAAAGGTAAAAAATATAATGTAACTTTATTAGAAAAAATAAAAAATATAGAATTGTTGAGGTTTATATAAGGATAAAAACTTTGTTGGGAGGAGTGCTTCTTTAATGTACTTCTTTGATATGACAAATAGCACACTTTCACGACTATTCAGGTCTCTTCATCAGGCATAGTGTAGTTACTATACTACTATAGTTACTATGCCTGGTGAAGACACCTGAGTAGTCCCAAAAGCTTGGTATTTGTTACTATCTTTTCACTTAGCCATTAAAAGGTATAAAAAGCTGAGGACTCTCAAATTTTAATATTTTTCTATCTATTGGCTAACATAATACAAAGATATAATTACCAGTGTCTTTTCACTGAAATCCACCTGTGTAGAGAGGAGAACATATCAAAGTGCTTGTACTGAAAGATCAGTAATCAAATCATTGCAAAAGGATTATCCATTGATGAGCGGCAGTTGGAAAGGGAGGGCTGAGTATTTTCTACAAGAATATGGTTGATTCTCATACTTACGGTAACTCCTTTCCTTGATTTGAACTAAGGGTTTTGATGATTTCATACTGAAACAGTAAATTTGTAATTTATGGAAGATCTTCCATTATTGCTTTAGATTCAGAGATCTCTGACTGCATGCAGCTGCCACTAGAGGGAACTTTAGAGCTTACTATATATTGTTCATACATTGTGTCTCTTATTAAAACAGCATGAAAATAAACCAAAAGAGAGGGCACTCCATGTGAACAATGTCTCAACACATATGCGGTGGGAGAAGAGGTGTTCAGCTCACCTCTGGTAGTTGTACATGCCAGGTACAACACTGATGCTAAGCAATGAAAGACAGCAGTCCTAGAGTGCTCCAGCATCTTCCACCCGCTCCTGGCATCCTGCTCAGGAGCCTCGTGATATAGTGATAAATGATGAAAGGTTGGCAGTGGAGATCCACAGGGCGCCATGCTCTGAATCAGGAAATACACAGGTCAGATAAAATTTGATTTACTCAACACACAATGCGTTTCAGCATTCACAACACGATTACAAACTGTATACCATGCTCAGTGCTTTAACCCCATAGTGACCAAGTTATTTTGACCTTAATTACCAGACCAAATATTGGAAATCTGACCAGTGTCAATTTATGTGGTAATAACTCTGTAACCCTTCAACAGATGCAAGTGATTCACAGATTGTTTTTTTCATGACATATTATACTTCATGATAATGGTACATTTTGGTCGATGTGATTTGTTTATATTTATGAAAATATCAATAATTTTACAAAAAAATTGAAAATTTTGCAATTTTCAAAAGCTAAATTTTTATGCCCTTAAATCAGATAGTTATACCACAAAAAAATTAATAAATGCAATTTTCCACATGTCTACATTACATCTGGATCATTTTTTTTAAACATAATTTTTTTTCTTAGGATGTTAAATGGGTTAAAACTTTGGGAGCAATTTCTCATTTTTTCAACAAATTTACAAAACCTGTTTCTTTAGGAACTTATTTAGATTAAAGTGGACTTAGAGGGACCCATATATTGGAAACTCTCCAAAAGTGATACCATTTTAAAAACTGCACCCCTCTAATACTTCAAAACTGTTGTAGGGAAATTTTTCAGGTGCTACACAGTAAGTAACAGAATGAAAAAAAAATAAAATTTTACATCTAAAATCTTGCTTTAGCCCCAAATTTCTCACTTTTGCAAGAGGTAACACCAAAAACTGGTCCCTACAGTTTGTTACCCACTTAATTATGAGAACTGTGATATCCCAGATGTAGTCAAAAAGTTCTGTTTGGACAAACGGCAGGGCTCAGAATGAAAGGTGCAATATTTAAATTTTGGAATGCAAATTTGGCTGAAAGAGGCGGTGAAACAGTAGAAACCCAACACAAATGAACACATTTTGGAATCTACACCCAACAAGGATTTTATCCAGAGGTATAGTGAGCATTTTGAATTTGATGACATTAGGTTGTCATATTGCAAAAGTTCATTTTTTTCACAAAAATCTTGCTTTAGCCCCAAAATTCTCACGTTTGCAAGAGGTAACACCAACCAAAAAGTGGACCACACAGGTTGTTAACCACATTCTTAAGAGCACGGCAATACCCCACATGTAGTCAAAAGTTCTATTTGGACAAACAGCAGGGCTCGTAACAGAATGGGCACAATTTGAATTTTGGAACACAAATTTGGCTTTGTTTGGAATAGGTTATCATATTTCCAGAGCCTGCGTGATTCAAGAGTAACAAAAAACACCCATAAATGTCTGTTTTGAAAATGATACCCTCTAGTGTATTTATCTAGGGATTTAATGAGTAGTTTGATACCACCATTTTTTTATGCAGTTGATGCAACACAAGAAAGAAAAATCACAATTTGCATTTTTTTATTGCCACTTATATTAATCTTTTTGTATGTTCTAAGGAACACACCTCAAATTTTATTGCCCAAGTTTTTGTAGTAATTGTTGGTGTACACGTGGTACCCTTTGTCAAGAAATGGCACCATTAGGTCTCAAGCAATTTTATCAGGATGCCAATTGTCTGCAGGCAGTTTGGTGGGTTTATTTTGTGGTCCCCACATTCCAGGCAGTTTGGTGGGTTTATTTTGTGGTCCCCACCTTCATAAGTGAGAAAGATGCACGTGTACCCTGATGTGAGCTCACACATTTTGTATAATTTGACAATGTATTTGGCGTGCTTGTAGAGAATAAATTAAAGTCAAGCAGCCTTGAGTGACTCGTCGACTGAAACATTTTGATCTGAGGAATAGGAATTTAAAAATCTTTTAGGAGGGAAATTAGGGAGTCTTAATTTGGTAAGGCGATTGGAGTTGGGATCATTCCTTGAGGGGCTTGAGAATTATCACTAAAATGAAGGAATCTCATAACGGGCTTGGGACTTGACAGTTGCAAATACAGTGGTGATGTGAACAGATTCTGTTGCCCAGTAGGAACGGAGAGTGAATTTTTTTTTAACTAAAAACATGTTGAGCATAAGGCCCCCAAAAATATTTTATGTCAGGGACATTTGTGGGGATCCATGAATGGGAATGAAAGGATATGGGTTTTGGGGAAATACATTGTTGGGCATAAAAAATGGTTTGACGGGCAATTAATTCTAGGACTTCTGGGGTAACAAAAATTTGGAAAAATTAAAATGGGCTAAAATTGGTGACATCTAATTTTATACCAGTAGCTGCTCAAAAATGGAGAATTTGAGGAGAAAATGCATTGTCAGGACATCACAATGAAAGGGGGACTGCAGAACATGGACATCAGGCTGTGGAACCATGTGAAGAAAGATGAGTCACCACTCACCACTATCTGCAAACTGTTCTGCTTCAGAAGCAATTTTGGTTTAATTCCAGGAACTGAGGGAGCAAAGCAGGGTGTACACCTGCTTCACCAAAAACATTCTGCGGGCCATTGTTTTATTTTATAGGAATGTCTAACAAAAAAAAAACTGCTCTAACACTAGTAAGCCTAACCGAATCTAACACTAGTAAACCAAACCTAATCTAACACTAGAAGACCTAATGTAACAGTAGTAATTGTATTTATTATTTTATAATTTTTTTGTTTAACTTTTTAATGAACCCTGAAGCCTAACCTTAAGGTCCAGTTTCAATCCTAACCCCAACGATAAGCCTATCCTAACCCTAGCTAAACGGAAAGAAAGAAAGTAACAAAGAAAGAAAGAAGGATTATAAAATTAAAAAAATATAATCTGACTAGGGGGATGACAAATACTGGGCTTAGGATCCATCACAGTGATCAAAAGTCAGGGACCAATGCAAAAAAATCCCCGCTGTTGCCGGGTGCCGACCGGAATATCTCTGGTTACTCTATTTCTTAACCAATCACAGCCTGTCAAAGCATTTCCTAATGTATAATAAAAAATGGCATGATTATTTACGTTTGACCATTCTTGAACATATATCTGAGCCTAGTCTGGATCGGATACAGAGGCTGAAAAACAGAGAATGCTTCTGGATATATAAATTGATATATGGATATATAAATTGGCTACTTTACATCCAGAGTGTTTGCATATCAGTATTGAGCACGCCCATTAATTGAACATCATATAACTTAGCTAGTTGTGGTTTTGATTAATTAAAGTATTAAGTTTATGGGTTCTTTCTATAAACATGAGTAAGTCCTGTCAAACAATTTTAATAGCTTGGGAAACTTTATGGCTATTGGTCCGTTTTCCTTAATATTAACATCAGCCCCCGCTGGTTATGAAAATGACAGGGGGACCCCATGCTGTTGTATTCATTTTCATTTTATTTATTAACAAGTACAGTAAAAAACATACAAAAGGTAACCTTAGTTCGCAGCGTCCAGGTGTTCCAGCAGCTGGAAATTCAAGTAACCTTAAAATGTTCCTTAAAGTTTCCTATGAGGCATCTAGGCCTCATAGCAGCCGGGAGACCCGGTGGCTGTGAACTGAAAAGTTACCTGAGTTCACAGTCATCTGGTCTCTTGGTAGTTTGAGTGCTGGACTGATGAATACCGGACTGCTGAGTGCCGGACTCGTGGTCGTTCAACAGTCCAGCACTGGAAGTTTCCAAACAATGTAGGACAGATGTATCCTGCACCGATTCAAGGTTCAATAAAAAATTGCCACTTATTAGATTCATTAAGCATCAATGGTTCAAAATTATAAATTTGTGAATCATGAGGGTTTGGCAACCTAGTGTCTGGGCCCTCTCCTTTCTATACCAGTCTGTCACTGTTAGTTTGTTCTTTTTGATTTAGATTTCGATTTTGCATATACCACGGAATCAACGGTGCTCTAAAAATAAATAATAATAATAATGCATTACTTGGTGAGATCAATTTCTTTATAATCAATTTTTGCATGTCGCTTTAATATATACACATTGTAGTCACTGTTCGCATGCAGCAGCTTTTTTCTTTTTACAATCTTATATTTCTTTATTTTTATGATCGCATTATTTCTGTAATGTGATGATCTTGTGTATTTATTGTTTTTTTGACCATATATTTATGTTTATTTTTCTACTGTTATTTACTAGTTCGATTGGATTTAGATTTATATATTTTTTTTTCATGATTTATAAGGGTTAACTCTTTGCCCAGAATTGACTCGCATTCATTGCAGGCGCTGGTATCCAGAGCTATAGTAACATGATTCCCTATCCCATTACAATGTAGGCACGATTCACATGTAGCATTTCTTTGCTTACAATTTACCATTTATATTTCTTTTTTCATAACTATATTTGTGTGTAGTTATGACAGTATAGGTAATACATTTCTTTGAATTTTGATTTTAAATATTTTTTTTTGTTTGTTTTTTTTGCATTTTTTATATACTTGTTTGATCAGAATCAGTTAAATATACATTTTAAACTACTCTAAAGGATAACTTTTTTGTCCACGAATGACATACCCAAACTGCAGAAGAAAATCCTTTATAGCCAGGCAGTTCAGAAGGTTTTCCAGTTACAGTCATTTTTGCACCATTGACTTGTAATTAATCCAATAAACATAATTTTTTTTATTGAACCTTGAAACAAGTGTTGGATACATCTTTCAGTTTAGCAGTAGATAACTGATATCACATCTGATAACATTGATTGTGATCCTTACATATCGTTCTTAATTGGAACATGAAAACTGAATTCTGCAAAGAAAATATATACCTGAAGATTATTCTAGAGTAATCTGAAAAGATCTCATTGTTCTCCAGCTTTTAGTTGCCTGATATTTGATTGAGGAAAGATAAATAGGTAGCTATTACTTACAGGTAATGTATCAGGTGAATAATGATACCGAAAACACAGGCAGCATGAATCAGCGAGAAGCTCTGCCAGTGCAGTCATGTGTCTAGAAATTCAGAGAATTTCAGCAGTTTAAGGCGGGAATCAGACCGCCGTATATTTTCTCATCTGAGAGAATCAGATGGGTTATGGTAATGACACTCTGATCAAACTTCGCTCCGAGTTTGATCCTTGTGTCAGCTTCATGTGATCCGATTCTCGCAGAAGAAAGAATTGTAGCACAGGCGTGGAGAAGATGGAGAACAAAATTTCTCCATCTTCTCCATTCTATGAGTCCGTGGAAATCACACTACACTCACATGTCATCCGAGTGCAGTTCGATAATTTTCACACAACTATTAACTTGAACGGGTGCATGACATCGCTTAGCACTTGTCCTATGTATATGCTCATGTGAGCGAACCCTAAAAACAAGCCAGGAATCGAGGAAAGATCCAAACAGAAATAAAGAGTACATGTCAAAAAAGACAATGAGACAAAGACTCAAATTTGTCTAAAGATGATATCTAGGAATATGAACTTAACTCTTGAATAGCAAGTAAGACTAGAACCAGTAACTCAAGGTATGTAAAGGCTAAGCGTTAATATGTATAGAAAAGAGCTTCTTATGAGCCCTTTTTGTCTTGCTACAGACTTTAATTTTAATTCATATATAATTAATAACATTTGTAATACTTGGAGAGTAGAACAGTGACCAGATTGTGTAACCTCTTTACTTTCCATCTGACATAGTTTATATGCTCCTGCAAAGTGATTTCTGTGTTTTGTATTATAGGTCCTCCAGGACCAAAAGGAGACAAGGGCGACCGAGGCATAGTAGGAGCCACAGGAATGTATGGACTCAGAGGTAAATTCGTAATCATTGTTTCTTACCATATTTTAGAAATGTTAGGGAATTAAGCATTTAAAATACTAAAGATCTAATATGCACAATAATTTTAAGAAAACATACAAAAAATGTGCAAGGCTCAAAAAAATGAAAAAGTATATATAGTTTATTTTTATTATTTCACAATATTTAAAAAGTAATAAAGTAAACATTGTGAGGCAGTGACCCCTCTTACAGCTAGGGGGCGCTGTATGTACTCCTCTGGATATGCATGTGGGCGTTTCCTTGATTGTGATGTGAAACAGTGACTGGCATGATGGTAAATGGCCGGTATGTGTCGCAGAAGTCCTCTGCGCTGTAAGCCAAATAATATTGTTCTGGGACTTGTAGTTCCACAAGAGTTTTGTTAGTTTACTAGGGGGTCTTACAGGGCTAGTCAGAGAGCTGGGCGGGATCTGCTAGCCACACATACACCACCCACTTGTGGTTGTGAGTTTGAGGACCTGCAGTGAGGTCATGACCATGTGACCTGCCATGTGATCCATACCTCACTGTGGGTGGGGTTACAAGCTATGTACTGGAGGTGTGTTGAGCACATGGGGAGAGTGGTTGGGAATCTGTCAGTGTGGACAGATTTCCATGTGTCCAGGCTGGACACTACAGAATGGTCGAAGGCAGTGCTGGCTAGTCGGAGCCAGAGGAAAGAGAGTTGTGAGATACCTCCAGAGTGGACGGTCTGCCAACAGTGAGTGATACTGACCGGGGTCAGTGACAGACTGTGTTCATGCTAGAGAAATGTTTGTGGATACCTCTGCAGAGAAGAGGCATCCAGGAACCTGTGTGGCCAACACCAACAGGTAACGGACTGGTGTACGTGCTACTTTGACCGGGGCCAGAGAGAGACTGTGTTTATTCTATAAATCTGAATTGTTAAAGGACATTGTCCTGGTGGCTGCATGCTACTAGGTTCCTGAGGAGTGGTTTATGCTGTACTTTAATAAACCGAATAGACTTTTTTAACCCTGAGTGTCCCAGCGTATGCCTCAATGACCAGCCAAGTGAGTAATCCCCGTCCACAGATAGTCTGGGACACCACAACATGCAAAAGTCAGACATTAAAAATACTGTGGATAGGTGAGCAATGACACCAACCACCCAAGCAAGATGTGGCGCAAGTCAATTACAGAGACATATTATATATAGTCACAGCATTGAGAACAGATAATCAAGTAAACATATGGCCTCAATATAGTCAACACAAGACAGATGAAAAAGAAAAGAAATAAAGAAAAAATGGTGGTGTCACATAGGTATAAACATGTACAGTGGCATTAAAGAATCTGTCAGCGGGTTTCGCTATGTAATCTGAAGACAGCAGTATATAGAGGCAGAAACACAGAATTCAGGGATGTGTCACTTGACAAAGTGCATGCTGTGGTGTGAAGGATTTATAACTAAGAGTTTAACATTGCTGGACTACATTAGTCCAGCACTTCTCCTCCTTTGCTAAGCAGCTCAATGTCTACGGACTTTGTACATGGCGAGCCTGGTGTGGGTTGGGTTAGCTTTTCTCAGCGCTGCTTCTATCTAAAAGCTCTGATTGTGTCACAACTGCTGCACCCAGTAATCTAAGTGATACATCACTGGATTCAGCTTCTCTTTGCCTACATTACGCTGCTCTCAGATGATGTGTAAAAACCTGGTGACAAATTCCCTTTAAGGAAGCCTCACCTATCAAGAAAAATGCACCCAATGGGAGTTTTGCATCAGCTTTGAAGCTTGATGTAAAATGCTGTGCGTTTTCATTGATCTGTGAGACTTCCATAATGCCACAGTGCATCTTTATAACCATGTGACACCATCAGTTATTCTTTATTTTTTTCTCTATCGTTAGTCTCGTATTACCCATCTTGGGCTCATATGTTTACTTGAGTATCCTTCATTAATGCTGTGACTATGTATATATGAGTTGTAATATGGATCTTTATTTGATCTATCCACAGTATTTTTAATGTTTAGCTTTGTATGTTTACTTCATTGTCTTTTAAATACTAGGTAACAATGAAAATAATATAAATACTTTTCCATATGTTGAGCCTTGCAAATTTTTTGTATTGGTGTCTTTTTTAAAATATTAAAAACTAAACAGATATATGATGTGAATGAGCTGACCAATATCACATGAAAAAAATAGAAACGGCCGCTGTGTGAATCACAGAAACCAGTGATGCTGACATCGAAAGAATATTTTTTGTGTCAGCAAGTCAGAAGTTCAAAAAGGCATGCAAGCGACTTCCAACCATATGAATCTGAGAATGTGCTACTATAGTTGCTAAATCCAGCATCCTTAGTGTGAATTGTAATCATTACACCATCAACATCAGAATATACAGTACAGACCAAAAGTTTGGACACACCTTCTCATTCAAAGATTTTTCTGTATTTTCATGACTATGAAAATTGTAGAATCACACTGAAGGCATCAAAACTATGAATTAACACATATGGAACATATGGAATCCCCAACAGTGTCACCAGCAAAGCACCCCCACACCATCACACCACCTCCTCCATGCTTCACGGTGGGAACCAGGCATGTAGAGTCCATCCGTTCACCTTTTCTGCGTGCAAAGCAGTAATCAAAGCAAAAGGTGGCTACTTTGAAGAACCTAGAATATAAGACATATTTTCAGTTGTTTCACACTTTTTTGTAAAGTGTAATGTATAATTCCACATGTGTTAATTCATAGTTTTGATGCCTTCAGTGTGATTCTACAATTTTCACAGTCATGAAAATACAGAAAAATCGTTGAATGAGAAGGTGTGTCCAAACTTTTGGTCTGTACTGTACATCTTAATCATCATGAACCTATAGTATACAGTATGTGTGGATATTGTGAATGGTAAGTTTGATCTACATGGAAGGTCATACTTTATCTACGAATTTGTCAGAAAACAGTGTGAGCTCCATGGAAAGCCATGGAGGACAATACTAGGAAAATGTGCCTGCATTAGTTATTCTCCTTCAGAGTCTCTGTATCAATGAAGAATTTAGACAACTATAAAGCAGTAATAACTCAGCATAAAGTAAGCAATAGAAAAACTGTTTACAACTGTTCAACCTAAGGTGTGTGACCTGTGCAGTAACACAGAGAGCATCACTTATCACCACTGAAGGAGCCAAGATGACTTGAACACCTCTGTTATCATGCAGCTACATTCCTCAATTCATTGCCTACTGGTTTTGTATAGACAGCTAACTTTGTGTGTAATTTGGGCACAGGATGGTTGCAATTTTGAGTTTTTGCCATAAATGTGGATATCAAAAGAAGATACAACATAGAGCACCAATTCACCTAAGATCAGTCATAGTTACAGATTTGTCCACTCTTAACTTTCTGCATATTTCAGTTAGAACTTTATTTTCTCACTATACAAATTCAATACATCATTGTGGCATGTGAGCAAAATCCCACCATTAGGTGGCTATTAGTGTTGAGCGATACTGCTCGATATCTAAAAATATCGGATCGGAATGGTATCACCGATATCACTAAATATCGTCGATATCCGATTCCGATACCGGAAGTCCCATGTAAGTCTATGGGAACAAAATATCGCAACTAAAAAAACACTTTCTTTCCTTGTAAACACAAAATATACACACATAGAATACATATATATATATATATATATATATATATATATATATACACATGTCATTGTGACATATATATATATACATATATTTATAGTTTATACACTTCTACATAGTAAAATAGACTCTGATTCAATTGCCGGGTAAAGCCGTGACATACCCCATTGAAGTCGACGGGCTCGGTGCCGAGTACCCCCAAAACCTCTGGCTCTGTGCGACTCAACTTGGGCGTCACGAACAGGATTCTGTAGCTCGCTATAAGCGAGTCCTGTGTGCCTGAATTGAACTGGTTTTGTGCTTGAGAATTGCTAAAATCATCAGAGAATGTATTTGCCATTTTTCAGCCATATCTGCGTCACGACGAGGCACTGGTGAAGAAGAAGGGCGTGCTCTTCGTGGGTGTACACTCACTCAGTGGCGCGAAAACGATGGCCGACCACTCTAAATGGTACTGCAATGTAAGATCGTGCCCCACAGCTCTTGAGTTCCGCCTCCTCATCCTCCTCAGTGTGCGGAAACTAACACGAAGGTCCCGCCTCACTACAAAAGAGGGGCCCTTTCCAGATGCTAATGACACATGTGACTTGGCAGAGATGGCTAATGGACACGAGCAGAAGTGTGAAGGGATGGAGCAGTCAGAGCTCTCCCCCCACAGAAGCGACCCGATCGCCACGGAACCACCGTTGGGCACCCGGCCTGGAAACCCTCCTACGCTGCAAGAAGCGGAAGATACCCTAAGAGGCCTGGCCCGGCACCGGGAGGAGGTTGCCAGGATGGAAGCCAGCTGGCGTGCCCTAAAACTAAACTTGGAGCGGCGCCGATCCCTCTTACCTGAAGTGTCTGTACCGGATGGTGAGGCACCCGTTCTAGTAGAGGAGTCCGTGCGGGCATCCCAGCCCTTGCAATGTGATCCGGTTGACGTTGTCGCAGTGGAGGCACCCGTTCCTGCAAAAAACGCTGCACCGGCAGCACCCCAGATCCCGCTGTCTGCCCCCGTCGCTGAGACAGAAGAAGCGACACCCGTCCTCATGGAGGAGACCGCGCAGGCACCAGAGGTCTACTTGTCTGTACCGGAGCCCCGACTGTCATCTGTTCCAGAGCCGGCTGCTTCCTCCGCAGGTGAGCGCCGCCAGGACTGTCGGGCGCCAGGAGAGCTGCCGCAAACCGGACATCGTAAGCTGCAGTTTGATGGTGGAGACATGGAGATGCTGGTGGAGGAGAATTACAACCGGCGTCAGGAGGAAGAGTGGAGACGTTGGGAGAGAGAAGCCGAGCGACAAAGAGAGCAGCGCGAATCCCAGAAGCTTCGCCAACGTCACATCGAGAAGGACCGGGCATATTAGGAACGGATGAGAAAAGATAAAAGTACGGTGAGGGAGCGCGGCGTAAGGGTGCAGTACGGAGCTTTAAATTGAAAGCTGGTTGGGGCTTCATCCAGGAGCCTGGACTTTATTTAGAAGTGTTTGTGACCCGGCGGGACGTGGAGACTCACCTGCCAGAAGGACACCCGGGGAGGGACCTGTTGCCAGGAGACTTGGTAACTTACACCCGACACTGGGGTTACAATGGATGGTATGCCCTAAATGTCACCAGGTGCGACCCCTGGTCCCCAGAGTGTCAGGAACCTGTGAGACCCTCGGAGCCTTCAGCCTCCCACATCCAGGCCTCTGCACAAGTGCCCACCCCACGCCGTAAATCTCCCCAGCCTCCCTCAGTGGTCTCCTCAGCAGCCCAGCTATGGACATGATAATGATATCTGGCCCGTACCCGGCTCCTGTTAGGCCCCCTGGGGTTCGTTCAGTCCGGGACATAGGGCTCCAGACCCGGAGGGAGATGAAAGAGGTGGCCACACAGACACAGATAGCGGGTCACGACTTGACTGTACAGGCCACACAACGTCATCAGGTCCTGGTGGTCCTTGGTGTCTCGGATGTTTGGCAAGCATCAGAAGAGTACCAGGTGGTACCTGAAACACCCCTGCCAAAGAATTATAAATAACCCGGACAGGGTCCCTGTATGTAAATAGTTAAAATGTTGATGTACCCGGACGGGTGAATGTTCATAAAAAAGTTTTTTAATTTAATAAAAAAAACAACACAGTTTTCATTACTTTTATTACAGTCTCATCCTGCGACGCCATCGATCTCCTGTAAAAAAATTAAAAAAAAAAAACAGCAGTATACCACCTGTCCGACGCAGTCCATAGTAACGAGTGTCCCACGACGATCCAGCTCTGCTACATCAGAATGACATCAGAAGCAGGCAGGCAGGCAGAGTCTGTCATCCCGGCGCAGCACAGCTGATTACCTGCTTCCCCGGCGGTGACGTCATCGGACTGACTGCTTTACGGCCGGGATTACCCAGCAGTCACTGCAGTTATCGCGAAAAACTGCATGTGACCGCCAGGGAGAAGATAATGGCGGCCATCAAGCAGTCCAGGACGCGACCGCCGGAGATCTTCTGCCAGGTAAGTGCCGCTGACTCCTGACAGACCCGACCGACGGACACTCACAGTGACAGTGACAAATCCGATTCCGGTATCCGATATGACGAAAATATCGGTACTCGGAATCGAAAGCCCGATACAGCTAATATCGGCCGATTCCCGATATTTGCAGTATCGTATCGCTCAACACTAGTGGCTATATATACAGTATATATAATGTATGTATACAACAGATAAAATTTGCTATTGACATTAAATTCTCACCAGATGTTGGTTACAATCATCTAATCCACTAATCCACACTAGCAAAGAAATCAAGCCATAGAAGTCTGTTATGATTTGGTAGCCGAGGACAGTAGCAAAAATAGCAAAGGCAACCAGACACCCAGAGAGGTTGGTAACTAGCGGATTGCAGACCCCTAAACTGACCGCACAACTAGAAGTAGCCGTGGGACGTACCTATGATGACCTAGACGCCTCGACACAGCCGGAGAGTTAACTAAGCCTAAAGAGAGAAAGGGGAAAGCTAACTGCCCTGGAGTAGCGCCCCAAAGAAATAGGTAGCCCCATATATATATATTGGCGGTGAGACAAGATGAAATACAAACGCAGGCAGAAAATAGAGAAAGCAAACGCTGGGGCCCAAAACTGTCTAGATAGAGTAGGACAGGAAAGAATACTGTCTGCAATATGACAAAACCCTAAGAAAATTTCCAACACTTCTGATTTCCAAAAAATACTGAGACCACACGATCTCTCCCCCGCTAGATCAGAACTTTGGTGTGAACTGGTAGCCAACCAGTAGATACTGAACTAACAGGGACTGAACACAAAAATAGTGGTAAATGAGAAACAGAGATCCTCAGCCGGGAACCTGGCTGACCTCACTCCAGGAGGGCAGAAAAAACAAAAGGAAAACAAAATCCACAGAAACAAGCAGCAAATAACTTATCTGAGGGCTGCAGGAAAAATCAGGAAGCAAGCTGACTTCCAAATGGGACCAGGAACAACTAATCACCGGCGAGGATCATGGGAAGGTTGCTCACTTATATCTCCCCAGTCAGTGCTACCTGATTGCCACTCATTGCCCCCAGCTGATAGACTTGTGTTAGCCAAAGCAGCTTCATTACTATTAGCAGCCACCAGAGGGAGCCCAAACTCCGAAGTCAGATCCAGAGCATTCACAACAGATGTCCATAATTTAAATTATGAATAATAATAAGAAATTACACAGGGAAATTGTATTGAACACCTTTATTGAAATGTATTTAATACTTCGCACACAAGCCTTTATTGATGATGCCAACTTCAAGACGCCTCTTGGATGGAGAAACTAGTCACACGCATTTCACAGGTGTGATTTTGGCCCATTCTTCTACACAAACACTCTTCAAATCCTGAATGTCTCGTGTGCTCCTTCTATGAACTTTGAGCATTATTTTCTTCCATTAATTTTCTATTGGATTCAGGTCAGGTGATTGGCTAAGCCTTTCTAAAAACTTTATTTTTTTTACCTGAATCTAATTGAGTTTCCTTGGTTGTGTGTTTGGGATCATTGTCTTGCTGTATTGTCCACCCTCATTTCATCTTTATCATCCTGGCAGATAGCAGCAAGAATATCTCGGTACATTTTTCCATTCATCCTTCCTTCAATTATATGAAATTTGCCAGTGAAGTATGATGAAAAAAAGCCCAACACCATGTTGTTTCCAACTCCAAACTTCACTGTTGGCATGATCTTTTTAGAGTGATACGGCCTCCAAACATGATGTGTTTTATGGCATCCAAAGAGTTCAATTTTGGTCTCATCTGATAAAACTGTATTCTCTCAGTATTTTAGATGCTTGTCTAAATGTTGGTGAGCAAACATTAAACATGCTTGAACATGCTTTTTGTTCAACATGGAGTCTTCAGTGGTGAGTGTGCATACAGGCCATGATGGGTGAGTGCATTACTTATTGTTTTCTTTGAAACAATTTTACTTGCTGATTCCAGGTTTTTCTGCAACTCTCATAGGGGGTCCTTGGCTCTTGAACAACTCTTCTGATAATTCTTTTTACTACTATGTCTAAATACTTGCGGGGAGCAACTGGTCATGGCCTGTTTATGGAGATATGTTCCTTCCAATTCCAGATTATGGCCCCAACAGTACTCACTTGAAAATTCTGTAGTTTAGGAATTCTTCTGTAACCAATGCCATCAGTATGTTTTGCAGCAATAAGGTTGCAAAGGTCTTGAGACAGCTCACTGGTTTTACCCATTATGAGATATTTCTTGTGAAGCACCTTGGTAATGAGACGCCTTTTTATAGGGCATCAGCTGAACCAGCTGATATTATTTTTCACTAAGTGTCAGGATTACTTCTCTCATTACTGAGTTCAGCTGATGTCATGACTTTCCAAGGATTTTTATACCTCTTTCTTCATGTGTTCAATATTTTTTCCCTGTGTCATTTCTCATTATTACGCATAATTTATGGGCAACTATGTTTTGATTTATTTGCCTGTGTGGATTGGATGGGTTGTTAACAACATCTGATGAGAATTTTATGTCAATAGCACCATTAGAAATATATTTACTTGGAAAATTGATGATGTGTTCAACAATTATTTCACTCACTGTATGTGAATCTCTAAATATACATATAACATTTCCTGATATTTTGTCAGGTGATACTTATGCATCATATCTAGATAGATAGATAGACAGACAGACAGACATAGACACATGAGGCATAAACATCGCCAGACACATCATATCTGAAAATTAGATTTTCCTTACTAAAGCTGATTTCTTGTGTCTCTTTTCCTGGGATATTTCATACACAGAGCTGGCAATTTTGACATACAGTTTTACCAAGATTGGCCGTTTTACTTGATCATTGCATTTTATAAAGAGAAAATTGTCAATTCTACAAAACAAATGTTCCATTAATGCAGAACGCTAAAAATACAAATAAGTGATTTTTACAACATTTTTAAAATGTGATATTGAAGTATTTGTAACAGTCTGTAGAAAGAAGGTTGACTGTATGGAGCAAGCCATGTTATTAGCCTTCAACATGGATTTTATTGTTTCTCAGTGATAGCGTTAAATTTTCACCTCATATTTGCAAAAACACTTAGTGAACTTATCTCTGTCTCCAGCATGTCTCCATGCCACAGGCTATTTCCATCATTCTCTTCTCAGGTTTGGATTATGATAGTTTCCTGATAGATAAATGACATTAGCACTCTACAGGCTTACCCTCTATTCACAATCTATAAATTGTTTAAGTGTTGGTGGATAATGAGTCATATGAATCCCGAAATGTAAAATGACACATTTTTAACTATTTTAAACACACACAGAATACAGAGGACAGCTCACATTAGTTGACTCTCCACACTCTATTTAATACGTACGTTTTTAGGACCCTTGAACACAAACACAACCAATGAATTGTACAGAGGTATAATAAGGCACTAAAGACCTTTTTGGGGTTACTGCTGAACCTATGAATGTCTCCAATTACTTACTTGGCATTCTACTTCAGATGACAAATTTTGGAGCCTCGGGGACTGTGTGCTGCTGGACAGCCTCTATGTACTACTCCTAGTTGCACAGACTAATACTTAGGCCACCATATATATTTCT
Organism: Oophaga sylvatica; assembly: GCA_033576555.1. Classification (NCBI taxonomy): domain Eukaryota; kingdom Metazoa; phylum Chordata; class Amphibia; order Anura; family Dendrobatidae; genus Oophaga; species Oophaga sylvatica. The sequence continues at coordinate 101,647,104 of JARQOD010000001.1, forward strand.
GAATCCCCCAAGTACCTCTATATGATTCCAATTTCATATGTGGCATCATACATTAAATTTTTAATTCCAAACCCAGAGGGACTATCTGTGGCGCTGGAGAGGCTGAGTGCATCCCTGTTATAAATCCAAAACAAGTAACCAATGTCTGATAGGTTAAAGGAAGTTTCAATATGTACAATTAATAAGAAGTGTGGGTTTAATTGAAGACAACATTTTAAGTGCACATGCATATTATGATTTACAGGTATTCCTGGATTAAAGGGAGAGCCAGGATTATCAGGATTACGAGGATTACCAGGTGAGCATGATGCAGTTATATATAGCTGTGCCATGAAGGTACTGTATAAAATCAAATCAAATCACAAAGATTTGTTGTTGAGATATGCAAAGATAACATTTTAAGGTTGTCTAAGATTTCAAAAAACTTTCTTTTTTACCCAAAAAATGTCATCACTCTGTCCTATAGCATGTCGCTGGAATTGCCCTATGAATGGCTCTCTTGTCCATGTGTTGCAGCAGGTGTTGGCAATTCAATGGGACTGAATTGCAACACCGGACACAGCTCATGGAGAAGATTGGTGCCGTTCCTGTTAAACAGTTTGGCGTGACTTTAGTGATGCAGTTTCTCATAAAGAAGCAACAGTGTCATAATCCAGACCGGGCTTTGGGTCTTGTCTCTCCTTTCCCGGTCAGGTTACGTCAGGGGTTAACTTTGTCTGCCTCGTTCTGGTGTCGGGTCTGCTATTTCTCTGCGCTGCATGCTGCAGGCAGTGCCAGTTATATTTCCTGACTATGGCGTGTGTAGCTGGATCTGGTGAAACCCTGATTTGTCCTGCTGCATTTAGCTGACTGCACCCGTGTCTTTTCACTCCTCTCATACCTGTCCGGACTCTGTGTGTATTTGGATTCCCCGGTACTCGACTCTGCTTTGGCTCTGACCTGATTCTGTCTCTTCCTTTTGGTACTTCTGCTATGGACCGGTACTGACCTTTTGGTGCTCCTCTGACTGTGTGTTTGGGATTCCCCTTGGTACTACGCTACTCTCTGGTATCGACCCAGCTTGCCTGACTATTCTGCTACCACCTGGTGGTAGCATCATTGCAGTTCTGCTGCTCTTCTCTGAGCAGGATTTCAGCCCTCTCTTCACTCTGCTACCATCCAGTGGAGCTTGCGTTACCCTGCATTTACCTGCAGTGCTGAAGCGTGACAGACAGTATCACATGGTACATGACTTGGGAGACTCCATGTGATTCTCTGCCATATGAATAGCTCATCACATTTTTCTGCAAGACTGATTCAAATGAAGGGTGAATGCTGAGGTCAAAATTATCATAATCTAATATCTTAACTCTAATTCTAGATGTGGTGGATAACCTTAACCTCTTTACAAGCGAGGGTGGTTTGCCCGTTGATGACTGGCCCAATGTTTACAATTCTGACCACTGTCCCTTTATGAGGTTATAACTGGAACTCTTCAATGGATCTTGGCAATTCTGAGATTGTTTTTTCGTAACATATTGTACTTCACATTAGTGGTAAAATTTCTTCGATATAACTTACGTTTATTTGTGAAAAAAATGGAAATTTGTTGAAAATGTTGCAATTTTCAAACTTTCAATTTTTATGCCCTTAAATCAGAGTTATATCGCACATATAAATAACATTCACCACATGTCTATTTTACATCAGCACAATTTTGGAACCAAATTTTTTTGTTAGGAAGTTATGAGGGTTAAAAGTTGACCAGCGATTTCTCATTTTTACACCATTTTTTCGTTGGGACCACATCACATTTGAAGTCACTTTGAGGGGTCTATATGATAGAAAATATCCAAAAGTGACACCATTCTAAAATCTGCAGCCCTGAAGGTGCTCAAAACCACATTCAAGAAGTTTATTAACCCTTCAGGTGCTTCACAGGAATTTTTGGAATGTTAAAAAAAATGAACATTAACTTTTTTTCACAAAAAATTTACTTCAGATCCATTTTTTTTTATTTTACCAACAGGAGACATTGGACCCCAAAAGGTATTGTGCAATTTGTCCTGAGTACACTGATACCTGATATGTGGAGGGAACCACTGTTTGGGTGCAAGGCAGAGCTCGGAAGGGAAGGAATGCCGTTTGACTTTTCAAAGCAAAATTGGCTGTAATTGAGATCGGACGCAATGTCATGTTTGGAGAGCCCCTGATGTGCCTAAACAGTGGAAACCCCCCACATGTGACACCATTTTTGAAAGTATACCCCCTAAGGAACTTATCTAGATGTGTGGTGAGCACTTTGAACCCCCAAGTGCTTTACAGAAGTTTATAACGTAGAGCTATAAAAATAAAATTGTATTTTTTCCTCAAAAATGATCTTTTTGTCCCAAATTTTTTTATTTTCCCAAGGGTAACATGAATAATTGGCCCCCAAAAGTTGTTGTGATATTTGTCTTCAGTATGCTGATACCCCATATGTGGGGGGTAAACCACTGTTTGGGCGCATGGCAGAGCTCGGAAGCAAAGGAGTACCGTTTGACTTTTTCCACGCAGAATTGGCAGGAATTGGCCATGTCACGTTTGGAGAGCCCCTGACGTGCCTAAACAATGGAAACCCCCCCAATTCTAACTCCAACCCTAACCCCATCACACCCCTAACCCTAATCCCAACCCTAATCCCAACTGTAACTGTAATCCAAACCCTAACTCCAACCCTAACCCTAACTTTAGCCCCAACCCGAACCCTAACTTTAGCTCCAACCCCAACTTTTGCCCTAACCCTAACCCTAATAGAAATAAATATTTTTTTATTTTATTATTTTTCACTAACTAAGGGGTGATAAAGGGGCTTTGATTTACTATTTATAGCTGGTTTTTAAGTTTGGCATCTGTCACACACTAAAAGATGCTTTTTATTGCAAAAAATAGTTTTTGTATCACCACATTTTGAGAGCTATAATTTTTCCATATTTTGGCCCACAGAGTCATATGAGGTCTTGTTAATTGCAGGATGAGCTGACGTTTTTATTGGTACCATTTTCGGGCACATGACATATTTTGATCGCTTTCTATTCTGATTTTTTGGAGACAGAATGAGCAAAAGCTAGCAGTTCATGAATTTCTTTAGGGGGGACATTTACACCGTTCCGCGTGTGGTAAAATTGATAAGGCAGTTTTATTCTTCGGGTCAGTATGTTTACAGCGATACCTCATTTATATTTTTTTTATGTTTTGGCGCTTTTATATAACAAAAACTATTTTATAGAAAAAATAATTGTTTTTGCATCACTTTATTCTGACAGCTATAACTTTTTTATTTTTTGCTGATTACGCTGTATGGCAGCTTTTTTTTGCGGGACAAGATGACGTTTTCAGCAGTACCATGTTTATTTATATCCGTCTTTCTGATCGTGTGTTATTCCACTTTTTGTTCGGCGGTATGATGATAAACCATTGTTTTTTGCCTTGTTTTTTCATGGGGTTAACTCATGGGACAGTTTTATAGGTTGGGTCGTTACGGACGCAGCGATACCAAATATGTGTACTTTTATTGTTTCGATTTTTTTTACTCAAATATTTATTTAGTGATAGAATAAATATTGATTTTTTGTTATTATTTTTTATTCTTTTTAAAAATTTTTTACAAGTATTTAATTTTTTTTAAATTTAATTCTTACTTTTACACTTTGTCCCACTATGGGACACTCATTTTGTGCCGGTTGATCGCTTCTATAGCATGCAGATGAAGCAGCATCTGCATGCTACAGAAGCTGTCTGTGCTGCAGCTTCTGTACACTAACCTGTGAGACTTCCTGACATCCACTGCGCATGACAGGGAGTTTCACAGCTCTGGAGACCCGGATGTCATCATGACGACATCGGGTCTCCATGGCAGGGATCGGAACCGCGGTCCAAAGGCAGAGGGGCTGTCAGCCCCTGTGCTGGCTCCGGAAAGCTGCGATCATGTTTGATTCCAGTGTTCGGGGGGGTTAAAGTGTCGTGAGCGGTCTGTGCCGCTGACACCCGGCCGTAATCGTGAGCACGGCCGATCGCCCATGACGTACTATTCCATCCATAGGAATTAAGTCCCAGGTCACATGGACGGAATAGTATGTCCAATGGCAGAAAGGGGTTAAAATGAGGAATTACTAGCAGATTTGTGATTCAGATTTCACTCTACATACGAGTTTTCATGATAATTAATTTCCGTTATATGAGGATTGGGTTTTGAAAACATTTGAAAATATTTTATTTATTATGCGTTGTTTATATAGTGCTATCTTATTCCGCATCACTTTACATAAATTATCATTGCTGTCCCCAATGGGGCTCACAATCTAACTGTCCTATCAGTGTGTCTTTTGAATGTGGGAGGAAACAGGAGAATCTGAAGGAAACCCACACAAACATACTGTAAGTATCGTAAATTCCTGACTAGATTTGAGTGAAACAGGTCGGCCAGATTCATAAGTCGCGACTTTTCCCAAAGTCGGATTTCGCAAACCGAAATCCGACCATAGCGTGAGGTCGGCCATGCGTCGGCAAAACGAGCGCCAAAGTCGGATTTCCCAGAATGCTTGCAGGTGCCTTTTTTCAGCCAATGAGCAAGGATGTACACTGTGGGCAACGAGATGACATGTGCAGCGTCCACCACCATCTTAGAGAAGGGTACTGCAGTGATTGGCTTGCTTTGGGGGGCGTCATTGTGTCTATAAAAGCCCTGACCGCCGACCTCCATTTTACTTCTGCCGATCTTAACAGTAGGGAGAAGTTGCTGTTTATCAGTAGGTCGAGAGATAGGGCTGGAAAGAGAAGTTCTTATGTGCTTGTGCTGATAGCAATTGTGCTGTTAAGTTAGTGTGCAGTGACAGGGGAGGATTTTCTTGTGTGCAGCAGCGCTGGTTATTAGGCAGCCTGATAGCTGTATTGCTGTGTGTACACTGCTGTGCAGACTGCTTTTTTTTACACAGCACTTATACTTTTATTCTTTTTTTCTGCATAGTTACCGAGCGTTCATTTTTTCACACACCGTATAGAGGTGTACGCTACTCACACACTACCGTGTACCGGCTGGTATCATGGGCAAATACATGCTGACTATCTGTGTGTGACTCCAGAAATAAATACGGAGATTTAAATTTTCCCCTACACCGTATACAGCTGTACGTTTCTGATACAGTACTGTATTGCTGCTTTTTTATTACGGTCAAATCCATACTGAGAGCGTCTGTGTGTGTGTTATGATTTGGTAGCTGAGGAGAGCAGGCAAAAAAGGAAATACACCAGAGAGGTTGGAATCTATTGGATTGCAGTACCCTGACTAACCACCACAACTAAAGGCAGCCGTGGAGCGTACCTACGTTGGTCCTAGACGCCTCGTCACAGCCTGAGAAGCTAACTACACCTAAAGACAGAAAGAGGAAAACTATCTGCCCCGGAGCAGATCCCCAAAGAACATAAAAAGCCCCCAAACATGTAATGGTGGTTAGACAAGAGGAAATACAGACACAGACAGAAAATAGTATGAGAAAACGTTGGGGCCCAAACTTGCTAGATAGAAAAGGATAGGAAGGACACTTACTGCAATCCCAAAAAACCCTAAAAAGTACCAACTCTACTAATTACAAAAACACCTGAGATCACACGACCTCTACCACCTAAATTAGTTCTCTGGTGTAACAAAACTAAACAGCAGCCACTGAAAAAACTGGAAAAGGCAAATGAACAAACAACAGTGGCTGAACTAAACTGAGAGGAGCACAAGCCCCCGGAGGGGACGCGGCAGACCCCCACAGAAGTGCAGGACAAAATTCAAAAAGCAAGCACCAAAAAACTAAAAGAAGAAAATGTCTTATCTGTTAGCAGAAGATGCAGGCACGAAACAGCAAGCTTCAAAGTGAACAGGAATCAAAGATGAGACCAGAACAATTGATCACCGGCAACACTGATGGGAGGGAACCTCCCTTATATAAGACCAGTCAGTAACACCTGATCGCCAATCTTCACAATCTTCATTGAATAGTTCAGTACTGTTTGTAACCACCAGAGGGAGTTTCTGCTCAGAATTCATTTCTAGCACATTCACAACAGTACCCCCCCCTTGAGGAGGGGTCACCGAACCCTCATTTGAGCAACCAGATCGGTCAGGATGAGCTCTGTGATACGCACGGATGAGTCTCCTAGCATGGATGTCCAAAGCAAACACCCAAGAATTGTCCTCCTGACCATAACCTCTCCACTTAACCAAATACTGGAGTTTCCGTCTAGAAAAACGAGAATCCAATATTTTCTCAACCACATACTCCAGATTGCCCTCAACCAAAACAGGGTCAGGAGGCACAGCCATAGGAACCACTGGCTCGACAAACCTCTTCAATAAGGACTTGTGAAACACGTTATGGATCTTAAATGTCCCTGGAAGAAGTAAACGAAAGGAAACAGGATTAAGAATCTCCATGATCTTATAAGGTCCAATGAACCTAGGCTTAAACTTAGGAGATGCAACTCTCATAGGGATATTTCTTGAGAACAAACAGACCAAGTCCCCCACTTTAAACCGAGGACCATCAGTCCTATGCCGGTTGGCAAACCGCTGGGCCCTCTCCTGAGAGAGGGACAACCTCTCCACTACCTGGTCCCAAATCTGCTGCATACGCTCCACAACAAAGTCAACACCTGGACAGACAGAAGCCTCCGTCTGTCCTGAAGAAAATCGAGGGTGAAACCCAAAATTGCAGAAAAATGGAGACATAAAAGTGGCAGAGCTAGCCCTATTATTAAGAGCAAACTCAGCCAAAGGCAAAAAGAGACCCAGTCATCCTGATCAGCAGACACAAAGCATCTCAGATAAGTCTCCAATGTCTGGTTTGTTCTCTCAGTTTGTCCATTGGTCTGAGGATGAAAAGCCGAGGAGAAAGACAATTGAACACCAAGTTTAGAACAAAAAGTCCTCCAAAATCTGGAAACAAACTGGACTCCTCTGTCAGACACAATGTTCTCAGGAATGCCGTGTAACCGAACCACGCGATGAAGGAACAAAGGCACCAATTCAGAGGAGGAAGGCAACTTAGGTAATGGCACAAGATGTATCATTTTGGAAAACCTATCACAAATCACCCAGATAACGGTCATTCTCTGAGAAACAGGGAGGTCGGAAATGAAATCCATAGAGATATGGGTCCATGGTCTCTTGGGCACAGGCAATGGCATCAACAAACCACTAGAGCGAGAGCAAGTCCCGCAGGACTGCACAAATTCCCTGACGTCACGAGACAAAGTAGGCCACCAAAAGGACCGACTAACCAAGTCTCTGGTACCAAAAATTCCGTGATGATCGGCCAACGCTGAACAATGAATCTCAGACATCACACTCTTTTTCCACCGGTCCGGGACAAACAATTTCCCAATAGGGCAGCGCTCGGGTTTATCCTCCTGACACCCTTCCAGAGCCAGTCTCAAATTGGGCGAGATGGCGGAAAGAACTACACCCTCTTTCAAAATAACAGCAGGATCAGATAACTCAGGAGAGTCCGCAAGGAAACTCCTCGAGAGGGCATCCGCCTTAACATTCTTAGTGCCAGGAAGAAAGGAAACCACAAAATTAAAACGTGTGAAAAACAAGGCCCACCTGGCCTGTCTAGTATTAAGTCGCTTGGCTGATTCCAGAAAACCAGATTCTTATGGTCCGTGAGGACCACCACCTGATGTTTGGCTCCCTCCAGCCAATGTCTCCACTTTTCAAAAGCCCACTTCATGGCCAATAACTCCCGATTACCCACGTCATAATTACGTTCAGTTGGAGAAAATTTTTGAGAGAAAAAGGCACAAGGGTTACTTTTAGAGATCTCTGGATCGCTTTGGGACAAAACGGCACCTGCCCCAATTTCAGAGGCATCAACCTCCACCTGAAATGGCAGAGAAACATCAGGCTGCCGTAGAACAGGAGCAGAAGTGAATCTCTGCTTAAGTTCCTGAAACGCAGAGACTGCCTCAGGAGGCCAATTCACCACATCAGAACCCTTTTTGGTCAAATCAGTCAATGGTTTAACAATAACAGAGAAATTACCAATAAATTTACGATAAAAATTGGCAAAACCCAAGAATCTCTGAAGAGCCTTTAATGAAGTAGGTTGGACCCAATCACAGATGGCCTGAACCTTGACCGGGTCCATTTCAATAACAGATGGGGACAAAATGAATCCCAGAACTGAGATCCTCTGTACGCCAAAAAGATACTTTGATCCCTTCACATACAGAGCATTCTCTCTCAAAATCTGGAACACAGTCCGAACATGTTCCACATGAGAGTCCCAGTCATTGGAAAAAATCAAGATATCATCCAAATAAACAATCAGAAATTTATACACAAAATCCCTGAAAATGTCATTCATGAAGGACTGGAAGACAGAAGGAGCATTAGTGAGCCCAAAGGGCATCACTAGGTACTCAAAATGCCCCTCTGGGGTATTAAATGCCATCTTCCATTCATCCCCGTGCTTAATGCGAATAAGGTTATATGCCCCCCTGAGGTCAAGCTTGGTAAACCAAGTAGCACTTTTCACCCTGGAAAACAGGTCAGAAATCAAGGGTAACGGATATTGATATTTCACAGTGATATTGTTCAAGAGACGATAATCAATACACGACCTTAATAGAACCATCCTTTTTGGCCACAAAGAAAAAACCGGCACCCAAGGGTGAAGAGGATGGTCTGATATGACCCTTCTCCAATGACTCCTTGATATAAGACCGCATTGCGTCATGTTCAGGTACAGACAAGTTAAAAAGGCGACCTTTAGGGAATTTACTACCAGGCACTAATTCAATAGCGCAGTCATAGCTCCTATGGGGGGGCAAGGATGCAGATTTACTTTCGCTAAACACATCAGAAAAATCAGTCAAAAAGTCAGGAACATCCTGAGCCTGGGGGGAGGCAGAAAAAACAGGAGTGTTGGCATTAACACATTGGCAGCCCCAACTGGTTACAGACACAGATTTCCAATCCAAAACAGGATTATGAGACTGTAACCAAGGGAAACCCAGTACGATAATGTCATGCAGATTATACAGCACCAAAAATTTGCAACTCTCCTGATGATCAGTTCAACCCTCATTATCACCTGAGTAGAGAACTGAGGTTTATTCTCAGCCAAAGGGGTAGAATCGATCCCCAGTAGGGGAATAGACTTCCGTAGGGGTATCAAGGGAAACCCACAACGTTTAGCAAAATCAAAATCCATCAGGTTAATAGCTGCTCCCGAATCAACAAAAGCCTGAGCAGAAAATGTGGACAGGGAGCAAATCAGGGTAACAGTCAACAAAAATTTAGTCTGAACACTACCCAAGACAACTGAGCGTGCAAAACGTCTTCCCCGCTTAGGGCAGACTGAAATAGCATGAGAGGCATCACCACAGTAGAAACATAACCCATTGCGTTTTCGAAACTCATGACGCTGTGCCCCAGAAGCCACTCTGTCACACTGCATGGGTTCAGAAGCTGGTTCACAAGGCAACACTATTCCACGCATACCTCTACGCTCACGCAAACGTCTGTCAATTTGAATCGCTAATGACATAGAATCATTGAGACCAGAGGGGACAGGGAATCCCACCATAACATCCTTTACATTCTCTGACAGACCCTTCCGAAAAAGGGCTGCCAAAGCATCGTCATTCCATTTGGTCAGGACTGCCCACCTTCGGAATCTCTGACAGTATAACTCAGCGTCCTCAAGCCCCTGATTTAATGCCAACAAGGCTTTTTCAGCTTGATCAGTGACATTAGGCTCATCGTACAATAACCCCAGAGCCTGAAAAAATGCATCAACATTACTCAAAACAGGATCCCCAGGTGTCAGGAAAAAAGCCCAATCCTCAGGATCGCCGCGCAGGAGAGAGATGACAATTTGAACCTGCTGTGCTGCGTTCCCTGAGGACTTAGATTTTAAGGCAAAAAACAACTTACAGTTATTTTTGAAATTCATAAATTTAGCTCGATCCCCTAAAAACAAATCTGGCATGGGAATCCTAGGTTCCACAACAGGCAACCCTGCAAGATAGGTAGCAATACTCCGAACTTCAGTGGCAAGCTGATCCACACGGCCAGACAACTGTGCAAACTCCATTGAGAGAAAAAAAATCCTCCTCAGCACCCAGAGATACAGAGGGAAAAAAAAAAAAATCTCTGACAATCTTCTTTCTTTAACACTATTTTTCCCTTCTGTGAGTACCATATAAATATCAGTTTTTTTTTGGCCGGTGATACTGTTATGATTTGGTAGCTGAGGAGAGCAGGCAAAAAAGGAAATACACCAGAGAGGTTGGAATCTATTGGATTGCAGTACCCTGACTAACCACCACAACTAAAGGCAGCCGTGGAGCGTACCTACGTTGGTCCTAGACGCCTCGTCACAGCCTGAGAAGCTAACTACACCTAAAGACAGAAAGAGGAAAACTATCTGCCCCGGAGCAGATCCCCAAAGAACATAGAAAGCCCCCAAACATGTAATGGCGGTTAGACAAGAGGAAATACAGACACAGACAGAAAATAGTATGAGCAAACGTTGGGGCCCAAACTTGCTAGATAGAAAAGGATAGGAAGGACACTTACTGCAATCCCAAAAAACCCTAAAAAGTACCAACTCTACTAATTACAAAAACACCTGAGATCACACGACCTCTACCATCTAAATTAGTTCTCTGGTGTAACAAAACTAAACAGCAGCCACTGAAAAAACTGGAAAAGGCAAATGAACAAACAACAGTGGCTGAACTAAACTAAGAGGAGCACAAGCCCCCGGAGGGGACCCGGCAGACCCCCACAGAAGTGCAGGACAAAATGCAAAAAGCAAGCACCAAAAAACTAAAAGAAGAAAATGTCTTATCTGTTAGCAGAAGATGCAGGCACGAAACAGCAAGCTTCAAAGTGAACAGGAATCAAAGATGAGACCAGAACAATTGATCACCGGCAACCCTGTTGGGAGGGAACCTCCCTTATATAAGACCAGTCAGTAACACCTGATCGCCAATCTTCACAATCTTCATTGAATAGTTCAGTACTGTTTGTAACCACCAGAGGGAGTTTCTGCTCAGAATTCATTTCTAGCACATTCACAACAGTACCCCCCCTTGAGGAGGGGTCACCGAATCCTCATTTGAGCAACCAGATCGGTCAGGATGAGCTCTGTGATACGCACGGATGAGTCTCCTAGCATGGATGTCCAAAGCGAACACCCAAGAATTGTCCTCCTGACCATAACCTCTCCACTTAACCAAATACTGGAGTTTCCGTCTAGAAAAACGAGAATCCAATATTTTCTCAACCACATACTCCAGATTGCCCTCAACCAAAACAGGGTCAGGAGGCACAGCCATAGGAACCACTGGCTCGACAAACCTCTTCAATAAGGACTTGTGGAACACGTTATGGATCTTAAATGTCCCTGGAAGAAGTAAACGAAAGGAAACAGGATTAAGAATCTCCATGATCTTATAAGGTCCAATGAACCTAGGCTTAAACTTAGGAGATGCAACTCTCATAGGGATATTTCTTGAGAACAAACAGACCAAGTCCCCCACTTTAAACCGAGGACCATCAGTCCTATGCCGGTTGGCAAACCGCTGGGCCCTCTCCTGAGAGAGGGACAACCTCTCCACTACCTGGTCCCAAATCTGCTGCATACGCTCCACAACAGAGTCAACACCTGGACAGACAGAAGCCTCCGTCTGTCCTGAAGAAAATCAAGGGTGAAACCCAAAATTGCAGAAAAATGGAGACATAAAAGTGGCAGAGCTAGCCCTATTATTAAGAGCAAACTCAGCCAAAGGCAAAAAAGAGACCCAGTCATCCTGATCAGCAGACACAAAGCATCTCAGATAAGTCTCCAATGTCTGGTTTGTTCTCTCAGTTTGTCCATTGGTCTGAGGATGAAAAGCCGAGGAGAAAGACAATTGAACACCAAGTTTAGAACAAAAAGTCCTCCAAAATCTGGAAACAAACTGGACTCTTCTGTCAGACACAATGTTCTCAGGAATGCCGTGTAACCGAACCACGCGATGAAGGAACAAAGGCACCAATTCAGAGGAGGAAGGCAACTTAGGTAATGGCACAAGATGTATCATTTTGGAAAACCTATCACAAATCACCCAGATAACGGTCATTCTCTGAGAAACAGGGAGGTCGGAAATGAAATCCATAGAGATATGGGTCCATGGTCTCTTGGGCACAGGCAATGGCATCAACAAACCACTAGAGCGAGAGCAAGTCCCGCAGGACTGCACAAATTCCCTGACGTCACGAGACAAAGTAGGCCACCAAAAGGACCGACTAACCAAGTCTCTGGTACCAAAAATTCCGTGATGATCGGCCAACGCGGAACAATGAATCTCAGACATCACACTCTTTTTCCACCGGTCCGGGACAAACAATTTCCCAATAGGGCAGCGCTCGGGTTTATCCTCCTGACACCCTTCCAGAGCCAGTCTCAAATTGGGCGAGATGGCGGAAAGAACTACACCCTCTTTCAAAATAACAGCAGGATCAGATAACTCAGGAGAGTCCGCAAGGAAACTCCTCGAGAGGGCATCCGTCTTAACATTCTTAGTGCCAGGAAAAAAGGAAACCACAAAATTAAAACGTGTGAAAAACAAGGCCCACCTGGCCTGTCTAGTATTAAGTCGCTTGGCTGATTCCAGATAAACCAGATTCTTATGGTCCGTGAGGACCACCACCTGATGTTTGGCTCCCTCCAGCCAATGTCTCCACTTTTCAAAAGCCCACTTCATGGCCAATAACTCCCGATTACCCACGTCATAATTACGTTCAGTTGGAGAAAATTTTCGAGAGAAAAAGGCACAAGGGTTACTTTTAGAGGTCTCTGGATCGCTTTGGGACAAAACGGCACCTGCCCCAATTTCAGAGGCATCAACCTCCACCTGAAATGGCAGAGAAACATCAGGCTGCCGTAGAACAGGAGCAGAAGTGAATCTCTGCTTAAGTTCCTGAAGCGCAGAGACTGCCTCAGGAGGCCAATTCACCACATCAGAACCCTTTTTGGTCAAATCAGTCAATGGTTTAACAATAACAGAGAAATTACCAATAAATTTACGATAAAAATTGGCAAAACCCAAGAATCTCTGAAGAGCCTTTAATGAAGTAGGTTGGACCCAATCACAGATGGCCTGAACCTTGACCGGGTCCATTTCAATAACAGATGGGGACAAAATGAATCCCAGAAATGAGATCCTCTGTACGCCAAAAAGATACTTTGATCCCTTCACATACAGAGCATTCTCTCTCAAAATCTGGAACACAGTCCGAACATGTTTCACATGAGAGTCCCAGTCATTGGAAAAAATCAAGATATCATCCAAATAAACAATCAGAAATTTATACACAAAATCCCTGAAAATGTCATTCATGAAGGACTGGAAGACAGAAGGAGCATTAGTGAGCCCAAAGGGCATCACTAGGTACTCAAAATGCCCCTCTGGGGTATTAAATGCCATCTTCCATTCATCCCCGTGCTTAATGCGAATAAGGTTATATGCCCCCCTGAGGTCAAGCTTGATAAACCAAGTAGCACTTTTCACCCTGGAAAACAGGTCAGAAATCAAGGGTAACGGATATTGATATTTCACAGTGATATTGTTCAAGAGACGATAATCAATACACGACCTTAATGAACCATCCTTTTTGGCCACAAAGAAAAAACCGGCACCCAAGGGTGAAGAGGATGGTCTCATATGACCCTTCTCCAATGACTCCTTGATATAAGACCGCATTGCGTCATGTTCAGGTACAGACAAGTTAAAAAGGCGACCTTTAGGGAATTTACTACCAGGCACTAATTCAATAGCGCAGTCATAGCTCCTATGGGGGGGCAAGGATGCAGATTTACTTTCGCTAAACACATCAGAAAAATCAGTCAAAAAGTCAGGAACATCCTGAGCCTGGGGGAGGCAGAAAAAACAGGAGTGTTGGCATTAACACATTGGCAGCCCCAACTGGTTACAGACACAGATTTCCAATCCAAAACAGGATTATGAGACTGTAACCAAGGGAAACCCAGTACGATAATGTCATGCAGATTATACAGCACCAAAAATTTGCAACTCTCCTGATGATCAGGTTCAACCCTCATTATCACCTGAGTAGAGAACTGAGGTTTATTCTCAGCCAAAGGGGTAGAATCGATCCCCAGTAGGGGAATAGACTTCCGTAGGGGTATCAAGGGAAACCCACAACGTTTAGCAAAATCAAAATCCATCAGGTTAATAGCTGCTCCCGAATCAACAAAAGCCTGAGCAGAAAATGTGGACAGGGAGCAAATCAGGGTAACAGTCAACAAAAATTTAGTCTGAACACTACCCAAGACAACTGAGCGTGCAAAACGTCTTCCCCGCTTAGGGCAGACTGAAATAGCATGAGAGGCATCACCACAGTAGAAACATAACCCATTGCGTTTTCGAAACTCATGACGCTGTGCCCCAGAAGCCACTCTGTCACACTGCATGGGTTCAGAAGCTGGTTCACAAGGCAACACTATTCCACGCATACCTCTACGCTCACGCAAACGTCTGTCAATTTGAATCGCTAATGACATAGAATCATTGAGACCAGAGGGACAGGGAATCCCACCATAACATCCTTTACATTCTCTGACAGACCCTTCCGAAAAAGGGCTGCCAAAGCATCGTCATTCCATTTTGTCAGGACTGCCCACCTTCGGAATCTCTGACAGTATAACTCAGCGTCCTCAAGCCCCTGATTTAATGCCAACAAGGCTTTTTCAGCTTGATCAGTGACATTAGGCTCATCGTACAATAACCCCAGAGCCTGAAAAAATGCATCAACATTACTCAAAACAGGATCCCCAGGTGTCAGGGAAAAAGCCCAATCCTGAGGATCGCCGCGCAGGAGAGAGATGACAATTTGAACCTGCTGTGCTGCGTTCCCTGAGGACTTAGATTTTAAGGCAAAAAACAACTTACAGTTATTTTTGAAATTCAGAAATTTAGCTCGATCCCCTAAAAACAAATCTGGCATGGGAATCCTAGGTTCCACAACAGGCAACCCTGCAAGATAGGTAGCAATACTCCGAACTTCAGTGGCAAGCTGATCCACACGGCCAGACAACTGTGCAAACTCCATTGAGAGAAAAAAAAATCCTCCTCAGCACCCAGAGATACAGAGGGAAAAAAAAATAAAAAATCTCTGACAACTCTGACAATCTTCTTTCTTTAACACTATTTTTCCCTTCTGTGAGTACCATATAAATATTAGTTTTTTTTTGGCCGGTGATACTGTTATGATTTGGTAGCTGAGGAGAGCAGGCAAAAAAGGAAATACACCAGAGAGGTTGGAATCTATTGGATTGCAGTACCCTGACTAACCACCACAACTAAAGGCAGCCGTGGAGCGTACCTACGTTGGTCCTAGACGCCTCGTCACAGCCTGAGAAGCTAACTACACCTAAAGACAGAAAGAGGAAAACTATCTGCCCCGGAGCAGATCCCCAAAGAACATAGAAAGCCCCCAAACATGTAATGGCGGTTAGACAAGAGGAAATACAGACACAGACAGAAAATAGTATGAGCAAACGTTGGGGCCCAAACTTGCTAGATAGAAAAGGATAGGAAGGACACTTACTGCAATCCCAAAAAACCCTAAAAAGTACCAACTCTACTAATTACAAAAACACCTGAGATCACACGACCTCTACCACCTAAATTAGTTCTCTGGTGTAACAAAACTAAACAACAGCCACTGAAAAAACTGGAAAAGGCAAATGAACAAACAACAGTGGCTGAACTAAACTGAGAGGAGCACAAGCCCCCGGAGGGGACGCGGCAGACCCCCACAGAAGTGCAGGACAAAATTCAAAAAGCAAGCACCAAAAAACTAAAAGAAGAAAATGTCTTATCTGTTAGCAGAAGATGCAGGCACGAAACAGCAAGCTTCAAAGTGAACAGGAATCAAAGATGAGACCAGAACAATTGATCACCGGCAACCCTGTTGGGAGGGAACCTCCCTTATATAAGACCAGTCAGTAACACCTGATCGCCAATCTTCACAATCTTCATTGAATAGTTCAGTACTGTTTGTAACCACCAGAGGGAGCTTCTGCTCAGAATTCATTTCTAACACATTCACAACAGTTTGACTCTGGAAATATATACGAAGATTTTAATTTTTTCCCTACACCATATACAGCTGTAAGCTTCTGATGCAGTATCGTATTCCTTCTGTTTGTATTACTGTCAAATCCATATTGAGAGAGCGTCTGTGTGTGACTCCGTAAGTAAATACAGAGATTTAAATTTTCCCTACACCGTATACAGCTGTACGCTTCTGATATAGTACTGTATTTCTGCTCTTTGTATTACTGTCAAATCTATACTGAGAGAGTGTCTGTATGTGACTCTGGAAATGTATACGGAGATTTAAATGTTTTCCTACACCGTATACAGGTGTATGCTTCTGATATAGTACCATATTTCTGCTGTTTGTATTACTGTCAAATCCATACTGAGAGAGCGTCTGTGTGTGACTCAGGAAATAAATACGGAGAATTAAATTTTCCCCTACACCACATACAGCTGTACGCTCCTCATACAGTACCGTATATCTGCTGTTTGTATTATGGTCAAATCCATACTGAGAGAGCGTCTGTGTGTAACTCTGGAAATATACACGGAGATTTACATTTTTCCCTACACCGTATACAGCTGTACACTTCTGATACAGTACCGTATTGCTGCATTTTTCTTACGGTCAAATCCATACTGAGAGAGCGTCTTTGTGTGACTCCAGAAATAAATACGGAGATTTAAATTTTCCCCTACACCACATACAGCTGTAGGCTCCTCATACAGTACCGTATATCTGCTGTTTGTATTACGGTCAAATCCATACTGAGAGAGCGTCTGTGTGTGACTCTGGAAATTTATACGGAGATTTAAATTTTTCCCTACACTGTATACAGCTGTACGCTTCTGTTACAGTACCGTATTTCTGCTTTTTTTGTTACGGTCAAATCTATACTGAGTGTGCGTCTGTGTGTGACTCCGGAAATATATCCGGAAATTTAAATTTTTCCCTACACCATATACAGCTGTATGCTTCTGATACAGTGCCATATTTCTGCTTTTTTATTACGGTCAAATCCATACTGAGAGAGCGTCTTTGTGTGACTCCGGAAATAAATACGGAGATTTAAAATTTTCCCCTACACCATATACAGCTGTACGCTCCTCATACAGTACCGTATATCTGCTGTTTGTATTACGGTCAAATCCATACTGAGAGAGCGTCTGTGTGTGACTCCGGAAATAAATACTGTGATTTAAATTTTCCCCTACACCATATACAGCTGTACGCTTCTGATACAGTACCGTATTTCTGCTTTTTTTTATTATGGTCAAATCCATACTGAGAGAACGTCTGTGTGTAACTTCGGAAATATACACGAAGATTTAAATTTTTCCCTACACCGTATACAGCTGTACACTTCTGATACAGTACCGTATTTCTGCATTTTTATTACGATCAAATCCATACTGAGAGAGCGTCTGTGTGTGACTCCGGAAATATATATGGAGATTTACATTTTTCCCATCAACGTACACAGCTGTACGCTCCTCATTCAGTACCATATATCTGCTGGTATTTTTGGTACATGTTCCCAAACATAAGGAAGTATGGTGGAAGAGGCCGCGGACGTGGGGGGGCAGCTGGTACTGATGTTGGTGGTGGTGCACCTGCTGGTAGTGCCAAAAGCACAATAACACCTAAGGCAGGAGGTGTTGAGCCTGCGTCATCGTCTGGCTCCAGAAGGCCTGGAAGGCTCCCTTCTCTGGGAGTAGGTAAACGGCTTTTAAAGCCGGAGCATCAGGAAAAGGTTTTGGCTTACATTGTCGAAACAGCCTCCAGCTCTATCGCCTCCTCTTCTGAAGTTTCAAAAACTGCAAGCACTGAGTCGTCAGTAGAGGCTCCTGGTCGGGAACAACACCTTTCCTTGTGTCCTTCACCCCCACTAAAAGTGAAGGATGCGGCAGGCAACACTTCAGATTACTCCCTGGAGCTCTTTTCACATACCATGCCTAACTTATCAAGTGAATTCCTGAGTTCACCAGTCCAAGATGAATATGACATGGAGTGCACCGATGCACAGCCACTGCTAGATGATTCTGCTGGTACATTCACCCAGAGCACTACATTGCCCTCGCAGTCTACTGAGCTAGATTCTGACTCTGATGAAACTCAGGTGCCCCTTCCCGCATACTATAACACGGTGACACAGAGGAAGGTGCACATGAAATTGAAGAGGAGGTGATGGATGACCCAGTTGTTGACCCGGATTGGCATCCATTGGGGGAAGAGGCTGGCAATAGCTCAGAAGAGGAGGAGGATCAGCAGCAGGCATCCACATCGCAGCTGCGGTTATCTGGCAGGCCCTTAGCAGTCCAAACACGTGTTAAAAAAACAAAAAGAGTTGCAGGACAGCTTGGCCAGATGGTCAAATTAGCACAGCATGCAAGCCCTGAAAAATTTTCCCATAGTAGGAAGAGTGCAGTGTGGCACTTTTTTTTACCAAAATCCTGTTGATGAGGCAAAGGTTATCTGTAAGAAGTGCGGAAGGACCTTTAGCCGAGGGAAAAATCTCCGAAATTTGAATACCAGTTGCATGCTTAGACATGTAAACACCATGCACTTGCAAGCATGGACGGACTACAAAACCTCAGGTTGCATACGTGCACCTGCTCTGACTGATGGTAGCCAGCAACACTACATCGCTTCCCCCATGTGTAAGCCCACCGGTTAGCACACCACCAGCAAGAGATGTTGAGGTGTTGTCGCAAAGCCAAAGCAGTCAGGGAATCACAATGTTTTCCCAACAAAAGACTACATCTAGGCCAACATCACCACCACCACCACCATCACCAGCCCCCTCTCAGTCCGCCCTGTCCACCGCTAGTTCCACCATATGCAGCTCTCAAGTCCAGCTCACACTAGCAGAGACTCTGAGTAGGACAAGAAAGTACTCATCCTCTCATCCGCGTACACTGGCTTTGAATGCCTACATTGCCAAACTGATCTCATTAGAGATGATGCCCTTCCGTTTGGTTGAAAGCGCAGCGTTCCGAGAGCTCATGGCCTATGCTGTCCCACGCTATGAACTACCCAGTCGGCACTTCTTTTCTAGAAAAGTCATCCCTGCCTCCACCTGCATTTGAAAGACCACATTGTCCATGCACTCAAACAATCAGTGAGTAGAAAGGTGCACCTCACAACAGATGCATGCGCCAGTAGGCATGGCAAAGGCCATTACGTGTCTATCACTGCGCACTGGGTGAATGTGGTGGATGCAGGGTCCACAGGGGACAGTGGCAGTGGGACAGTGCTGCCTAGCCCACGGTATAGACAACAGTTGGCTGTAGGCGTTTGACCCTCCTCCTCCCCCTCCAGAAGCGAAAGCTCGTCAACAGAGCGCAGTCGCACGAGCACTCCATCCGCAGCTGCCAGTGTTGCACATGAGGTGTCCCACTATTGAGCAGCTAGTGGTAAGAGTCAGCAGGCTGGTTTAAAGATGATGTCTTTGGGCGACAACAGACACACCCTGCTCCATAAGGTGCGAAGACTGTGCTCGCACATCCATCGCTCGCCCATAGACTCCAGTCGTATGCAGAGGCTGCAGCGATCGCTCCACCTCCCCAAGCACCGCCTAATCACAGACATCACAACAAGGTGGAACTCCACCATGCACATGGTTGAGAGGCTGTGCGAACAGATGCAGGCAGTAATGTATTTGTGGGAGGATACACGGGCAGGCAGTTTGAGGGCAGACATCGAGTTGTCGGGTGTGCAGTGGTCAAAGCTGAAAGACATCTGTAAAGGCCTTCAGTGTTTTGAGGAATGCACATGGCTGGTAAGCGCAGACGACACCATCATAAGCATGAGCATCCCACTTATGCGTCTGCTCATGCAAAATTTGACACACATTAAGGATCAGGCGTCTGCAGCGGAGGAGGAAGAGGAGGAGGGAAGCCTTGATGACAGTCAGCCATTGTCTGCTCAGGGAACTGTCCTGGACGAGGTGGAGGAAGAAGAGGAAGAGTAGGATGAGGGGGATGATTATTTTGGGGAGGAGGATGCTTCTCAAGGGGCAAGAGAAAATGTTGGCTTGCCAAGGTCAGGTACAGGGTTTGTGCGTGACTGGAGGGATGTGGATTTGGCAGAAAGTGCTCCTCCACCCACCACTGGCAGTGCATCATTGACACCTTGAACATTGGCCCACATGTGTGATTATGTCATGCGAATACTAAAAAGGGATCCCCGCATTGCCAAAATAATGAAGGATGACGACTACTGGTTGGCCAGCATCCTCGATCCATGCTATAAAGGCAAATTACAGAACATCATGCCACAGGAGAACCTAGAGCTAATATTAGGGAACAAACAAGCAACTCTGTGTTAGGGTCTGCGGAACGCACCTAATAGATATAATAGAGAGGTGCGTTCGCAGCCCGGGGTCCACCGTGCAGGCGAAGCCCGCTGCTAATAAGATGGCGAAAGTAGCAAACTCTGTTATCCCGCAGAGTCGCTAAAAATAAACGCCGTAGCGCGTTGTGGCAGTAAGTGTGAACTCTGTTAATCCCAGAGCCGCTAACGGGATGCCACAGAGCTATATGGCGATAGGTGCGAACTCACTTAGCTTTAGTGAGCCGCAAAGTAAAGACGCTAGGGCGCTGTCTAGCGTCAAAAGCGAACCCTGTTAGGTCACAGAGCCGCTGAGAAAAAGTACCGTGTCCTGTCAAGCTCTCAGGTACACGGTTAATTGCTAGCGAGCATAATACGTGGTCATGCGCTAATGTCCTCGCGGGAGTCACCCGCAATCTATGGCGTCTGAACGCCAGACCCTGAATACGGCAATCAAACTCCTCACCGGTTATGCCGGTAATCTAGGGCATCTAGGACACCGACCCTGACCAACTAGCACACCAAACTCCTCACCGATTAAGTCGGTATTCTAGTGGCTTATTTCAGCCGGGTCCCTAACCAAACACACGCATGACCATACTGGCGCATAGCATACAATGGTTGATATTAGCGCATGGCGGCCCAGCCATGCTACCCTTTTATAGCAACAGCTACAGGACCTTCCAGGAACAAGGACCAATGAGAAGCTGTTACAAACACACGTAGCTACATGACCTTCCTGGCGGACCAATAGGAGCCGCTGCAGCACCTGAACATGTGACCCCTGATCTCCAATGAGAGATCTCACTCTGGGCATGCTCAGATGGGAAAACGCAGGACTTTGTCTCAAAGATGGCTGCTCCAGCACTGGCTATAATAGCAGATCCAGGAAAGGCAGCAGCAAGTCACTGCCCAGTAGTGGAGTGGTCAAGACGCCTGGACCGACGTCTCTGCTGAGCAGGCTCCACTGCGACCGGAGACGAATGGGAGACCGCCGTGGGACGGGTTCTAGACTCCCCTTGTGCAGCAGCTGGAAATCGAACCCTAACATTACCCCCCTTCTCTGGGCCTCGCTGCGCTCAAAGGCAGCGACGAGCTGCGGAGCGTGAACATGCTCGGCAGGCTCCCAGGATCTATCCTCAGGCCCATAACCCCTCCAATCCACCAAATAAAATTTTTTGCCTCGTACCACCTTGCACCCAACAATGGCGTTCACCTCATGATCGTCGGTAGATGAACCCGACGTCCCGGCAGATGACTCGGAAAACCGGGAAATGGCCACGGATTTCAAGAGGGACACGTGAAAGGTGTCAGTGATACCAAGGCGAGGCGGAAGGGCTAGGCGGTAAACTACCGGGTTCACCTGCTCAAGAATTTTAAAGGGGCCCAAAAAGCGAGGTGCCAACTTGGTGGACTCTACCCGTAGCCTGATGTTTCGGGCAGAAAGCCACACTAAGTCACCCGGAGCAAACGTAGGAGCGGTTCGCCGATGGCCATCGGCCGAAGACCTCATCCTCTCTTTGGAGGCCTGAATGGCATCCTGAGTGCGGTCCCAAATGTCCCATGCCTCCACAGCCCAGTCTGCCACCCTGAAATCGGCGGAAGACACGGGCATAGGCACTGGTACCCGCGGATGCTGACCGTAGTTCAGGAGGAATGGGGTCTGTCCGGTGGAATCAGCCACAGCATTGTTTAATGCAAACTCAGCCCATGGTAGCAAGGATGCCCAGTCATCCTGCCTGGCTAAGACAAAATGTCGTAGATAGGTGACCAAGGTCTGGTTGGCCCTCTCTACCAACCCATTCGTCTCAGGATGGTACGCTGAAGAGAGATTTAACTCAATGCTGAGTAGACGACAAAGCTCTCTCCAGAACCGAGACGCAAACTGGGGACCTCGGTCACTGACAATTTTGTCCGGCATGCCGTGTAGACGGAAGACATGCCTAACGAACAACGCTGCCAGAGCCCGTGCAGAAGGTAACCGTGGTAGCGGCACCAGATGCACCATTTTGGAGAAATGGTCGGTGATTACCCAAATGATGGTGCAACCCGAGACTTGGGTAAGCCCACCACAAAGTCCATCCCAACCATCTCCCAGGGCCTGTCTGCCACCGGCAAAGGGTAAAGTAACCCAACTGGCCGTTGTCGTGGAGACTTATTCTTAGCGCAGGAGACACACGCCCGAACATAGTCCCCAACATCACGGACCATATGCAGCCACCAATAAGTCCTCGCCAGCAATTCAGATGTCCTCTTTGCCCCAAAGTGTCCACCAACCCTGGACGAATGTGCCCAAGAGAGTACCTCTGGTCGTAAATTGGTAGGTACAAAAGTTTTGCCCGGGGGCACAGACTCTAGTGAAACCGGGGCCACTGTTCTCAGGCTCTCTGTGGGGACAATAAGCCGAGGCTCCTCCACCTCCTCCTCAGAGGACACCACAGAGCAAGAGAGAGCGTCGGCACGAATGTTCTTCTCTCCCGAGAGGAAATGGAGGGTGAAATTAAACCGGAAGAAGAACAAGGACCATCTGGCCTGGCGAGAATTAAGCCGCTGGGCTGTCTGTAGATACACCAAATTCTTGTGGTCGGTGAAAACTTGGAAGGGAAAGCGTTCCCCCTCCAACAGGTGTCTCCACTCAGAGAAGGCCAACTTCATGGCTAGCAACTCCCTATCCCCGATGGAATAATTCCTCTCCTCTGATGTGAAGGTCTTAGAGAAGAAGAAGCAAGGATGCTTCCGACCTTGAGCATCCTTTTGGTAGAGGACTGCTCCAGCACCAACGGATGAGGCATCCACCTCCAATAAAAATGGCTTATCAACATCGGGGCGATGTAGGATAGGAGCGCTAGCAAAATGAGACTTAACAGAAGAGAAAGCCGTGGAGACCTCTTCCGACCACAATTTGGGATTTGCTCCCTTCTTGGTGAGGGCTACCAAGGGAGCTACCAAGGTAGAGAAATGCGGAATGAACTGGCGATAGTAATTAATGAACCCCATAAAGCGCTGCACCGCTTTAAGAGAGTGAGGTTCCTGCCAGTCCATCACAGCCTGTAGTTTGACCGGATCCATAGCCAATCCCTGGGTTGAGATGATATAACCAAGGAAAGGTAAAGACTCCAGCTCAAACATACATTTCTCCAACTTAGCATAAAGGGAATTAGCCCGTAAGAGGTCGAAGACTCTGCAGACATCTCTCCGGTGGGAGTCAATATCTGGAGAGAAGATGAGTATATCATCCAGATAGACTACGACCGAGGTGGAGAGCATATCCCGGAAGATGTCATTGACAAAGTCTTGGAAAACGGCTGGAGCATTACAGAGCCCAAAGGGCATCACCAGATATTCGTAATGCCCGTCCCTGGTATTGAAAGCCATCTTCCATTCGTCCCCCTCACGGATGCGAATCAGGTTATACGCACCGTGCAGATCTAACTTAGTGAATACCCTTGCTCCCCGAAGCCTATCAAATAGCTCCGAAATCAAGGGCAACGGGTACTTGTTTTTAACGGTGATGGCGTTAAGACCCCAGTAATCAATACACGGACGCAATTCTCCATTTTTCTTCTGTACGAAGAAAAATCCCGCCCCAGCCGGTGACACCGACTTCCTAATAAACCCTCTTGCCAGGTTCTCCTGAATATATTGCGACTTGGCCTCTGTCTCAGGAAGAGAGAGGGGATAGACCCTTCCCCGAGGAGGTTCTGCGCCAGGCAAGAGGTCGATAGGACAGTCATAGGGGCGATGAGGTGGAAGAGTCTCAGCAGCCTTCTTGGAGAACACATCTGCATATGACCAGTAGCACTTGGGGAGTGGAGTAAGATCTGCGGGTAACTCAGTAGTGGTAACCTGAACGCAACTCCGAGTCCTGACACATCTGCCTCTACATGCATCACTCCAACCCAGTATCCTACCCGAAGTCCACTCTATATGTGTGGAGTGGAAACGGAGCCAAGGTATACCTAGTAGGATCTCGTCTAATCCCTCGGGAAGGACGAGTAGGGAAATAAGTTCCTGATGGGAAGGAGATACCAACAATGCAAGTGGAACAGTCTGGTGTGTAATTTGTGAGGGCAATGTCGACCCATTCACTACCCGGACAGTCACTGATTTGTCAAGAGCCACCAGAGGTATTGCATGACGGCGAGCAAAGTCAGAGGACATGAAGTTCCCCTCTGCTCCTGAGTCCACGCAAAGGTCGGCGGCGATAGTGGAAGTGCCTACAGTGATTGTCTCTTTAAGTGTCAACTTGGAGGAAAATGCCGCTGTCTCTAGTGAACCTCCTCCCAGGACCACTAGACGCGATCGCTTCCCCGATCGCTGTGGACATTTGTTGGCATAATGTCCTGTCTGCTGGCACACTCTACAGAACACGGATACTCGAGTGGTCCGAGACTTAGATCTCACTCGAGAAATCTCCATGGCCTCAGGGGAATCGGGCGCCTGAATGGAAGATTCCAGAGGTCTGGCGAAGGTGGGCGCCAGCCGGAACCTCTGCCTACACTGGGCCCGCTCCAACCGCCGCTCGTTAAAACGAAGGTCGATGCGGGTAGATATGGTAATGAGCTCCTCCAGTGTGGCAGGAATCTCCCTGGTGGACAAGGCGTCCTTCACATGGTCTGCCAGTCCCCTCCAGTACATGGGTATAAGGACTTTATCTGGCCAATCCAGCTCAGAGACCAGAGTCCGAAATTGGACGGCAAACTGGCTGACCATGGATGAACCCTGGGTGATAGTCAACAGTTGAAGAGCCGTATCGTGGGTGACACGAGGTCCTAAAAAGACCTGTTTAAGAGTGTCCAAGAAGAGAGGAGCACTCTGCACCACACGATCATCGCGCTCCCATAACGGCGTTGCCCACTCCAGCGCCCTGCTCGACAAAAGGGATATGATAAAACCCACTTTCGCCCGCTCCGTGGGATAACGTGCAGCCAGAAGCTCTAGATGTATGGAGCACTGACTGACGAAACCCCGACATTGTTTACTATCACCGGTAAACTTGTCTGGAAGTGGGAGGTGGGAAATAGTCGGAGCAGGGGTGGCAGAGGACAACCTGGTTGCAGCCACGCTAGCAGCCTGAACAGCGACTGCGGTAACATCCACAGCTGAGGTTGTGCGCTCAAGAGCCGCCAACCTTCCCTCCAGCTGCTGGATGTACTGCCTTAGACGCTGGTCATCCGCCATTTTACTAGCCAGACCCTGGCGCTAGTATTATGTTAGGGTCTGAGGAACGCACCTAATAGATATAATAGAGAGGTGCGTTCGCAGCCCGGGGTCCACCGTGCAGGCGAGGCCCGCTGCTAATAAGATGGCGAAAGTAGCGAACTCTGTTATCCCGCAGAGTCGCTAAAAATAAACACCGTAGCGTGTTGTGGCAGTAAGTGCGAACTCTGTTAATCCCAGAGCCGCTAACGGGATGCCACAGCGCTATATGGCGATAGGTGCAAACTCACTTAGCTTTAGTGAGCCGCAAAGTAAACACGCTAGGGCGCTGTCTAGCGTCAAAAGCGAATCCTGTTACGTCACAGAGCTGCTGAGAAAAAGTACCGTGTCCTGTCAAGCTCTCAGGTACACGGTTAATTAATAGCGAGCATAATACGTGGTCATGCGCTAATGTCCTCGCGGGAGTCACCCGCAATCTATGGCGTCTGAACGCCAGACCCTGAATACGGCAATCAAACTCCTCACCGGTTATGCCGGTAATCTAGGGCATCTAGGACACCGACCCTGACCAACTAGCACACCAAACTCCTCACCGATTAAGTCGGTATTCTAGTGGCTTATTTCAGCCGGGTCCCTAACCACACACACGCATGACCATACTGGCGCATAGCATACAATGGTTGATATTAGCGCATGGCGGCCCAGCCATGCTACCCTTTTATAGCAACAGCTACAGGACCTTCCAGGAGCAAGGACCAATGAGAAGCTGTTACAAACACACGTAGCTACATGACCTTCCTGGCGGACCAATAGGAGCCGCTGCAGCACCTGAACATGTGACCCCTGATCTCCAATGAGAGATCTCACTCTGGGCATGCTCAGATGGGAAAACGCAGGACTTTGTCTCAAAGACGGCTGCTCCAGCACTGGCTATAATAGCAGATCCAGGAAAGGCAGCAGCAAGTCACTGCCCAGTAGTGGAGTGGGCAAGACGCCTGGACCGACGTCTCTGCTGAGCAGGCTCCACTGCGACCGGAGACGAATGGGAGACCGCAGCGGGACAGGTTCGAGACTCCCCTTGTGCAGCAGCGGGAAATCGAACCCTAACACTCTGGTAAACCGTTTGTTAGAGTCATTCCCAGCACACAGCAGCGGTGCGGATTCTACCACGAGCCGTACTGGGCCAAATGGAAGAGGTGTTCGTGGTGCACACGGCCGAAGTGACGTTGGAGACAGGGGTTTCATGACCATGTTGCGGACTGATTTCTCAAGGACAGCTCTTATTATATATGGGGCCCATCATACCCTGAAGCATTATAAATGGAGCCCATCATACACTGGAGCATCATATACGGGGCCCATTATATATGACGCATCACATGGAGCCCATTATATATGAAGCATTATATATGGGGACCATTATATTTGGAGCATTATATGGGGCTCATCATACACTGGAGCATCATATATGGGGCCCATCATATACTAGAGCATCATATGGGGTTCATTATTTATGGGGGCATCACAGAGAGCATTATATATGGGGACCATTATATTTGGAGCATTATATGGGGCTCATCATACACTGGAGCATCATATATGGGGCCCATCATATACTAGAGCATCATATGGGGTTCATTATTTATGGGGGCATCACATAGAGAGCATTATATATGGGGACCATTATATTTGGAGCATTATATGGGGCTCATCATACACTGGAGCATCATATATGGGGCCCATCATATACTAGAGCATCATATGGGGTTCATTTTTTATGGGGCATCATATAGGGCCCTTTATATATGGAGCATCATATGGAGCACATATGGGGCCTATTCTGTATGGAGCATTATATGGAGCCCATTCTGTATGGAGCAATATATGGGGCCCATTATACTCTATGGGGACCGTCCTATACTGTATGGCACATTATATGGGGACCATCATATACTGGAGCATTATGTGGAGCTCATCATATACTGTATGAAACATTATATGGGACCAATTTTGTATGGAGCAATATATGTGGCTCATTATACTGTATAAAGCATTATATTGGACCCATTATTCTGTATGGAGCATCATATATGGGACTCATTATTCTGTATGGAGCAATATATGGGGCTCATTATTCTGCATAGAGCAATATATGGTGCTCATTATTCTGTATGGCGCACTATGTGGTGCCCATAATACTGTATGGAGGACTATACTGTCTGGTTTTGAGCTATTGTAGAATTTACAATAGATATCACTTATGTAATGTAAGAAGTGAAGTATTTGGCATTGTACTATACCTATATTTCTCTGCCGTATCGGAGAATCATGAATTGTGGTATGTGTTAAAGGGGCCCACTGAGACTCTTTGACCCGGGGCCCACGAAAACCTGGAGCCAGCCCTGCCCCCCCACAACTTTAGCCTAATAACCCCCAGTTTTCAATGTGTTACTATTATTATAAAGTAAATTAAGGTTGACAAGCTTAAGTAATAAGAATTGATGTCGTTGGCATTGAAATGGGCACTGTAGGTGTGTTTACTGTCCTCCACTCACTGCCGACTTTTATTACCCATTGACTTGCATTGGGGTCTGGTCGGGTTTCGGTCGGAACTCCGGCTTTTGCCGATAGTCGGCCGATTTCGTTCGACTCGACTTTTGATAAAGTCGGGTGGTCCGAAACCCGACTCGACCCTCCCGGAGGCAAAGTCGCTCATCTCTATTCTTGACTCTTTTCTTGAACTTTGTGAATATTGTTTTATTGTGAATCTGACAGGTTATAAAGGTGAAAATGGTCAGAAAGGGGAAAAAGGTGATAAAGGGGAAAGAGATGAAACTGTAACACAAGGCGTTCCTACTAGAAACATAACTGCTTCTACACCAGTGGGTAAGTAATATATTGTTTTCTTAATGAGTTGATTTTAGAATTTGTTTACACTGGTGTTATGGTTTCCTTTTCTACAAGATCCATCTCTAATAGATACATTCATGGCTGAAAGTGTTGGCACCCTTGAAATTGTTCCAAAAAAATGAAATATTTCTCCCAGAAAATGAATGAAATTACACGTTTTGCTATACACATGTTTATTTCCTTTGTGTATTTTGGAACAGCACAAAAAAACTGAAAAAAAACGGCATAATTTTACACAAAGATCCAGAAATAGGCCAGACAAAATTATTGGCACCATTCCAAAATTGTGGGTAAACAACTTTGCTTCAAACATGGGATGATTGTTCAAACTCACCTGTGACAAATAACAGGTGTGGGCAACAAGAAAATCACACCTGAAACCAGATAAAAAGGGGAGAAATTGGCAAGGCACTGTAGCTAATCTTCCTGGACGTGGATGGCAGAGAACAATTGATGAAGTGTTGCAGCACAGGATAGTCTGGATGGTGGATAAGCAGCCCCAATCAAATTCTAAAGAAATTCAAGTTGTTCTGCAGGCTCAGAGTGCATAAGTGTCAGTGGAAACTAGCCGTCAACATTTGTATGAAATGAAACGCTATGGCAGGAGACCCAGGAGGACCCCACTATTGACATAGAGACATTAAGTCTGTCAAATGTGAGCAAGCCAAAATCCTACTGATAAAGTGTATTGTGGATAGATGAGACCAAGATAAAGCTTTGTGGCAAAGCACATCGTTCTACTGTTTAACAAAAACTGAGTGAGACCTAGAGAGAGAAAAAGCATAACACCTACAGTCAAATATGGTGAAGGTTCAAAGGTGTTTGGGGTTGTTTTGCTGCCTCTGGCACTGGGTGTCGTTGCCGAGATCTCAATCTGTGCATGCGCCTCCTCTGGCAGCCATTTTCCCGGAGGCCACAGAATCGAGGCAATGGAAGTGCGCGGGCTTGTACAAGATGTCGCTGGAGGCCCTGCACCACCGACCACCGCTAAATCTGCCGCATCGGGATAAGAGATCATCGCCCTGCAGCGTCAGTCCACAGGAAGAATCACCCGATTCCTGCTGCCACCTTGCTAATTGTAAGTATGGTATATTCTGACTATAAGATGCACCCCCGTATTCCCCAAATTTATAGTCCGAAAAATATTGTAAGCTGAGCGTGCCAACAATTTTGTCCAGAAGCTTTTTGGATTTTTGTGTGAAATTATGTCCAATTTGACTTTTTTCTTTGTTTTTTTTTTGTGTTGCTCCAATTCACACAAATGAAATAAACATGTATATAACATAACGTTAAAATTTGAGAGTCCTCAGAGATTGATACGTTTTAATAGCTAATCGTCTTGTGATTGGACAACAAAACTTTCATACTCCTTATCTATGAACTGTTCCAATATTTACGGTCACAACTGTTTCTCCCCTTCCCACACTGATTGATCTGTTTCACAGCACTCTTCTTGTCTATTGCATTATTCCTGGGTCTTGTGTATAAATATGTGACTCTTCAGTTTTTGTGTTATTCTATGAATGATGTGGAGACCTGAGTAGTCTGGAAAGCTACTTTACTGGCTAACATGGTGTTAGGGCTGGCGGAACGCACAAAATAAATATAAATAATAAGTGCGTTCGCAGCCCGGGGTCCACCGTGCAGGCAGAGCCTGCTGCTAGTAAGATGGTGGTATAAGCGAACTCTGTTACTTCACAGAGTCGCAGACATAGATGCTGTAGCACTATATGGCAGTATAAGCGAACTCTCTTACACCACAGAGTCGCTGAGGTAGAGACGCAGAAAAAGAGACTGTGTCCTGTTAACAAAACAGGGATACACAGATAACTGCTGTGCGGATATCAGTCCGTGATCATGCATTCAGCAACGCAAACAAGCAACTCCTCACTGGGGAAGCCGGTATTCTAGGGGCTTATTTCAGCCAGGCCCTGAACACGTGCATACAAATCTCCTCACCGGAGGTGCCGGTATTCTAGGGGCTTATTTCAGCCGAGCCCTCTCCGAGTCCTTAGATGAACCCGACGTCCCGGCAGATGACTCAGGCAACCGGGAGATGACCACGGGTTTTAGGAGGGACACATGGTAGGTGTCGGAGATACCAAGGCGAAGCGGAAGGACTAAACGGTAAACCACAGGGTTCACCTGCTCGAGGACCTTGAAGGGACCCAAATAGCGGGGTGCCAACTTAGTGGACTCCATCTGCAGTCTGATGTTTCGGGCGGAGAGCCACACTAGGCCGCCAGGAGCAAATGTGGGAGCGGGACGCCGATGGGCATCGGCAGAAGACCTCATCCTCTCTTTGGAGGCCTGAATGGCATCCTGGGTGCGGTCCCAAATGTCCCGTGCCTCCACAGCCCAGTCTGCCACCCTGAAATCGGAGGAAGACACGGGCATGGGCACTGGTACCCGCGGATGCTGACCGTGGTTCAGGAGGAATGGGGTCTGTCCGGTGGAGTCAGCCACAGCATTATTTAGAGCGAACTCAGCCCACGGTAGCAAGGATGCCCAGTCATCCTGCCTGGCAGAGACAAAATGTCGCAAGTATGTGACCAAGGTCTGGTTGGCCCTCTCTACCAACCCATTCGTCTCGGGATGATATGACGAGGAGAGATTTAACTCAATGCTGAGTAGACGACACAACTCTCTCCAGAACCGAGACGCAAATTGGGGACCTCGATCACTGACGATTTTGTCTGGCATTCCGTGTAAACCGAAAATATGCCTAATAAATAATGCTGCCAAGGCCCGTGCATACGGTAACCGTGGTAAGGGCACTAAGTGCACCATTTTGGAGAAGTGGTCGGTTATCACCCAGATGATGGCGCAGCCCCGAGACTTGGGTAAGCAGACCACAAAATCCATCCCGACCATTTCCCAAGGCCTGTCTGCGACCGGTAAAGGGAAAAGTAGCCCAGCTGGCCGTTGTCGAGGAGACTTATTCTTGGCGCAGGAGACGCACGCCTGAACGTATTCCCTGACGTCACGGACCATATGTGGCCACCAGTATGTCCTCGCCAGCAACTCAGATGTCCTTTTTGCCCCAAAATGTCCACCCACCCTGGACGAATGTGCCCAAGAGAGTACCTCCGGTCGAAATTGGTGGGCACAAAATTCTTGCCCGGAGGCACAGACTCAAGCGAAACCGGGGCCACAGTTCTTAGGCTCTCTGTGGGGACAATCAGCCGAGGCTCCTCCTCCACCTCCTCAGAGGACACCACGGAACGAGAGAGAGCATCGGCATGAATGTTCTTCTCACCGGAGAGGAAATGGAGGGTGAAATGGAACTGGGAGAAAAACAGGGACCATCTGGCCTGACGAGAATTTAGCCGCTGGGCGGTCTGACCAAATTTTTGTGCTCAGTGAAAACTTGGAAGGGAAAGCGCGCCCTCTCCAGGAGATGTCTCCACTCGGAAAAGGCCAACTTCATGGCTAGCAACTCCCTATCCCCAATGGAATAATTCCTCTCTGCAGGTGTGAAGGTCTTGGAAAAGAAGAAACAAGGATGTTTCCGACCTTGAGCATCCTTTTGAAAAAGGACTGTTCCAGCACCAACGGACGAGGCATCAACCTCCAACATAAAAGGCTTATCAATAGTGTTGAGCGATACGATACTGCAAATATCGGGTATCGGCCGATATTAGCTGTATCGGGCTTTCGATTCCGAGTACCGATATTTTCGTCATATCGGATACCGGAATCGGATTTGTCACTGTCACTGTCAGTGTCCGTCGGTTGGGTCTGTCAGGAGTCAGCGGCACTTACCTGGCAGAAGATCTCCGGCGGTCACGGGCTGGACTGCTTCATGGCCGCCATCATCTTTCCCCGGCGGTCACGGGCTGGACTGCTTCATGGCCGCCATCATCTTTCCCCGGCGGTCACATGCAGTTTCTCGCGATAACTGCAGTGACTGCTGGGTAATCCCGGCCGTAAAGCAGTCAGTCCGATGACGTCACCGCCGGGGAAGCAGGTAATCAGCTGTGCTGCGTTGCGATGACAGGCTCTGCCTGTCATTGCGATGTAGCAGAGCTGGATCGTCGTGGGACTGTCGTTACTATGGACTGCGTCGGACAGGTGGTATACTGTTGGTTTGTTTTTTTTCTTTTTTTACAGGAGATCGATGGCGTCGCAGGAATGAGTGTATAATAAAATTAATGAAAACTGTGTTGTCTCTTTTATTTCATTAAAAGACTTTTTTCTTGCTTTGTCTTTTTTTATACATTTAATAACTTTGGGATTAATAATGGATCGGTGTCTTATTGACACCTCTCCATTATTAACCGGGCTTATTGTCACCGTGCAATCAACGGTGACATTAACCCCTTATTACCCCACTTGCCACCGCTACAGGGCAGTGGGAAGAGCCGGGTAAAGTGCCACAATTGGCACATCTTTTGATGCGCCAAATGTGGGGCTGCTGTAGCCTGGTATTACCAGGCTGTTGAGGGCCAAAATCCATGGGCCTTGACAGTCTTTTAATACCAGGCCGCAGCAGTCTGCATTTTACTTGGCTGGTTAACAAAAATAGGGGGACCCCTACGCCGTTTTTTTTTCGAGGGGATCCCCTATTTTTGTTAACCAGCCAAGCTAAGCAGACTGCTGTGGCCTGGTATTATCAGGCTTGCAAGGTCCATGGATATTGGATCCTTACCAGCCTGAAAAACCAGGCCTCAGCGGTCTGCTTCATCTGGCTGGTTAACAAAAATAGGGGGGACCCCACGCCAATTTTTTTCGAGGGGATCCCCTATTTTTGTTAATCAGCCAAGATATGCAGACTGCTGTGGCCTGGTATTATCAGGCTGGCAAGGTCCTTGGATCTTGGCTCCTTAACAGCCTGAAAATCCAGGCCTCAGCGGTCTGCTTCATCAGGCTGGTTAACAAAAATAGGGGGACCCCACGCCAATTTTTTTCGAGGGGATCCCCTATTTTTGTTAATCAGCCAAGATATGCAGACTGCTGTGGCCTGGTATTATCAGGCTGGCAAGGTCCATGGATCTTGGCTCCTTAACAGCCTGAAAATCCAGGCCTCAGCGGTCTGCTTCATCAGGCTGGTTAACAAAAATAGGGGGGACCCCACGCCATTTTTTATTCGAAGGGAACCCCTATTTTTGTTAATCAGTTCCCTCTGACGTCACTGATTGTGTCCCTGGCTGACCTGAAGTGAAAGTGGAAAGCAATCAATTAAGCTATCCACTTCCTCTCCTGTCAGCCAGGAGAGGAACTCATTCATTTGGGGGTTTACTGTGAGGCTGCAGCATTAGCTGCGGTCCCTGCAGTAAACATTAACCCTTTCTGAAGGATTACACCGTGGGACCTGACTGTGCATGGGATAGGTAAGAATAATTTTGCTTTTTTATTTTATTTTTATTACAGGAAATGGTTTTTGCAGTCAAATAAAAGATGGTCA
Source organism: Oophaga sylvatica (assembly GCA_033576555.1). Classification (NCBI taxonomy): domain Eukaryota; kingdom Metazoa; phylum Chordata; class Amphibia; order Anura; family Dendrobatidae; genus Oophaga; species Oophaga sylvatica. The sequence continues at coordinate 101,681,042 of JARQOD010000001.1, forward strand.
AAAACATGTGTCTTTATTTCATTAAAATGATTTTTAATTAAAGTGTGTGTGTTTTATTTTTATTTCATGCAATAGGATTAATAATTGATAGTTGTCTAATTGACAGCTCTCAATTATTAACCTGGCTTAAGGTCACCTTTCAATTGCAATGTGGCTTTAACCCCATATTAACCCATTCGCCACCGCTACAGGGCAATGGGAATAGACGGGCAAAGTGCCAGAAAGGGCGAATCTAATTATAGATTTGTTTTTTCTGGGGTGTCTGGGGGCAGATGTTAGTAGCCAGGGGGGGCCAAAAATAATGGTCCCTCTCTGGGCTATTATTATCTGCCCCCATTCGCTGGCTTTGTCTGTCTGGTTGCGAAAATAGGGCGGGATCCCACACATTTTTTTTAAACAATTTTACACCTCATATATATATATATATATATATATATATACACATGTCATTGAATTTGTGACACATATATATATATTTATATTTATAGTTCATACACTTCTACATAGTATAATAGCCGCTAATTCAATTGACGGCTTTTGTGAAAATGCAGAACCCGACATGAAATGACACTTGGTGTACATAGGGTTAACCATGTCTTTTCATGTCCTTTGCTATCTGATTTGCACAAACAATTACATCAGTCTATGTGTGCAAAATTTCACACCTGTAGGGGTTACTTAAAGGTGTAAATTCGTAGCAAAAAAGTCCGTTTTTTTTACAACGAATTTACACCTTTAATTAACCCCTACAGGTGTGAAATTTTGCACACATAGACTGATGTAATTGTTTGTGCAAATCAGATTGCAAACGACATGAAAAGACATGGTTAACCCTATGTACACCAAGTGTCATTTCATGTCGGGTGCTTCTGTCTTTTCACAGAAGCCGGCTTTACCCGGCAATTGAATCAGAGGATATTTTACTATGTAGAAGTGTATAAACTATACATATATGTATATATATATGTCACAATGACATGTATATATATATATATATATATATATATATATGTATTCTATGTGTGCATATTTAGTGTTTACAAGGAAATAAAGGTTTTTTTTAGTTGCGATATTTTGTTCCCATAGACTTACATGGGACTTCCGGTATCGGAATCGGATATCGGCGATATTTAGTGATATCGGCGATGCCATTCCGATCCGATATTTTTAGATATCGAGCAGTATCGCTCAACACTACTTATCAACCTCGGGGCGATGTAAGATGGGAGCGCTAGCAAAATTGGACTTAATTGAAGGAAAGGCCCTGGAGACCTCCTCTGACCACAATTTGGGATTTGCTCCCTTCTTGTTGAGGGCTACCAAGGGAGCTACCAAAGTCGAGAAATGGGAATGAACTGGCGATAATAATTAATGAACCCCATAAAGCGCTGCACCGCTTTAAGAAAATGGGTGTCATGTATAGTGTACAGTTCCTATAGCGTCTTGTGCTTGGGTGCGTCTTGTGCTTGGGTGCGAGGAAAACACAGGAGACATAGGTTGAAATGAAATGACTTGTATTACTTCATACAAGCATGCTGAAAAGTTCACACAGTTTGCAGGAACAGCGACAGGAGACACAGCAGGCCAGAGTAACTTCAAGCACTACAATAAATCTCCAAAGCAGGTTCAGGATCTCTTCTCTGTACCGTAATTCCTCTGCAAACATGGATTCACCAAACAGCAGGTTTCCAGAGTCCAAAAGTGTTCCAAGGTTCCTCAGTAGGGAATAGCTGGAGTACAAGTCCAAGGCTTCCAGGAGTCAGGTCACAGACTGACTGAAGCTTGATTCAGGAGCACTGATTGTTCAGCTGAGGCTGCTTAAGAAGCAAAAGGGAAGAATCAGGGCGGGAACATGAAAACTCGAAACTCCATATTAACTGAGGGCAAGAGCTGCAGAAAGACAGAAAGCAAAATGGCCGACGGAAAACTGAGTTTCAAGGAACATGTCAACAGAGACAAAGAACCTTACATTGGGGTTATTGCCAGTCCATTACAGCCTGTAGTTTGGCAGGATCCATAGCCAATCCCTGGGCGGAGATTATATAGCCCAGGAAAGGTAAAGACTCCTCAAACACACATTTCTCCAGCTTGGCATAGAGGGAGTTTGTCCGTAAGAGGTCGAAGACTTTGTTGACATCCCTCAGGTGAGAGTATATCTGGTGAAAAGATGAGAATATCATCCAGATAGACTACTACAGAGGTGGAGAGCATATCCCGGAAGATGTCATTGACAAAGTCTTGGAAAACAGCGGGAGAATTACAGAGCCCGAAGGGCATCACCAGATATTCATAATGCCCATCCCTGGTATTAAAAGCTGTCTTCCACTTGTCCCCTTCACGGATGCGAATTAGGTTATAGGCACCACGCAGATCAAGCTTGGTAAATACTTTTGCTCCTCGGAGCCTATCAAAGAGCTCAGAGATTAGGGGCAATGGGTACTTATTCTTGATGGTGATGGCGTTAAGACCCCTGTAGTCAATACACGGACGTAATTCTCCGTTCTTCTTCTGCACGAAGAAGAACCCCGCCCCTGCTGGTGACACCGACTTCCTAATGAACCCTCTTGCCAGATTCTCCTGAATATACTGGGACATGGCCTCTGTCTCAGGAAGCGAGAGGGGATAGACTCTTCCCCAAGAAGGTTCTGCTCCAGGCAAGAGATCAATAGGACAGTCGTAGGGGCGATCAGGCGGAAGAGTCTCCGCCGCCTTCTTGGAGAAAAAGTCTGCGTATGACCAGTAACACTGGGGAAGAGAAGTAAGGTCTAAGGGTATCTCTGTGGTGGTGACCTGAACGCACTCCCTGACACACCTGCCTCTACATGAATCACCCCAACCCAGTATCCTCCCAGAGGACCACTCAATATGGGGAGAATGGTGACGGAGCCAAGGTATTCCCAGCAAAACCTTGTCTATTCCCTCGACAGGACAAGAAAGGAAATACTCTCCTGATGGGAAGGGGACATAGACAAAGTGAGAGGGATAGTCTGGTGGGTGATTTGTGAGGGCAAAGTCGATCCATTCACTACTCGCACAGTCACCAGTTTGGCAAGCATCACCTGAGGTATAGTATGGCGGAGACGAAAGGCAGAGGACATGAAATTCCACTCGGCTCCAGAATCCACACAGAGCTCGGCGATGAGAGTGGATGGACCTACAGTAATTGCCCTTTGAAGGACAACTTGGTAGAAAATGCCGCGGTGTCTAGTGAACCTCCTCCCAGGGTCACTAGACGCGACCGTTTTCCCGACCGCTGTGGACATTTATTGGCACAATGTCCTAACTGCTGACAGGTGTTACAAACCACGGGTATTCGAGCGGCCCGGGACTTAAGTCCTGCTCGAGACACCTCCATGGCCTCATGGGAGTCTGACACCTGACTAAAAGATTCTAGAGGTCTGGCGAAGTTGGGAGCCAGCCGGAACCTCTGCCTACACTGGGACTGCTCCAACCTCCGCTCATGAAAATGGAGGTCGATGCGGGTAGATATGGCGATAAGCTTCTCCAGTGTGGCGGGAATCTCCCTCGTAACCAAGGCGTCTTTCACATGGCCCGCCAGTCCTCTCCAAAACACGGGAATGAGGACTTTATCTGGCCAGTCTAACTCCGAGGCCAGAGTCCAAAATTGGACAGCAAAATAGCTGATCAAGGACGAACCCTGTGAACTTGCCAGCAGTTGGAGCGCCGCATCGTGTGTGACCTGAGATCCTAGAAAGACCTTTTTTAGAGCCTCCAGAAAACGAGGAGCACTCCGCACCACATGGTCATCATGCTCCCACAGCGGGGTGGCCCACTCCAATGCTCTGCCCGACAGGAGAGACATTACAAAACCCACTTGTGCCCGATCCGTGGGGAAACGTTGCAGCCAGAAGCTCGAATTGTATAGAGCACTGACTCACGAATCCTCGCCATTGCTTGCTGTCACCAGCAAACTTGTCTGGAAGTGGGAGGTGGGATAATGTAGGGGCAGAGGTGGCAGTGGACACACTGGTTGCAGCCACGCTAGCAGCCTGAACAGCGACTACGGTAACATCCACAGCTGAGGTTGTGCGCTCAAGAGCCGCCAACCTACCCTCCAGCTGCTGGATGTTCCGCTGAAGACGCTGGTCGTCCGCCATTTTACTAGCCAGACCCTGGCGCTAGTATTATGTTAGGGCTGATGGAACGCACAAAATAAATATAAATAATAAGTGCGTTCGCAGCCCGTGGTTCACCGTGCAGGCAGAGCCTGCTGCTAGTAAGATGGCAGTATAAGCGAACTCTGTTACTTCACAGAGTCGCAGACATAGATGCTGTAGCACTATATGGCAGTATAAGCGAACTCTCTTACACCACAGAGTCGCTGAGGTAGACGCAGAAAAAGAGACCAGAAAGGGATACACAGATAACTGCCGTGTGGATAGCAGTCCGTGATCATGCATTCAGCAATGCAAACAAGCAACTCCTCACCGGGGAAGCCTGTATTCTAGGGGCTTATTTCAGCCAGGCCCTGAACACGTGCATACAAATCTCCTCACCGGAGGTGCCAGTATTCTAGGGGCTTATTTCAGCCGAGCCCTAACCACATGCGTGCATGATCACACTGACGCAAAGCACATAATGCAATTGATACTAGCGCAGGGCCATGCAACCCTTTTATAGTAGCAACTACAGGACCTGCCAGAAAAGGACCAGTGAGAAACTGTTCCAGAACACATGTAGTTTCAGGACCTTCCTGGCGGACCAATGGGAGCTGCTGCAGTACCTGAGCATGTGACCCCTGATCTCCAATGAGAGATCTTACCCTGGGCATGTTCAGAAGGGAAACGCAGGACTTAGTCCTAAAGACGTCTGCTCGCCGCTGACCAGTACTGGCTACAATAGCAGAACCTGGAGAGGCAGCAGTAGTCCTCTACACAATGTTAGACTGGGCGAGACACTGGGACCGACGTCTCTGCTGAGCAGAGTCCACTGCGGCCGGAGATGGATGGGAGATCGCAGCAGGGATGGTTCGAGATTCCGCTTGTGCAGAAGCGGGAACTCGACCCCTAACACATGGTTTAAAGATATTTGTTTTTCCTGTATATCATAACGTGTAATTGCAATAATTTTCTGGGAGAAAAACTTCATTTTCTGGAACAATTTCAAGGGTACCAACACATTCTGGCAAGACTGTTCTGTACTGCTATCATCTACACTCCTCAAAGTTGAAATTGCAACAACAGGAAGAAAAACTCATGGAATTATGAGAATCACAAAGCTGATAGGCATGTTATTGATATGCAAACAATGAAAAATTGGAAACAATATTTTCAAAACATCTCAATTTATTGTATGATTTTGAATATTGTATGAGCGGCATGTGCAGAAATCCCAGCACTTACATGCCTGCTATCAATGAGGTTATTAATGGTTGTCTGAGGAATGTCTTGCCACGCTGAATGTAATAAGCTACAAAAATCTTCAAGATCTGCTACTGGCTGCTCCCTTTGAAATTTCCGACCAATGACGTCCCAATGTGCTTGATAGGAACAAGACTGGAGATGCTTCAGGCCATGGTAGCATGTTTAGGCCTCAGTCAGACATCAGTGATTTTTCGCAAAACAAAAAATATCAACAATGTTTTTCATGTGAGTTTTGGGTCCATGTGTCAGTTTTTGCCATAAGTGTTTCATCAGGGATTTTCAAGCATGAATCAATATACTGCAAAGCTTCTCCTATATTTTGCAACGTTAATGACGGACATGATTGTACACGAACGTCATCCATGTGCTGTCCATGATTTTAGTGGATCCATAGGCATATACATAATTACGCCAATAAAGAATCATTACATGCCCCAGTGGCATTCCTGAGGCTCAAAAAGATGTGTTTTCTTGCCAAAAAAATATCAGTCACAAAAGCAGTGCAGACTGGCAGAGAAGGAAGAAAGCTGGGTTGCATAAAGAAAATGCTGGACCGTAGTTAGCTAACAAGTTGGGGTGGAGGATAGAGACTGGATCTTAGTAAGAAGCTATAGTCTCAACTGTAAATGATGTCGCTTATTCCAGGTGAAGGAGACCAGCCCATGTACATGAGAGACTGCACAATTTTGGAAAAATAACACATTCCAGCTGGACTAACAAAATCTGCATCAAAATCCACTAGCTCGAATAAGACATGTGGGTGTCTGTCCAGTCATAGACCGCCAAAATACGCAACAAAAAAATGGAAGGAAAGCTAAAATTCCATAATTTTGTGGTTGTGCCATTTTCCTTCCATTTTTTCTTCACATTTTAAGTTATTATTATTGCATGTGAAGAGTACAGATGGTACGGTTGTCAGGGTTGTGACTTGAAGTGATGGAATCTTATGTCTATATCTTTTGTTATATGACCCTTGAGGTCTGTGACCTTCGCCAGTTGACTATTAGCTTTTGGATACATTTGATATTTCATAAATAAACAATTCAGTGTGACTGCACCCTAAAGGAATTCTATGGAATAGTTTGGGAGAGGAATTTAGTCACTTTCAATTTTGTTATATTTACAGTATGTGACTATAAATGATTATAAGCTAGAAATGTTGATGTGTTTGTATGAACATGTAATAAAGAAGATTATCTGGTGCACAGATTCAGCTGTACGACTCGTCGGTGGACAAAGCCTAATGAAGGAAGAGTTGAAGTTTTTCACTTTGGACAGTGGGGCACAATATGTGATGATCATTTTGACTTACTCGATGGTAATGTGGTATGCAGGATGCTGGGATATCAACGCTCTAATTTCATTATTCAGAATATCCGGAGGTTTGGTTCAGGTAATTATTTTATGTTAAGAATTTCCTATTCATTTGTTACTCTTACAATAATGTTTGTAAGACAAACAGTGTTTTTTATCAATGTATGATTTGTGCTTTATCTGAACCCACCATTAGAGCAAATTGAAGATGGATTTATCTTCACGCAATGAAATATAATAAAATAATGATACTGATGCTTCTACTTTTAAATGGTTATTCCCATCTTCTTATATTCCAAGTTTGTATCCCTTCTTTTATTCTTTGTTTTTATTGCTCCATTCCAAGGGGATTAACCTAAGACATGCACAGTGCTTACAAACTAGTGTGTAGAGTTGAGCGAAACAGGTCGGTCAATTTAAAAAAAGACCGACTTTCGCCAAAGTCGGGTTTTGCCGAGCGAAACCCGACCATAGCGTGAGGTCGGCCACGTGTTCAGTGACCCAAGCACCAAAGTTGGTTTTCCCATAATGCTTGAAGGGCCTTTTCTCGGCCAATGAGCAAGGACGCAGACTGTGGGTAATGGAATGACATGGGCAGCGGCCAGCACCATCTTAGAGAAGGGCATTGCAGTGATTGGCTTGCTTTGTGTGGCGTCACAGTGCCTATAAAAGCCCTCACCGCCGACCGCCATTTTACTTCTACCGATATTAGCGTAGGGAGGTTGCTGACGTTGGTTCTCAGTAGGGAGAGCGTTAGGCAGGACAAAAAACAATAATTCTGCACTTGTGCTGATAGCGATTATGTCACGCTGTATAGCAGATATATATATATGTGATGACAGTAATCTATATCAAAAGGGCAACATACAATATAACATGCGCATAGATATATGATAACATAGAATTACCTGACAGAAAGTCCAGTGGGTCAATACGGAATCCGTTATACGCTGTCTCCGGCTAGAGGGTGACCGGGGTCTATGCTGACCCTAAACTGGGGTCCTAACTAATCCCTCTACCTGGAGGTACTGTTAAAGGTACAGAGGTCCAGGCCACCAGCGTAAACCCTGTCTCCTATCAATCCCTGCCAACTGTAATCTAGTCCTAAGAAGGACCCTGATTACCACCAAAGGGAATGAACAGGTAACGGTTAATGAACAGAAAGACATACAAGAAAGACAAGAAATAAAGTAAATAAAGTCTTACATACAACACTCACACACAGTAGGAACACCTAAGGTCTCAGAGATAAACTATAAGCTATAAGAGAAAAAACAACTAAGGAGCTCTTAGCTTAAGTATTCTCAGAACCGATCCAGTCTACTAGACTACATAAAGGCTTTCACCGGCATCTAACAAGCAGACTGGCAGGTATATGAAGGAATCTAATTAGAACATAATCAAAAGCAGCCGGGCGAGGCTGGACCTAGTCTTAGCAAAGAGCTAGGTAAAATTAACTCCCTCATTACCAAATACAAAGAAACAGCAACTCAGCTGTGAGAAGTCAGAGTGTGTAATCGCGACGATCCTCGTGGCGATACACTCATGACAGTACCCCCCCCTCTACGAGGGGCCTCCGGACCCTCAGGGCCAGGTCTGCCCGGTGAGTTGTGTGAAAGGTCCGAACCAATCGATCTGCGTTAACATCAGACGCAGGGACCCACGTCCTCTCCTCAGGACCATACCCCCTCCAATGAACCAAGTACTGAAGGGATCGGCGACTGAGACGTGAGTCAATGATTTTCGACCCCTGAAATTCCACGTTATCATTGACCACCACTGAAGGAGGAGGTAGAGGTGACGGTATGACTGGTGCCACATACTTTTTAAGTAATGATTTGTGAAACACATTATGAATTTTAAACGTAGGAGGGAGGTCCAGACGAAATGCCACAGGATTAATTATGGAACTGATCCTGTACGGCCCGATGAATCTAGGACCCAACCTCCAGGAGGAAACTTTAAGTTTTATATTCCTGGTAGACAACCAAACCAGATCGTTCACCTTCAGATCTAGACCAGAAACTCTCCCCCTATCAGCCATCCGTTTGTAACGGTTCCCAGTAACCTTCAGTCTTAACCGATCTGGAACTATCAGTCTCCCTGGAAGTCCCACCGGGGCGTCCCCCTGAGCCCCCAATACCTCCCCCTCAAGCTCAGAGCATACAGCTGACACTACAACTCCCTCCTGAGGAATAGGAACCGGATCATCCGTCTTCCCGGCCCCTGGGAAAGTACGAGATAAGGCATCAGGAAGCAACTTTATTGAGCAGTCATATGCGCGATGAGGAGGTAACTCTTTACACCCCTCCTCTGAGAACATCTCCCCAAAGTCCTCCAGAAAAGGAGACAAAGTCCTAGGCACAACCGCACCGATGACCGTGCTCATGCAGTTATTCCTGCAAAATTCACCCCACTGGCTTATCTTTCCGGATTGCCAATCAATCACTGGGTTATGTTTAGCCAACCAAGGAAGTCCCAACACAATAGGAGTAGGTAGACCCTCCAACACATAACAAGACAATTTCTCTTTATGTCTTGCCCCTACTCGAAGATCTATGTTATGAACAGCTTGTACCAAGCTACCTTGACCGAGAGGTCTAGAATCAATAGAGACTATAGGGACCGGTTTGGCCAATACACTCAGTTGCATACCATGCACCTGGGCAAACCGAGCGTCCACCAGATTAGCCCCGGACCCACTATCAAGAAAAACAGAAATCCTCTCAGTTCTAGTACCAATCACCACCTCCGCAGGCACGAGAAACTGAGAGGGATTTGGGGACGAAATACACACTCCCAGGTTAACTCCTTTGCTCAAAGAGGCCTGGGATGGACACCCCCCAACAAAATGTCCCTCTCGCCCGCAAAAGAAACACCTTCTAGTCTTGCGGTGCACCGCCAATTCCCTCCTACAAAAAGATGTCCCTCCCAACTGCATGGGTTCCTCAGAACAGACCAGGGGAATCTCAGTATAAGGGACTTTAGTAGTAGGTGGAGTCATCACGGGAGGCGGAGTTACCTCGCATCTTCCCCGAATTCGTCTATCCATGCGAATAGCGAGGGCCATAGCAGCCTCCAGTGATGGAGGAGAATCATACTGAGCCAACACATCTTTTAATTTGTCAGACAACCCTTGACAAAACTGGCTCCTAAGAGCTGGGTCATTCCACTGAGTATCTGTTGCCCATCTACGGAACTCAGAAGAATATTCCTCCGCTGGACGATTTCCTTGCCGTATTTTACGTAACTTTGTTTCAGCAAGGGAAACTCGATCCGGATCATCATATACCAGACCCAGGGCAGTAAAAAATTGATCCACTGACTGGAGATCTGGGGAGCCTGGAGGAATAGAGAACGCCCAAGATTGAGGGTCCCCTTGTAAGAGCGAGATAACAATTCCCACCCTCTGCTCTTCACTCCCAGATGACCGAGGCCGCAGCCGAAAGTACAATTTACATGCCTCCCGGAAAGTAAAAAATTTGTCCCGCCCACCAGTGAACCTGTCCGGGAGAGCAACCTTAGGTTCAGATCTGGTTTGCTCCGGGGGAACAAAACCTTGGACTTAATGTCTGCAAACTCCATGGACAACCCCTGCAACTGCCGGGCCAGCTGGGCTATTGGATCCGTGACAGCTGGAGAGAATCTTTAGTATGGCCGGTGAAAATGTCACGCTGTATAGCAGATATATATATATGTGATGACAGTAATCTATATCAAAAGGGCAACATACAATATAACATGCGCATAGATATATGATAACATAGAATTACCTGACAGAAAGTCCAGTGGGTCAATACGGAATCCGTTATACGCTGTCTCCGGCTAGAGGGTGACCGGGGTTTATGCTGACCCTAAACTGGGGTCCTAACTAATCCCTCTACCTGGAGGTACTGTTAAAGGTACAGAGGTCCAGGCCACCAGCGTAAACCCTGTCTCCTATCAATCCCTGCCAACTGTAATCTAGTCCTAAGAAGGACCCTGATTACCACCAAAGGGAATGAACAGGTAACGGTTAATGAACAGAAAGACATACAAGAAAGACAAGAAATAAAGTAAATAAAGTCTTACATACAACACTCACACACAGTAGGAACACCTAAGGTCTCAGAGATAAACTATAAGCTATAAGAGTAAAAACAACTAAGGAGCTCTTAGCTTAAGTATTCTCAGAACCGATCCAGTCTGCTAGACTACATAAAGGCTTTCACCGGCATCTAACAAGCAGACTGGCAGGTATATGAAGGAATCTAATTAGAACATAATCAAAAGCAGCCGGGCGAGGCTGGACCTAGTCTTAGCAAAGAGCTAGGTAAAATTAACTCCCTCATTACCAAACACAAAGAAACAGCAACTCAGCTGTGAGAAGTCAGAGTGTGTAATCGCGACGATCCTCGTGGCGATACACCCATGACAGATTAGCTGTACAGTTACTGTGCAGTGACAGGGGAGGATTTTGGTGTGTGCAGCAGCGCTGTTTCTTAGGCTGCCTGCCAGTGAGAGGGGAGGAATTGCTTGTGTGGAGCAGCAGAGCTGATTATTAGGCTGCCTGCCAGTGACAGGGGAGGAATTTCTAGTGTGCAGCAGCAGAGCTGATTATTAGGCTGCCTGCTATCTGTATTTCTGTGTGTACCCTGCTTTTTAACACAGCACCTATGCAGCACTAATACTTAAATTTTTTCTGCACAGTTACCGAGCGTTCATTTTTTCCCACACCGTATAGAGCTGTACGCTCCTCACACTACCGTGTACCAGCTGGTATCACGGACAAATACATGCTGACTATCTGTGTGTGACTCCGAAAATATATACAGAGATTTCAATTTTCCCCAAAACCGTATACAGCTGGTATCTTCTGATACAGTGCAGTTTTTCTGCCTTGTGTATTACGGTCAAATTCATACTGAGAGAGCGTCTGTGTGTGACTATGGAAATATATACGTAGATTTAAATTTTTCCCAAAACCGTATACAGCTGGCATCTTCTGATACAATACCGTTTTTCTCCCTTCTGTATTACGGTCAAATCCATACTGAGAGGGTGTCTGTGTGTTACTCCTCAAATATATACGGAGATTAAAAATTACCCAAACACTGTATACAGCTGTACGCTACTGATACAGTACACTTTTTCTGCTTTTCATATTCTGGTGTTATCCCTACTGAGCCTGTGACCATGTGTGTTACTCCTGAAATATATACAGAGATTTAAAATTACCCCAATACTGTATACAGCTGTACGCAACTGATACAGTACAGTTTTTCTCCTTTTCATATTCTGGTGTTATCCCTACTGAGCCTGTGACCGTGTGTGTTACTCCTGAAATATATACGGAGATTTAAAATTACCCCAACACTGTATACAGCTGTACGCTACTGATACAGTGCACTTTTTCTCCTTTCCATATTCTGGTGTTATCCCTACTGAGCCTGTGACCTTGTGTGTTACCTTTCCACTATATACGGAGATTTAAAATTACCCCAACACTGTATACAGCTGTACGCTACTGATACAGTACAGTTTTTAACCTTTTCATATTCTGGTGTTATCCCTACTGAGTCTGTGCCCGTGTGTGTTACTCCTGAAATATATACGGAGATTTAAAATTACCCCAACACTCTATACAGCTGTACGCTACTGATACAGTACAGTTTTTCTCCTTTTCATATTCTGGTGTTATCCCTACTGAGCCTGTGACCGTGTGTGTTACTCCTGAAATATATTCGGAGATTTAAAATTACCCCAACACTGTATACAGCTGTACGCTACTGATACAGTACAGTTTTTCTCCTTTTCATATTCTGGTGTTATCCCTACTGAGCCTGTGACCGTGTGTGTTACTCCTCAAATATATATGGAGATTTTAAATTAACCCAGCACTGCATACGGCTGTACGCTTCTGATACAGTACACTTTTTTGGTATTTATATCCTGGTGTAATCCATACTGAGCCTGTGAGAGTCTGTGTATGTTACTCCGCAAATATATACGGAGATTTACATTTTTCACCTTCACCGTATACAGCTGTGCGCTTCTGATACAGTACTATATATCTGCTCGTATTTTGGGTACATTTCCACAAATATGAGGAAGTATGGTGGAAGAGGCAGCGAACGTGGTCGTGGGGACCACCTGGTACTGATGGTGGTGGTGGTGGTGCATCTGCTGGTAGTGCCAAAAGCAAAATAGCACCTAAGGCAGGAGGTGTTGAGCCTGCGTCATCATCTGGCTCCAGAAGGCCTGGAAGGCTCCCTTTTCTGGGATAACGTAAACCGCTTTTAAAGCCGGAGCATCAGGAACAGGTTTTGGCTTACATTGCCGAAACAGCCTCCAGCTCTATCGCCTCCTCTTCTGAAGTTTCAAAAAATGCAAGCACTGAGTCGTCAGTGCAGGCTCCTGGTCAGGAACAATACCTTTCCTTGTGTCCTTCACCCCCACCAAAAGTGAAGGATGCGGCAGGCCACAGTCTATGGAGCTCTTTTCACATACCATTCCTGGGTTTTCAAGTGAAATTCTGAATTCCACAGTCCAAGATGAATATGACATGGAGTGCACTGATGCACAGCCACTGCTAAATGATTGTGCTGGTACATTCAACCAGAGCACTACATTGCCCTCGCAGTGTACTGAGCCAGAAAGTGACCCTGATGAAACTCAGGTGCCCCTTCCTGCATACTATACCACCTTACACGGTGACACAGAGGAAGGTGCAGATAAAATTGAAGAAGAGGTGATAGATGACCCAGTTATTGACCCGGATTGGCATCCAGTGGGGGAAGAGGGTGCCGCTAGCAATAGCTCAGAAGAGGAGGAGGATCGGCACAGGTATCAACAACACAGCTGGGGTTATCTGGCAGGCCCGTAGCAGTCCAAAAAGATGTTAAAAAAGCAAAAAGTTGCAGGACAGCTTGGCCAGACAGTCAAATTAGCACAGCATGCAAGCACTGAAAATTTATGCCATAGTAGGAAGAGTCCAGTGTTGTGAATAATTTGGAGGCGACTTCTGAGTTGGAGATCCCTCCGGTGGTTGCTGAGGGTAATGAACTAATTGACGAATGGCCTTCAGCTGGCTCTGAATGGTCTGATATAAGTGACCTGAGCTCCCTTCAGCCTTGCCAGTAATCAATTGTTCTTCTGGTCTTGCTTGGAGCTCAGCTTGCAGTCATGCTCTCATTCAGATAAGTGATTTGCTGTTTTTTTTCCTCTGGTTGGATTTTCTTTGCTGGTTTGCTGCTTGCAGTGGACTTCAGCCTGGTCCCCTTTTGGGGTCTGGCGCTGCAATTGTGCTCATTTTGTATTTGCACTTTTGCTCTGTTCCTTTATCACTTTTTGTTTGCTGAATTGCTGTGTGTTACACCAGAGATCTGATTTAGGTGGTAGAGATCGTGTGATCTCAGGTTTTTTGTTAATCAGAAGTGTTGGTATTTTTGTCAGGGTTTTTTTGGGTTGCAGTCAGAATTCTATCCTATACTTTTCTATCTAGACAGATTGGGCCCCAGCGTTTGCTCATTCTATTTTCTGTCTGTGTCCCTATTTTCTTCTTGTCTAACCGTCATTACATGTTTGGGGGCTTCCTATTTCTTTGGGGGTTCTGCTCCGGGGCATATAGCTTTCATCTTTCTGCCTTTAGGTGTAGTTATTTCTCCGGCTGTGACGAGGCGTCTAGGATCACCGTAGGTACGCTCCATGGCTACTTCTAGTGTGGCGGTTAGTTTAGGGTACTGCAATCCAATAGTTTCCAGCCTCTCTGGTGTATTACTGCTTTTTGCTATTTTTGCAATTTCTCCTCAGCTACCGAAACATAACAGTCCAGTGTGGCACCTTTTTTGACCAAAATCCTATTGATGAGGCAAGAGTTATCTGTAAAGAAGTGCGGAAGGACCTTTAGCCGAGGGAAAAATCTCAGAAATTTGAATACCAGTTGCATGCTTAGACATTTACTGAACATGCACTTGCAAGTGTGGATGGACTACAAAACCTCAGGTAGCACATGTGCACCGGCTCCGACTGAAGTTAGCCAGCAACGCTACATCGCTTCCCCACTGTAAGCCCACTGGTTGGCACACTACCAGAATGAAATGTTGAGGTGTCGTTGCAAGGCCAAAGCAGTCAGGTAATCACAATGTTTTTGCAACGAAAGACTGCATCTAGGCCATCACCACCACCATCATCATCACCAACTCCCTCTCAGTCCATCATGTCCACCTCTAGTTCCCCCATATGCAGCTCTCAAGTGAAGCTCACCCTACCAGACACTCTGAGTAGGACAAGAAAGTACTCATCCTCTCATCCGCGTACACTGGTTTTGAACGCCTACATTGCCAAACTGATCTCATTAGAGATGATGCACTTCCGTTTGGTTGAAAGCGCAGCGTTCCGAGAGCTCATGGCCTACACTGTCCCACGCTATAACCTACCCAGTCGGCACTTCTTTTCTAAAAATGCCATCCCTGCCCTCCACCTACATGTGAAAGAAAGCATTGTCCATGCACTCAAACAATCAGTGATTGGAAAGGTGCACCTCACAACAGATGCATGGGCCAGTAGGCATGGCCAGGGCCGTTACATGTCCATCACTGCGCACTGGGTTAATGTGGTGGATGCAGGGTCCACAGGGGACAGCGGTGGTGGGACAGTGCTGCCTAGCCTACGGTATAGGCAACAGCTGGCTGTAGGCGTTTGAGCCTCCTCCTCCAGAAAAGAAAGCTCATCAACAGAGTGCAGTCGCACGAGCACTCAATCCGCAACTGCCAGTGTTGCACATGAGGTGTCCTACTATCAAACAGCTAGTGGTAAGCATCAGCAGGCCGTTTTAAAAATGATGTCTTTGGGCGACAACAGACACATCGTGGAGGTACTGGCCGACTACAGCGAGAAACTGAGGATTGGCTGGGCAGTATACATCTTGAGCCAGGCAAGGTAGTCAGTGATAACGGACGTAATTTTGTGGCGGCCATAGCCCTGGCAAAACTCAGACACATACCTTGCCTGGCTCACACCTTCAACCTGGTGGTGCAGTGCTTATTAATAATTATCCGGAGTTAACAGCCCTGCTCCATAAAGTGCGAAGACTGTGCTCGCACATCCGTCGCTCGCCCTTAGACTCTAGTCGTATGCAGAGGCTGCAGCGACCGCTCCACCTCCCCAAGCACCGCCTAATCATAGACGTTGCAACAAGGTGGAACTCCACCATGCACATGGTTGAGAGGCTGTGCGAACAGAGACAGGCTGTAATGCATTTATGGGAGGATACACGGGCAGGCAGTTTGAGGGCAGACATGGAGTTGTCAAGTGTGCAGTGGTCAAAGCTAAAAGACCTCTGTAAAGTCCTTCAGTGTTTTGAGGAATGCACATGGCTGGTAAGCGCAGATGACGCCATCATAAGCATGAGCATCCCACTTATGCGTCTGCTCATGCAAACTTTGACGCACATTAAGGATCAGGCGTCTGCAGTGGAGGAGGAAGAGGAGGAGGGAAGCATTGATGACAGTCATCCATTGTCTGCTCAGGGAACTGTCCTGGACAAGGTGGAGGAAGAAGAGGAAAAGGAGGATGAGGAGGGGGGATGATAATTTTGGGGAAGAGGATGCTTCTCAGGGGGCAAGAGAAAATGTTGGCTTGCCAAGTTCAGGTCCAGGGTTTGTGCGTGTCTGGAGGGATGTGGATTTGGCAGAAAGTGCTCCTCCAACCTCCATTGGCAGTGCATCACAGACACCTGGAACATTGGCCCACATGTGTGATTATGCCTTTGCGTATCCTAAAAAGGGACCCCCGCATTGCCAAAATGATGAAGGATGACGACTATTGGTTGGCCAGCATCCTCGATCCACGCTATAAACGCAAATTACAGAACATCATGCCACAGGAGAACCTAGAGCTAGTATTGGCAAACAAACAAGCAACTCTGGTAAACCGTTTGTTAGAGACATTCCCAGCAAACAGCAGCGGTGCAGGTTCTACCATGAGCCGTACTGGGCCAAATGGAATAGGTGTTCGTGGTGCACACAGCTGAAGGGGCGTTGGAGACAGGGGTTTCATGACCATGTTGTGAACTGATTTCTCAAGGACAGCTCACACGCCTGGTAATCATGAATCTATAGCAACAGACAGGAGACAGCAGTTGTCAGCTATGGTAAAAAATTACTTCTCCTCCCCTATCAATGTTCTCCCTCAATGATCATTCCCCTTTGACTACTGGGCCTGTAAACTGGACACCTGGCCTGAATTGGCACAATATGCCTTACAGGAGCTCGCTTGCCCTGCTAGTAGTGTGCTATCAGAAAGAGTCTTCAGTGCTGCTGGATCAATCCTGACAGAAAGAAGGACTCGTCTGTCGACACAAAATGTTGATGATCTAACCTTCATTAAAATGAAGCATGCATGGGTTACAAAGGATTTTGTTCCACCTTCCCCTGATGACACATAGGTTGCCAGCAAAATGGCTCGCTTTGTCCTACTCTTCCTCAGACTTCTCAAATTAATCCATTTGCAGCTGCTTTATGTCCATTATACACCTCAACATATGCCATTTTTGCCATCTCCCGATCTGGGTAAACCCCCCCTCCTACACCCTCCAACTTTTTATATTCTGGTGTGATCCATACTGAGCCTGTGAGAGCCAGTGTGTGATGCTGGCAAAATATACGGAGATTTACAATTTCCCCAAACCTGTATACAGCTGTTCGCTTCTAATACATTACCCTTTTTATTCTTTTTATATTCTGGTGTGATCAATACTGAGCCTGTGAGAGCCAGTGTCTTACTCTGGCAAAATATATGGAGATGTAGAATTTCCCCAACCCTGTATACAGCTGTACGCTTCTAATACATTACCCTTTTTCTACTTTTTATATTATGGTGTGCTCAATACTGAGCCAGTGAGAGCCAGTGTCTGACTCTGGCAAAATATACGGAGATTTACAATTTCCCCAACCCTGTATAAATCTGTACACTTCTAATACATTACCCTTTTTATTCTTTTTATATTCTGGTGTGATGAATACTGAGCCTGTGAGAGCCAGTGTCTTACTCTGGAAAAATATACGGAGATTTACAATTTCCACAACCCTGTATACAGCTGTACGCTTCTAGTACATTACCCTTTTTCTACTTTTTATATTGTGGTGTGATCAATGCTGAGCCAGTGAGAGACAGTGTCTGACTCTGGCAAAATATACGGAGATTTACAATTTCCCCAACCCTGTATACAGCTGTGCGCTTCCAATACATTACCCTTTTATACTTTTTATATTCTGGTGTGATTAATACTGAGTCTGTGAGAGCCAGTGTGTGACTTTGGAAAAATATATGGAGATTTACAATTTCCCCAACCCTATATACAGCTGTAAGCTTCTTATACATTACCCTTTTTATTCTTTTTATATTCTGGTGTGATCAATACTGAGCCTGTGAGAGCCAGTGTGTGACTCTGGAAAAATATACGGAGATTTATAATTTCCCCAACCCTGTGCACCTGGTGCACCCGGGTAAGTGCCGTTCCCTGAGCAGGTGGGGGGGCCGACTCGTGGGCGACGGCACTGGCACAGGGCCCCTCATAGTACAAAAATGTGTCTCTGACAGTGGGAGGGCCCACTCGCCGTCAGACACACCGGCGTACTATGAGGGGCCCTGTGCCAGTGCTGTCACCCATGAGTCTTCCCCCCTGCTTGCTCAGGGCCACAGCACTTGCAATACTTACCTCTCCATGCTTCACCGCTGTGACGTCTTCCGCGTTTCCTGACAGTGACATTCAGGTTAGAGAGCGCGATGACGTCACATCTGTATGCCCTGTGCATAAACAGTCCAAGTGCAGAGAGCTGTAAAATCGGGGCGCTGAGGAGTACAGAGTAGAGCAGTGCACAGCGAGGAGAGGTAAATAATTTTTTGTAACGTTTGGAGGAATATATGGTGAGCATTATACACTGGGTCATTAATAATGGGGCCCATTATATATGGAGCATGATTTTGGCCCATAAGACACTGGAGCATCATCCATGGGGCCCAAATAATACAGCAGCATTCTAAATGGGGCAGATCAGACACTGGAGCAACATCCATGGGGCCCATCATATACTGGAGCATTGTAAATGGGGGACATCAGACACTGGAGCAGCATTTACGGGGCTCAGTAAACACTGGATCATTAATAATGGGGCACATTATATATGGAGCATTCTTTTGGCCCATAAGACACTGGAGCATCATCCATAGGGCCCAACATATACTGGAGCATTCAAAATGGGGCAGATCAGACACTGGAGCAGCATCCATGGGGCCCATCATATAATGGAGCATTGTAAATGGGGGACATCAGACACTGGAGCAGCATTTACGGGGCCCATTATACACTGGATCATTAACAATGGGGCCCATTATATATGTCGCATTCTTTTGGCCCATAAGACACTGGAACATCATCCATGGGGTCAAACATATACTGGAGCATTCTAAATGGGGCAGATCAGACACTGCAGCAGCATCCATGGGGCCCATCATATACTGGAGCATTGTAAATGGAGGACATCAGACACTGGAGCAGCATTTACGGGGCCCATTATACACTGGATCATTAATAATGGGGCCCATTATATATGGAGCATTCTTTTGGCCCATAAGACACTGGAGCATCTTCCATGAGGCCCAACATATACTGGAGCATTCAAAATGGGGCAGATCAGACACTGGAGCAGCTTCCATGGGGCTCATCATATACTGGAGCATTGTAAATGGGGGACCTCAGACACTGGAGCAGCATTTACGGGGCCCATTATACACTGGATCATTAATAATGGGGCCCATTATATATGGAGCATGATTTTGACCCATAAAACACTGGAGCATCATCCATGGGGCCCAAATAATACAGGAGAATTCTATATGGGGCAGATCAGACACTGGAGCAGCATCCATGGGGCCCATCATATACTGGAGCATTGTAAATGGGGGACATCAGACACTGGAGCAGCATTTACGGGGCCCATTATACACTGGATCATTAATAATGGGGCCCATTATATATGGAGCATGATTTTGGCCCATAACACACTGGAGCATCATCCATGGGGCCCAAATAAAACAGGAGAATTCTATATGGGGCAGATTAGACACTGGAGCAGCATCCATGGGGCCCATCATATACTGGAGCATTGTAAATGGGGGACATCAGACACTGGAGCAGCATTTACGGGGCGCATTATACACTGGATCATTAATAATGGGGCCCATTATATATGGAGCATGATTTTGGCCCATAACACACTGGAGCATCATCCATGGGGCCCATCATATACAGTCATGGACAAAAGTTTTGAGAATGACACAAATATAAATTTTTACAAAGTCTACTGCTTCACTTTTTCTAATGGCAATTTGCATATACCGTATTTTCCGGCGTATAAGACGACTTTTTAACCCCTGAAAATCGTCTTCAAAGTCGGGGGTCGCCTTATACGCCGGGTACGGTGGGGGGAGTGGGCGTTTCAGAGGTGTTTACCTCATCATATCAACGAGGGTCTAGGCGCTGGGGGGCTCCTCTTGTGCAGCCCCCACAGGCTCTGTGCTGGGGGACTGCAGCGGCGGCTCCTCTTGTGCAGCCCCCGCAGGCTCTGTGCTGGGGGACTGTGGCGGCGGCTCCTCTTGTGCAGCCCCCGCAGGCTCTGTGCTGGGGGACGGCGGCGGTGATTCTTTTCTTAATCCCCAGAGGCCCCGGCAGCTCCATTGCTATGATGCGATGCGATGGCCTCTGGGAAAATGGCCGCTGCATGCTCAGCTTCAGATCTCGTCTCAAGATCTCGGGAGACGAGCATGAAACTGAGCATGTGCCGCCCTCAGCGGCCATTTTCCCAGAGGCCACCGCATCACAGCAATGGAGCTGCCGGGGCCTCCGGGGATTGAGAAAAGAATCACCGCCGCCGTCCCCAGCACAGAGCCTGCGGGGGCTGCACAAGGAGCCGCCGCCGTACCCCAGCACAGAGCCTGGGGGGCTGCACGAGAGGAGCCTCCGCCGTCCCCAGCACAGAGCCCCCCCAGGCTGCACAAGAGGAGCCGCCGACGCCGCCCCCCAGTGCCTAGACCCTCGCTGATATGAGCAGGTAAACACCTTGCCGGCGTATAAGATGACACCCGGCGTATAAGAAGACCCCCCCACACTTTTAAGACAAATTCATATTTTGACTGTAAAAGTTGGGCGTCGTCTTATACGCCTAGTCGTCTTATACGCCGGAAAATACGGTACTCCAGAATGTTATAAAGAGTGATCAGCTTAACAGCAATTACTTGCAAAGTCAATATTTGGCTAGAAAATGAACTTTATCCCCCAAAACACATTTCAACATCATTGCAGCCCTGCCTTAAAAGGACCAGCTAACCTCTTTTCAGTGATTGCTCCATTAACACAGGTGTGGGTGTTGATGAGGACATGGCTGGAGATCAATCTGTCATGATTAAGTAAGAATGACACCACTGGACACTTTAAAAGGAGGCTGGTGCTTGGCATCATTGTTTCTCTTCTGTTAACCATGGTTATCTCTAAAGAAACACGTGCAGTCATCATTGCAATGCACAAAAATGGCCTAACAGGGAAGAGTATCGCAGCTAGAAAGACTGCACCTCAGTCAACAATCTATCGCATCATCAAGAACTTCAAGGAGAGAGGTTCCATTGTTGCCAAAAAGGCTCCAGGGCGCCCAAGAAAGACCAGCAAGTGCCAGGACCATCTCTTAAAAGTGTTTCAGCTGTGGGATCGGGCTACCAGCAGTGCAGAGCTTGCTCAGGAATGGCAGCAGGCAGGTGAGAGTGCATATGCACGCACTGTGAGGCATAGACTCTTGGAGCAAGGCCTGGTCTCAAGGAGGGCAGCAAAGAAGCCAATTCTCTCCAGAAAAAACATCATGGACAGACTGATATTCTGCAAAAGGTACAGGCAGTGGACTGCTTAGGACTGGGGTAAAGTTATTTTCTCTGATGAATCCCCTTTTCGATTGTTTGGGACATCAGGAAAATGCCTCATTCGGAGAAGACAAGGTGAGCGCTACCACCAGTCTTGTCTGATGCCAACTGTTAAGCATCCTGAAACCATTCATGTGTGAGGTTGCTTCTCAGCCAAGGGAATCACTCTCTCACAGTCTTGCCTAAAAACACAGCCATGAATAAAGAATGGTACCAGAATGTCCTCCAAGAGCTACTTCTCCCAACCCTCCAAGAGCAGTTTGGCGATCAACAATACCTTTTCCAGCATGATGGAGCACCTTGCCATAAAGCAAAGGTGATAACTAAATGGCTCAGGGAACAAAACAGAGATTTTGGGTCCATGGCCTGGAAACTCCCCAGATCTTAATCCCATTGAGAACTTGTGGTCAATCATCAAGAGACGGGTGGACAAACAAAAACCTAAAAATTCTGACACAATGAAAGCATTGATTGTTCAAGAATGGACTGCTATCAGTCAGGATTTGGTCCAGAAGTTGATTGAGAGCATGCCAGGGAGAATTGCAGAGGTCCTGAAGAAGAAGGGTCAACACTGCAAATATTGACTTGCTGCATTAACTCTTTCTAACTGTCAATATAAGCTTTTGTTACTCATATGTTTGCAATTATATTTCTGTCTGTGATATAAACATCTGTCAAACACACATAAAAACCAGAGGGCAGCAGATCATGTGAAAATATAATATTTGTGTCATTCTCAAAACTTTTGGCCATGACTGTACTGGAGAATCATATGGGGTTCATTATTTATGGGCCATCATATAGGGTATGGAGCATCATATGGGGCACATATTATTATTATTTATTTATATAGCACCATTGATTCCATGGTTCTGTACATGCGAGGGGGTTACATACAAATTACAGATATCACTTACAGTAAACAAACTAACAATCACAAATTCTTGGAGGCGGTTGGGTGAGGAGCGAAGGAGGTCTTGGGAGGACCGGAGATTATGTGAGGGAAGGTATCGGGATATTAGTTCAGAGACATATGGGGGAGACAGGTTATAGATGGCCTTGTAGGTCAGTATTAGTAATTTGAATTGGATTCGCTGAGGGAATGGGAGCCAGTGAAGAGATTTGCGGAGGAGTAGCGAGGAGAAAGATGAATTAGTCGGGCAGCAGAGTTAAGGATGGACTGGAGAGGTGCGAGGGTGTTAGCAGGGAGGCCAGAGAAAAGGATGTTGCAGTAGTCGAGGCGGGAGATGATGAGGGCATGCACAAGCATTTTAGTAGATTGGGGGTTGAGGATTCTGGAAATATTTTTGAGCTGGAGGCGACAGGAGGTAGAAAGAGCTTGGATGTGTGGTTTGAAGGACAGGGCAGAGTCAAGGGTTACTCCGAGGCAGCAGACCTCTGGTATGGGGGAAAGCGTGGTGTTGTCAATTGTTATAGATAGGTCAGGTAAGGAAGATCTGTGATATGGGGGAAAGATAAGGAGTTCAGATTTGTCAACATTGAGTTTGAGGAAGCGGGAGGAGAAGGAGGAGGATATGGCTGATAGACACTCAGGGATTTTGGACAGCAGAGAGGTGACATCTGGGCCAGAGAGGTAGATCTGAGTGTCATCAGCATAAAGGTGGTACTGGAATCCGTAGGACTTTATGAGTTGCCCCAGGCCTAGTGTATAGATTGAGAAGAGTAGGGGTCCTAGAACAGAGGCTTGGGGGACTCCAACAGAGAGAGGGTGGGACGAGGAGGTAGTGTGGGAGTGGGAGACGCTGAATGTGCGGTTGGAAAGGTATGAGGAGATCCAGGATAGGGCGAGGTCCTTGATGTCAAAGGAGGAGAGAATCTGTAGTTGAAGGCAGTGGTCAACTGTGTCGAAAGCAGAGGACAGGTCAAGTAGGAGGAGTATAGAGTATTGTCCGTTAGCTTTGGCTGTGAGTAGGTCGTTAGTAATTTTGGTCAGGGCTGTTTCAGTGGAATGATGGGGGCGGAAACCAGATTGTAGATTGTCAAAGAGCAAGTTAGATGAGAGATGGGAGGAAAGTTCAGCGTGGACGTGCTGTTCCAGGAGTTTGGAAGTGAGTGGGAGCAGCGATATTGGGCGATAGCTGGACATAGCGGTTGGGTCGAGGGTTGTCTTTTGAGGATAGGCGTGATTGTGGCATGTTTGAAAGCAGAAGGGAAGGTACCAGACGTGAGTGATAGATTGAAGAGGTGGGTTAGTGATGTGATAAGAGTGGTGGCGAGGTTGGGGAGGAGATGGGATGGGATGGGGTCGAGTGCACAAGTGGTGAGGTGTGATTTGGAGAGAAGATGAGCAAGCTCCCCTTCCGCAATGTTGGGTAAGTAGGTTATGGGGTTTGGGCATTGGTCAGATATACAAAGGGGTTGCTGTGGTTGAATAATAAAGACTTGCCGTGTTTGGTCTATCTTGTTTTTGAAGTGCATGGCGAAGTCCTCAGCAGAGATAAGGGAGGTAGGAGGGAGCAGTGGTGGGCGGAGGAGGGAGTTAAAAGTATTGAACAATTGTTTGGGGTTGTGGGATAAGGAAGATACAAGGGATGTAAACTAGGCCTGTTTAGCAGAGGTGAGAGCTGATTTGAATGCAAGTGTTGCTTGTTTGAGTGTAGTGAAGTCGTCTTGTGAATGCGTTTTCATATGGGGCCTATTCTGTATGGAGCATTACATGGGGCCCATCATATACTGTATGGAGCTTTATATGTGACTCATTATACTGTAAGGAGCAATATGTGGGGCTCATTCTACTCTATGGGGACCGTCCTATACTTTATGGCACATTATATGGGGACTATCATATATTGGAGCAGTATGTGGAGCTCATCATATGCTGTATGGAACATTATATGGGACCAATTATGTATGGAGCAATATATGGGGCTCATTATTCTGTATGGCGCACTATGTGGTGGCCATAATACTGTATGGGAGAAAATAGTGTCCAGTTTTTGAGCTATTGTAGATTTTAACATAGATATCAGTCATGTCATGGAAGAAGTGAAGTTTTTTTCATTTTGCTATACCTATATTTCTGTGCCGTATCGGAGCATCATGAATTGTGGTATGTGTTAAAGGGGCCCACTGACACTCTTTGGCCCGGGTACCCCCCCCCACAAGTTTAGCCAAATAACCCCAGTTTTCAATGCGTAACTATTATTATAAAGTAAATTAAGGTTGCCAAGCTTAAGTAATAAGAATTTATGTTGCTGGCATTGAAATGGGCACTGTAGGTTTACTGTCATCCACTCCATGGCGACTTTGCTTCCCCATTGACTTGCATTGGGTTTCGTGTTTCAGTCGGACCCACGAGTTTTTCTGATAGTCGGCCGGTTTCGTTCGACCCGACTTTTGAGAAAGTCGGGTTTCATGAAACCCGACTCGACCCTAAAAAAGGCAAAGTCGCTCATCTCTACTAGTGAGCTTGTAAGCACTGCTCTGAGGCCACCAGTGACACTGGAACTTGCAGTTTGTTTGGAATTCCAGCCACATCTCTCCAGTTCCACTGTAATTTTTATGCTGTGGAAGTAGAGCTGACTTATATAGCAGCATTGTGAACGCAGTTTAGGTCAGTTACATGACGATGCTACTGGTCTGAACTGTCACCTAACTAGGAGTGCCTGACCACCCAGCAACCAGCAGGTCGGGAGGAAGACAAAGATGAGAAGATGGACCTAAGTTAACCCTTTAAATCAAATAAAATGATCACTAGCAACTCCATTATATAATGTTATAATCATTAAAATCTCTTTACTACAAAAGACATTTGCATAATAAATCTGTCAGGTTGAAACTGACATTTGTTTCTGTTGCTCTGGAAATAGTTTTTTAAGTTATCCTCCAGTTAAAATTTACAATTTGACTGCACACAGCAAATGTATAGTTACCATACCTGGTGCCCTCCTAATGATTCTTTCTTCTGGTCTCCCTTATTTATTTTGACAAATTGGCCAGGGCAGTTCTTTGAAGTCACACACTCCCGACCACTGCCTCCTTATGAAACGCTGATGAAATTGATATTGTGCCATCTAATTTTTAACTTTACCTAGGATTTTAGGCCATTCCTAAAACTGTGGGTATCTGGAATTAATTGAATGGTCCTGGGTAGTGCCTTCCAAAGAATTGGCACAGCACATGAGAAGTCTTGGAGATGGAAATGGGAGGTTCAGATTATTGAGTATCTTAGTTTTAAGTCATTAGCTGAACGGAGGACACGGGTAAGGTGGTAAACTGAGACAATGGAGGAGATATACAGTATGGCCAGTGTGTGCGTGCCGTCTGGAGTAGACGGCCAGAGTGCAAGGGCTGTCTGCAGTATACGAGTTGTGAGTGCTGTGTGCGGTATATAAGCAGTTGTGAGTACTGTCTACAGTATACGGCCAGTATGTCAGGGTTGTGAGCGGTATACAGCCAGTGTGTCAGGGCTATGTGTGGTGTATGTCCAGTGTGTCAGGGCTGTGCGTGTTATTTGGCCAGTGTGTCAGGTCTGTGTGCGGTATACGAGTAGCGAGCGAGTGCTGTGTGCATTATACGACCATTGTGTGAGTGTTGTGTGCGATATATGAACAGTGTGTGAGTGCTGTGTGTGTTATATGAGCAGTGTGGTGTGGTTTATTTTAGATGACCAGTGTGTGAGTGCTCTATTCGATATACAGTATGGCCAGTGTGTGCATGTCGTTTGGAGTAGACTGCCAGTGTGCGAGTACTGTCTGCAGTATATGGCCAGTGTGTCATGACCGTGGGTGGTATATGGCCAGTGTGTTGGGGCTGTATGTGGTATAGTGACAGTGTGTCAGAGCTGTGTGCAGTATACGGCCATTGTGTTAGAGCTGTGTGCGGTATACAGCCAGTGTGTCAGAGCTGTGTGCGGTATACGGCCAATGTGTCAGGGCTGTATGCGGTATATGGCCAGTGTGTGGTATATAGCCAGTGTGTCAGGGCTGTGTGCAGTATACGACCAGTGTGTCAGGGCTGTGTGCGGCATATATGCAGTGTGTCAGGGTTTACGTCCGGTGTGTCAGAGCTGTGTGCAGTACAGTCATGGCCAAAAGTTTTGAGAATGACACAAATATAATATTTTCACATGATCTGCTGCCCTCTGGTTTTTATGTGTGTTTGACAGATGTTTTTATCACAGACAGAAATATAATAATTGCAAACATATGAGTAACAAAAGCTTATATTGACAGTTAGAATGAGTTAATGCAGCAAGTCAATATTTGCAGTGTTGACCCTTCTTCTTCAGGACCTCTGCAATTCTCCCTGGCATGCTCTCAATCAACTTCTGGACCAAAGCCTGACTGATAGCAGTCCATTCTTGCACAATCAATGCTTTCATTTTGTCAGAATTTTTAGGTTTTTGTTTGTCCACCCGTCTCTTGATGATTGACCACAAGTTCTAAATGGGATTAAGATCTGGGGACTTTCCAGGCCATGGACCCAAAATCTCTATGTTTTGTTCCCTGAGCCATTTAGTTATCATCACCTTTGCTTTATGGCAAGGTGCTCCATCATGCTGGAAAAGGCATTGTTGATCGCCAAACTGCTCTTGGAGGGTTGGGAGAAGTTGCTCTTGGAGGACATTCTGGTACCATTCTTTATTCATGGCTGTGTTTTTAAGCAAGACTGTGAGAGAGCCGATTCCCTTGGCTGAGAAGCAACCCCACACATGAATGGTTTCAGGCTGCTTAACAGTTGGCATGAGACAAGACTGGTGGTAGCGCTCACCTTGTCTTCTCCGAATGAGGCATTTTCCTGATGTCCCAAACAATCGAAAAGGGGATTCATCAGAGAAAATAACTTTACCCCAGTCCTCAGCAGTCCACTGCCTGTACCTTTTGCAGAATATCAGTCTGTCCATGATGTTTTTTCTGGAGAGAAGTGGCTTCTTTGCTGCCCTCCTTGAGACCAGGCCTTGCTCCAAGAGTCTCCGCCTCACAGTGCGTGCAGATGCACTCACACCTGCCTGCTGCCATTCCTGAGCAAGCTCTGCACTGCTGGTAGCCCGATTCCGCAGCGGAAACACTTTTAAGAGACGGTCCTGGCGCTTGCTGGTCTTTCTTGGGCGCCCTGGAGCGTTTTTGGCAACAATGGAACCTCTCTCCTTGAAGTTCTTGATGATGCGATAGATTGTTGACTGAGGTGCAATCTTTCTAGCTGCGATACTCTTCCCTTTTAGGCCATTTTTGTGCATTGCAATGATGACTGCACGTGTTTCTTTAGAGATAACCATGGTTAACAGAAGAGAAACAATGATGCCAGTGTCCAGTGGTGTCATTCTTACTTAATCATGACAGATTGATCTCCAGCCATGTCCTCATCAACACCCACACCTGTGTTAATGGAGCAATCACTGAAAAGAGGTTAGCTGGTCCTTTTAAGGCAGGGCTGCAATGATGTTGAAATGTGTTTTGGGGATAAAGTTCATTTTCTAGCCAAATATTGACTTTGCAAGTAATTGCTGTTAAGCTGATCACTCTTTATAACATTCTGGAGTATATGCAAATTGCCATTAGAAAAAGTGAAGCAGTAGACTTTGTAAAAATTAATATTTCTGTCATTCTCAAAACTTTTGGCCATGACTGTATATGGCCAGTGTGTCAGAGCTGTGTGCGGTATATGGCCAGTGTATGGTATACGTCCAGTGTGTCAGAGCTCTGTGTGGTATACGGCCAGTGTGTCAGAGCTGTGTGCAGTATGTGACAAGTGTGTCAGGGCTGTGTGCTGTACGCGTCCAGTGTGTCAGGTCTGTGTACGGTAAATGGCCAGTGTGTCGGGGCTGTGTGTGGTATACGTCCAGTGTGTCAGGGCTGTGTGTGGTATACGGCCAGTGTGTCAGGGCTGTGTGCTGTATACGTCCAGTGTGTCAGGGCTGTGTGCGGTATACGTACAGTGTGTCAGGCCTCTGTGTGGTATACGGCCAGTGTGTCAGGGCTAGGTGCAGTATACGGCCAGTGTATCAGGGCTGTATGCGGTATATGATCAGTGTGTGCATGCTGTTCATGGTATAGGAGCAATCAGTCAGTGCTGTCTGTGGTATACGGCCAGTGTGTCACTTCTGTGTGCAGTATATGGCTAATGCGTCATAGCCTGTTTGTCAGGGCTGTGTGTGATATACAGTCAGTGTGTGAGTGATATGTTTGCAATGTGGGGAGTGGTGAAGTGCACCCTGCAGGTTCATCATAATTTACGCCACTAAGGTGGCATTAATTATACAAAAAATGTACACTACAATATACACTACAGTGGTAGCAAATTACATAACATAGTAACATAGTAACATAGTTATTAAGGTTGAAGGAAGACTTTAAGTCCATCTAGTTCAACCCATATCCTATCCTAACCTGCCCTAACATGTTGATCCAGAGGAAGGCAAAAAAAAACCAAGTGGCAAACAGTGAGCTTCACATTGGGGAAAAAAATTCCTTCCCGACTCCACATACGGCAATCAGACTACCTCCCTGGATCAACGCAGTATCTAGGAAACTAGTGAATATAGCCTGTAATATTATAGTTTTCAAGAAAGGCATCCAGGCCCTTCTTAAATTTTAGTAAGGAATCACTCATTACAACATTAGACGGCAGAGAGTTCCATAGTCTCACTGCTCTTACAGTAAAGAATCTGCGTCTGTGATTATGGCTAAACCTTCTTTCCTCCAGACGTAGAGGATGCCCCCTTGTCCCCGTCACAGGTCTAAGAGTAAAAAGATCATTAGAAAGGTCTTTGTACTGTCCCCTCATATATTTATACATTGTAATAAGATCACCCCTAAGCCTTCGTTTTTCCAAACTAAATAACCCCAAGTGTAATAACCTGTCTTGGTATTGCAGACCCCCCAGTTCTCTAATAACCTTGGTCGCTCTTCTCTGCACCCGCTCCAGTTCAGCTATGTCTTTCTTATACACCGGAGACCAGAACTGCACACAGTATTCTAAGTGTGGTCGCACCAGTGACTTGTATAGAGGTAAAATTATGTTCTCCTCATGAGCATCTATGCCTCTTTTAATGCATCCCATTATTTTATTTGCTTTGGCAGCAGCTGCCTGACAGTGGCCACTAAATGTGAGTTTGTCGTCCACCCATCCACCCAGGTCTTTTTCAGTGACCGTTTTGCCCAGTGTTTTACAATTAAGCACATAATTATACATCTTGTTTGTTCTACCCAAGTGCATGACCTTACATTTATCCCCATTAAAGCTCATTTGCCATTTATCAGCCCAAGCTTCTAGTTTACATAAATCCTCCTGTAATATAAAATTGTCCTCCTCTGTATTTATTACCCTGCAGAGTTTAGTGTCATCTGCAAATATTGAAATACTACTCTGTATGCCCCTACAAGGTCATTAATAAATATGTTAAAGAGAAGCGGCCCCAATACTGACCCTTGTGGTACCCCACTGCTAACCGTGACCCAGTCCGAGTGTGCACCATTAATAACCACCCTTTGTTTTCTATCCATGAGCCAGTTCTTAACCCACTTACACATATTTTCCCCTATCCCCATTGTTCGCATTTTATGTATCAACCTTTTGTGTGGCACTGTATCAAAAGCTTTTGAGAAGTCCATGAACACCACGTCCACTGCATTCCCTTGGTCCAGTCCTGAACTTACCCCTTCATAAAAGCTTATCAGATTAGTCTGACAAGAACGGTCCCTCGTAAACCCATGCTGATACTGTGTCATGAGGTTATTCAGCCTCAGATACTCCAATATAGTATCACTTAAAAAACCCTCCAGGATTTTACCCACAGTAGATGTTAAGCTCACTGGCCTATAATTTCCAGGTTCAGTTTTTGCCCCCTTTTTGAATATTGGCACCACATTTGCTATACGCCAGTCCTTGCTCAATAGTCACTAAGATGCACATGTTTTTTAATAGGTTGTGCCACTACTTTTACTGTTATCAGATCAGTGGAGTTCTTACACCCAGCATCCCCAATGATCAGCTGTTCTCTGTGTAGTGGGTGAATGTTGGCAGTTGTAGAGCAGCTCAGCATCATCAACTGTGTAGTGACTGCTGACAGGAACTCCATTTTGAATGAATGGAAGTGAATCTGCAATACTTTGCCATATTCACAACACAGTTGATGGAGCTGTGCTGCAGTGCTCTGCAACTGCGAACATCCAGCTGCAGTTGTCCCTGAAAACAGCTGATTGGTGGAGTTACCAAATGTCAGAATCCCACCGAACTGATATTTTTAGGAATCAGGATAGATCAACAATGTAAAAGTGATGGAGCAGCCCTTTAATGAATACTCCAGTGCTTTCTTCATTAAAGGGGTTGTCCATTACTCGGGCAACCCTTTATCAATTGCAACTGTATATTCTATTCCCTCTTGTAAAATAACACCTATATTCACCTCCAGTGCCAACAGTGACCGCACTGGCTCTCCCGGGGCTTGTTCTGACACCTGGCACCCCTCCTCTGATCAGGTGTTCCCTGTGCCGGCAGTGTGTGGATGTTGGCAATTGTAGAGCAGCACAGCACCATCATCAACTGTGTAGTGACTGCTAACAGGTACTCCATTTTCAATGAATAGAAGTGAATCTGCAATACTCGGCCATGTTCACGACACAGTGAACTGCACTGCTCTGCAATTGAGAACATCCAGCTACCATTGTCACTGAGAACAGCTGATCAGTGGGGTTGCCAGGTGTCAGAAGCCCACTGATCTGATATCATTAGGATAGATCATCGATGTAAAAGTAGCGTAGCCACCCTTTAATGAATTAAGCACATCATACTCCAGTCTTTTCTTCATTAAAGGGGTTGTCCACTACCTGGACAATCCCTTCTCAATTGCTACTATATATTCTATTTCCCTTGTAAAATAACACCTATATTCACCTCCAGTGTCAACTGTGATGGCACTGGCTTTCCCGGTAATCATAAGATGCTGTTATGCCATTTGAGCCCTGCAGCCAATCAGCGACCATTTTCCTATTACTTCTTTAAGACATAACTGACAACCAAAAAAAGTAAGAGCTGCTGCCCTCTGACTTCACCCAAATTTCAGTTTCATCCGAATGAGGTGATAGGGAAGCGGCTGATGATTGGCTGCAGGGCTCATGTTTCATAACATCACACGAGCCCAGTGAGAGGCAGTACCATTACTGCTTGAAAACAAATAAGGAGGGTTTGTGGATAATCTGTGCTGCTGGTATACTCTTACAATAGATCCAAGTCCAGACAGGAGGTATTAGCGGATTCTCTATATTCAGTCAGCGCGTTTTGAAGTGCTATAGACTTCTTCATCAGGACAAAATAAAACTTAGACTTACAACACAGTGTGGTTACATTTATAGTGGTAGAAATTCAAATGTTGGCACCAAATAGACACATGATGTGTCAAAGTTCATCATAGTTCATCAGAAAAAAAATAAATTAACAAATAAGCTGGACCAAAGCTTAGAACAAGGATAAGTTATCATCGACACACAAATAAAGAACAAAGAATAGATCTACCTGTTGCAAAACATTTGTTGTAGCCCTGATCACAACATCATGGGCATGAAATTGCTGGTATTGAAAGTTAACTTCAAATCTCAGAGACACAGAAGAGTGTGAGAAACAAACTTATGATGACCTTTGACAGATTCAGAGCTGGAATGAATGTGTCACATGGATTTATGTCTTTTTACATCAATTAAGCAATGCATTCCTCAGTTCTCCTGGGGGGCATCACAACCCCAGACCAGACCTCAGTGGACAATGTAATTTCTTTGCCTGAGTAACTGAATAATTGTTTCTGCTTTCAGGATATGGCAGAATATGGATGGATGATGTTCAATGTCTTGGAACTGAAAGGTCTATCAAAGACTGTAAATTCAGAGGCTGGGGGGTAACAGACTGCACTCATCAGGAAGATGTTGGAGTCGTGTGCGCTGTATAAACATATATATATTTTTTTATTAACATTTATTTTTTGTTTTAGCAACTGATATAATTTCCAGTCAGTAATAGATAGATAGACTACAAATTTACAAATTACAAATCAATGCTGTCAAATTTACTGCATCAATATGATTTTAAATGGTTACAGAGAAATGGTCCAACAATGATGTACCGTAATTGTACCTCTACTCATTATAAAATTTACAAAATTTAAAAAAAATTAAGAAATTGCTTACTTTGTGCATAAATGTTTGTGATGAGCTCTGATTTATGGCTGAATAGTCAGAATACATAGTATTAATTAATTAAGCACAGGTTTTGCATAACAGTACATTTTTTTTTATCAAAATGCCACTTGAAAATGTTCTATGATTTATTACCAATGTTCCATTGAAGCTGTTTTCAATGTTAGTAAATGTTGGCTCATCCATAAAATTTATGTGAATGCTTCTTAACTGAAATGGAAAAAAACTCTTTTTTTCCAAGTTGAATTGTTAATCTGTCTTGTAGAAGAAGTGATTAGAAACCAAAGCACTGAATTTTTGTTTACACCCTTTCAGCTATAATCAGACAAAACTTTCTAATATAGAGGCTATTGGTACACTTGCATTTTTTTTCAATTCTGTATGTTAAGTAAAAAATAAAGCAATATTTTTAAAATTGTGTTATTTCTGCAGCCTGCATGCATTAAAATACATTACAAGCTGCTGAATGCCTAGTGTCAGGGGCGCCGCTATAATGAGGTGACTTGAGCCTGTTGTCTCAGGCGGCGGCAGCCAGGGGGCGGCAGAGCGGAACCCATAACACGTGGTGTGGTGCCGGCTGGCTCTCCTTAATCCCTCACACACACAGTCACTCACGTCACAAGACAGTGAAGACACAGTCAGTTTACTCCTGCTGCTGGCTGCTGCGCACGGTGCTGCTTCCTTGTGTGACTCCCTCCCCTCGTGCCCAGAGTTAGGAGAAGCCAGGTCGGTGACTAGTTATTAATGCAACTGAACTACTGCTGTTACTATGGGACTTGAAAACATGATCTCCCGACTCCCCCTCCCCCCTGGGTCCCCCGCCCCTGCTGCAGCTGTGTACTGCTGTAACACTGGGACTGACTGAGGTGCAGCGGTGCCCGCGGTGCCCCTGGAGCAGTGAGACCCCTCTCCCTCCCTCCCTCATCTGCTGGCCTGGCCAGGGACTCCTCTCCCTTTCAGACACAGCCAGCTAGGCACAAATAGTTAAAAAAAAACATGATCTCCCGAGTCCCGACTCCCCCTCCGCCCCCCCTCCCGGGGTCACCCGCCCCTGCTGCAGCTGTGTACTCTAATATGGGACTGACTCACTGTCTGAGGTGCAGGCGCAGCGGTGCCCCTGGGAACAGCCTGGGCTGCAGCCTGGCACACTCCTGATGGTGCCACTGGCAGGGCAGCAGGTGCTCCTCCTTGGTAATGGCTTAGCCCCCCCAGTGACTGCTCCTCTCCTTGCACAGAGCAGCTGCTCCTTAGACTCATACAGCTGGATCCTTCGTTCTCATGTGACTGGAGTGGAAGTGGCAAGTGCAGAGCAGCAGCTGCAGCACTGCAGCCTCCTGCCAGAGCTCAGCACAGCAGGCAACACACAATGGAGACTCCAGGGGAAGCAGCAGTGTCAGCTGGGAGATGGAGGCACTGCCATTGTGTGCAGCCAGCAGAGGGGTCTGCTACATCACAGGGAAGCTGCAGCTGAGCAGCTCTGCTACATCACAGGGAAGCTGCAGCTGAGCAGCTCTGCTACATCACAGGGAAGCTGCTACTCTACTACATCACAGGGAAGCTGCAGCTGAGCAGCTCTGCTACATCACAGGGAAGCTGCTGCTCTACTACATCACAGGGAAGCTGCAGCTGAGCAGCTCTGCTACATCACAGGGAAGCTGCTGCTCTACTACATCACAGGGAAGCTGCAGCTGAGCAGCTCTGCTACATCTCAGGGAAGCTGCAGCTCTACTACATCACAGGGAAGCTGCAGCCTCCCAGCCCCACTGCAGCTGCACTCTTAAAGGGGAATTCTAAGATTATGTGACTATTACTTGGTTTCCAACTGTAAGGTAATGGGATAGATGATGTCCCTAACTCCCTATCCCCTGGTTTCACAAAGCCATTGTGTGTAGTGCTGATAACACTTTGACAGCGCTGCAGCCAATCAGTGACATCAGCAGCTGGTGACCTCATCTCGGGAAGAAGAGTAGAGCTCACTGATTGGCTGCAGTGCTGTCTGCATGACGGCAGTACTGCTGACTCGTCTCCCTTTCAGACACAGGCACAAATAGTTAAAAAAACACGCAGCGTCCAGATGTTACAGCATAGTGGAGGGGATTTCAAGAAATTCCGTCTCCACTACGTGTAAAAACACACAGGAGGCAGACCTGCGTTAACGGACATGCTGCGCGTCTTTTTAGATCGCAGCATGTCCAATTCCCTTGCGGCGATGCTCCGTCGCCGCAAGGGAAATAACATAGGCCTATGTGGCGCTGCGGTGATTCCGGATGTGTTCAATGAGCAAATCTGGATTCACCGCGCGTTCACAAGGGGGCGGGGCTTTGTACTGATTTTACAATGGGGGGGTGCCGTTTTGCAGTTCGCCTCAGGCAGCAGAGAGGCTAGGTTCACCCCTGCTTAGTGTAAATAATAACAGTCCATCTAAGCTCAATTCAGATCATGAGAAATCTAAACTGAGCCGTCAAAAAACTCAGCATCCTGTATTGACACTAAAAGGCATTGACTAACGTGGGCTACAGACGCATAACTATTAAGTACATTTAATAGTTTAATTGCAATTTTTTACATATTGCATGCAATGAAAATAAAAAATACACATAAGTGTGCATAGCTTTAAAAAAAAGAATCTGTCAGCAGGATATCATGACTTCACCTATTTACAGTATAAGTACATGTAGCTATATTCAAAGACAAGTTCAGCTGTACTATTATATGGCCGTCAGTTCCTCCATTGTTGGTAAATCAGTATTTGAATTTAAATGCAATGACACAGAAGATCTGAAGACTATGTCACTCCAGCTCTATTCCACAAGCAGCACTGCTTCCTCATACTTGACTGACAACTTCTATTCTGTATGAGTTCGGGCAAAGGAGCTGTCAGACAAGTAGGAGGCCGTGCAGGGCGGGGAATAGAGCTGGAGTGACAGAGGATTCAGATCTACAGCCTCATTTTCATATCAATTCAAAAACTGATTTCTCAGTAATGGAGGTACAGACTGGCCCTGTAAAGATATTACTGGAATTGTCTGTGAAAGAGTTATATGTGTATATAAATAGTTTGGAGTGTGAAATCCTGCTGACAGATTTCCTTTAAGTGTATGGTTGTGTAAAGGAAAGCAAGAAGTCACGAGTTATAACACAAAAGTTGAGCTTTAACCTTTACTAATCAGCGGTTGTTTATAGGTACTCCAAAATAAACAATACGCACTGAGTGAACTATAATACATCGTTCAGTGCACATAGACTTCAATGGTTTTTGGCAATTGAAGCCCAGTTTATCCAGGATGATGCAATGACATTATCATTTTTTGCTGCATTTTCAGAGTTTTGAGAGTTCATTGGTGTACAATAACAAATTATTTTGTGATACTGTGTTAGCCAGAAAAAAATATGTGAATACTTTTCTGCCCAATGATGATAAAAGTATTCTCGGAGTGATACCTTTATTGGCTATAAAGCCATACAATTCTTAAAAGCCAACAACATCATCATCAAACCAGCAGACAAAGGAGAAGTTGTAGTCATCATAAACATGACAGATTACATCCAGGAAGCAAACAGACAACTCTTGAATATAAAATACTACACTCCACTTCAGGAAGATCTCACCAAAAAATACACAGAGGAACTGTTCTGCTTCACGTCACTTGTCTTACCTATTGCATTTTTTCTGTGTTTTTGTGTATAAATATGTGATTCTTCAGATTTTGTATTAGTTCAGCCTGATGAAGAGACCTGAGTAGTCTGGAAAGCTTGCAATTTGTTACCATCTTTTCAGTTAGCCATTAAAAGGTATCAACCACTGAGGACTCTCAACTCTAAATATTTTTCTATCTACTGGCTAACACGGTACGAAGATATACATCTTTACTGTACAGAGGAACTAAAACATACAATAAATGGATCTGATTCTACTTCATCTTCACTACTGGAACTAATACCAGACAATCCCCAAACAGAAGTGCAGGAGAGAGAGATCTGGGAGCTTGCATCGTATGCAAATGAGAAACCACTATGGCTAGGTCCAATCTTGCACAGGTGGGTGCACGTTCCGCTGGTGAGCACAGCATAGATCCAGGAGAAAAGAAGAAAAATTCGGCACACCAACCCATAAAAAAATATGTAGAAAACTTTATTTGGCTACTCAAGCCATTTAAAATGTGGAAACAACCTGACGCGTTTCTGGTGGGCTAAGATTACCCTTAGTCATAGGTATGTTAAAAACAAGATACACAGACATAATATAGTGGCAATAAACCAATCAAAAAACACAAGCAATTAATTACAAAAGTGGCAACACTTGAGGAACAAGAATAGCATACAGCAAAATCAGTGGAGATGAAAATTCAATAAATGTAATACAAATCATTTCTAAAATTCATACCACCAGGAAACTTGGTTTCTAACTTCAAGATCCAAAAGGCTTCACGTATATTTAATAGTTTTGGTCTATCTCCACTACGGATGGGAGTATTAACTCTTTCAAAACCGTAAAAGGAAAAAGATCCCTTATTGCCTTGATGTTGTTGAACGAAATGTTTCACCGCTCCGGAATAGAAGCATTTTTTAATTTAGTATTTTTTATATGTTCAGCTATCCTTTTTTTATTTTACATATAGTGCAGCCAATATACTGAATCTTGCATTCAGTACAGCATATGCAGTAAACAACAAACCGGCTATCACAATTCATGAAAGAAGCGATATTTTGAGAAAAGCCTTTATATGAAAAAATAGTTTTTGTTTTATGTATAGCATATGGACACACTTTGTACCTGGAACTAGCACATCTATAAAATACAGTAATATCAAGCCATGTACTAGTATCCCGAGAAGATTTTAGCAAACTTGGGGATAAATAGTTGGCTAAACTTGTGCCCCTCCGAGCAACATGCCTGCAACCTGTTTGAATGATTTGTCTTAGTTTATCATCCTAATTTACCACAAGCAAATATTTTCTCACAATTTCCCTGATCTGGTTGAATTGTGGACTATAAGGATTCGAAAATGTTATTACAGAATTGTCAGAAATTGGAGTTCTTTTAACAGAATTAGAAAATCTCGGCTTGTTTATTACTTTGTGAAACACATCATTTACATTCCAAAAATTATATCCTCTATCATATAACCGCTTGGTAATAATTTTACTTGTAGGAAAAGATCGTTATTAGTACATAAACGCTTTGCTCTGTTAAATTCCCCATAGGGGATGGATTTAATAGTGTGTTGAGGATGACATAATGAAGAAAGCAATAAGGAGTTACCTGCGGTTTCCTTTCTGAAAATAGTGGTGTTCACTTTGCCAGTGGCCAAATCACCTGTGAGAGAAATGTCTAAAAAAGACACATGGATACCCATACCACTGATGGTGAAAAATAGATTTAAAATATTAGAATTTAAATAAGAATGAAAAAGCGACAAACTGGTTGGGTCTCCCTGCCAAACAAACATCAGATCGTCCACATATCTGCCAAACCAAAAAATATCATTAAAAAAAGGATTTAAATCATGAAAATGAAACTGTTCCTCCCACCAAGCCATGTATAATATAGCAAGGGATGGCGAGAAATTCAGCCCCATAGGGGCACCAAGAATCTGAAGGAAAAACAATTTATTAAACATAAAAAAATTGTGACTTAGCAGATATGTGGTCGATCCGATGAAGAATGATTTTAGCTCACTTGAATAATCACTATAACAATCCATGTGTTGGGGTCGAGTTCCCGCTTCTGCACAAGGGGAATCTCGAGCCATCCCTGCTGTTGTCTCCCATCCATCTCCGGCCGCAGTGGACTCTGCTCAGCTTAGACGTCGGTCCCGGCACCTCGCCCAGTCTAACAGTTTGCAGAGGATTACTGCTGCCTCTCCAGGCTCTGCTATTGTGGCCAATACTGGTTAGCGGCGAGAAGACGTCTTTAGGACAAAGTCCTTGTTTTCCCCTTCTGAGCATGCCTAGGGTGAGATCTCTCATTGGAGATCAGGGGTCACATGCTCAGGTACTGCAGCAGCTCCTATTGGTCCGCCAGGAAGGTCCTGTGACTACTGGTGTTCTGGAACAGTTTAATTGGTACTTGTTTCTGGCAGGTCCTGTAACTGTTACTATAAAAGGGTGGCATGGCTGGGCCGCCATGCGCTAGTATCAATTGCATTATGTGCTTTGCGCCAGTGTGATCATGCACGCATGTGGTTAGGGCTCGGCTGAAATAAGCCCCTAGAATACCGGCACCTCCGGTGAGGAGATTTGAGTGCAAGTGGTTAGGGCTTGGCTGAAATAAGCCCCTAGAATACCGGCTTCTCCGGTGAGGAGATTGCTTGATTGCGTTGCTGTCTGCGTGATCACGGACTGCTATCCACACAGCAGTTATCTGTGTATCCCTGTGGTGTTAACAGGACACAGTCTTTTTCTCAGCGGCTCTGTGACGCAACAGGGTTCGCTTTATAACGCTGGTTCAGCGCCCTAGCGTTTTACTTTGCGGCTCACTGAAGCTAAATGAGTTCGCACCTATCGCCATATAGCGCTGTGGCATTCCCATTAGCGGCTCTGGGGATTAACAGAGTTCGCACTTACTGCCACAGCGCATTACGGCGTTTATTTTAGCGACTATGCGGCATAACAGAGTTCGCTACTTTCGCCATCTTACTAACAGCGGGCTTCGCCTGCACGGTGGACCCCGGGCTGCGAACGCACCTCTCTACTATATCTATTAGTTGCGTTCCGCAGACCCTAACACCATGTGATGAATAATGGCACAGATTGCCAGATAATGGGGAATTGAAGAATACAAATTAGTCACATCGCAGGTGAGAAAACAAAACTTTTCTTGCCAAACAAAATTTTCAAATGCATGGATAACTGAAGAGGAATCTTTCAAATACCCAGGGACACGAGTAGTGAGAGGATGTAAATATTGGTCTAGCGAAACATTCAAATTCTCATTAAGAGAACCTATACTGGAAATAATAGGGCGAAGTGTTGGGGAAAATTATTTTTGTGGATTTTGGGTAAACCGTGAAAATCGGGGTCACAAGATGGTCAGGCAACAGCCATTTTGCTATTTTTGCATTTAAAACATTCATTCTTAAGCCATCTTGTAACAGCCTTGATAATTCACATTTATAAGTAAGGGAAGGATCGTGATTTAGCAAAGAGTACGTACAGGAATCATTTAACATGTTAAATACAGTTTGAATATATAGATCAGTATCAAGTATCACGGTACATCCTCCCTTATCTGATTGTTTTATCAGTATATTCGGATTATTTTGTAAATCCTCGATGTCTAGGGATTGAGTTGAAGTAAGATTGTTAAAAAAATCAGTGAATTTAGTATTTTTGTCCAAATTTTTCAAATCCCTTTCCACCAAGGATTGGAATAAATCAAGGCTGGGTACTCTCGATTGCAAAGGGTAATACGATGAATTTTGAGGGACAATAACAACATTGCAGTTACGGATAGATTCAGGATTATTCCATGGATCCTGTAGAGAAGAAAGAGTGGCAACAGCAAATTGCTCTTTAAATGACAAAGAAGCCATATGATCATCATGAAATGTAATATTAGGTTTGGCAATAATATTTGAGTTAGAATCATCCAAGAAAAAATGTCTCTTGACCGTGAGGAGTCTTGTAAACTTATTAACATCTTTTATCATTTGAAAAAGATTAAACCTTTTAGTTGGAACAAAGTTAAGTGTTTTCTGTAAAACATCAGTTTGAGCTTAGGACAAAATAAGCGGGGTCAAAACCACAATATTGGATACAGAACTTAGAGCATAGTACTCTTGTTCCATGTCGGATAACGCCTCCAAGTACATTTTTCTCTTCCTCCTGCCCACTCTCCTGCATCTCCGATTTTTCTTGTTGCACCAGAAAGGTTGCGGGAGTTGTGTGGTTGATTTGAAGGATTACGAATAGAATTATCCATTTCGGGGTCAGAGGTATTATAGTCCGAAGAAGAAAAGCACACTCATTTATTTTGACCTTGGTCAGAAAAACTGTGTTTGAAATTTGATTTTTTTTTTTGCAGTGCTGGATTTCAAATCTCTGCTCCAAGTGTAAACTCTGTTATTCTTATAATCCAAAGTGTCTCTGGATAATTTAGTTTTCTTCCTTTTAATAATATACTCCTCTAATGCTTTGTTATTGTCAAGCACTTTTTTCATGGAATTGACAAACTCAGTCCAAGTAGTATGTTTATTCAATTGCGTATTAATCTTCTCAATATCATTTTTAAGTTCCAACAATCGTGCCTCCTCATACAAATTATCAACTCCATCAGTTTAAAAGAGCAATGAGAAAGAATATCATTCCATTTATCAAGAAAATCTTCCGAAAAAATATATGTGGGGATTTTTTTTAATCCGCAGTCCCCGGGGATTAATTCTATTTCCAAATATTTCTTAAGGGAATTATGATCCCACCATGTACGTAATTCTTGACAAAGTAATTTATCAAAGATGTTTGAAAAGATTTCTTTTCTCTGTTAGGCTCTCATCGATGGGCTCCATATCATAAAAACTTGGGCTAATTTAGCCATTCTGGAGTCAAGAGAGGAGGTCATACTGTTTGCGCTATTCACAATGCCACAGAAAAAAATAATAAAGTGACTCAAAATAAAGATCAATCAATTTTCCTGGTGGTATGAATTTTAGAAATGATTTGTATTACATTTATTGAATTTTCATCTCCACTAATTTTGCTGTATGCTATTCTTGTTCCTCAAGTGTTGCCACTTTTGTAATTAATTGCTTGTGTTTTTTGATTGGTTTATTGCCACTACATTATGTATGTGTATCTTGTTTTTAACATACCTATGACTAAAGGTGCTCTTAGAACACCAGAAACCCTTCAGGTTGTTTCCACATTTTAAATGGCTTGAGTAGCCGAATAAAGTTTTCTACATATTTTTTTACTGGTTGGTGTGACGAATTTTTCTTCTTTTCTCCTGAATCCCCAAACAGGTACCTTCTACATCTTGCCTAAAACACATAAAGAAGGTAATCCTGGGAGACCTATCATCTCTGGTATTGTGACTTTAACTGAGAATATCTCAGGCAGGGTGGAGAACATTCTGAAACCCTTGGTGAGGCGCACACCCAGCTATATCCAGGACACCAAGGATATTCTTTGCAAATGGTCAGCACTGGGCCCACTTCCGGAGGATGTGATACTAGCCACCATGGATGTAGAGTCGCTCTATTACAACATTCCTCATGAGGATGGAATTGCATCATGCAAATATTTCCTTCAAAAGAACAATCTAGCCACAGAACCAACACTGCAATTTATCAGGTTTGTTCTCCATCACAACTATTTTTCTTTTGGGAGCAATTTATACCAACAGTGTCTGGGCAGCGCAATTGGAAGCAAAATGTCCCCACAATATGCTAACTTATTTATGGTGAAACTGCAGAAGGAGTTTTTGTCATCTTGCTCTATTAAACCTCTTGCATGCTTCTGCTACATTGCTATCAATAAGGAATACATTCCTACAACAAGGATACCATCCACTGGTAATAGATGAACAGATCCACAGGGCTACAAGAATCCCAAGAAGCAGCCTCCTGGATTGCAAACAGAGAGGACAACAACAGGGTACCTCTTGTGGTCACATACAACCCCCACATGAGCATCCTAAGGAAAATTGGTGCTGATCTCCAACCCATATTCCATAGAGACCACAAATTGAAAGATATATTCCCAGAACTACCACTTCTCTCCTACAAACAGCTCCCTACCTTAAGGAAGCTCCTTGTCAGAAGTGTCCTCTCATCACCATCAGTGGCTGGCACATTCCCGTGTAACAATAAAAATGCAAAATTTGCACCCACATATTATCAACAAATATAGTCCGCGTACCAAACACAAATCAGGACTATAAGGTCATGGGTTCCTTTTCATGTACATCCTCCAATGTGATGTACATGATACAATGTGCGAGGTGCCCTGGAGCTATCTATAGTGGGGAAACAATGCAAAACCTGCAAACAAGGATGAATTTACACAGACATACAATCAGGAAAGAAATGGACACGCCTGTGGGAAAACATTTCTCAAGAACTGGACATTGTATGACAGACTTAAAAGTCTTAATACTAAAAGGTTATTTTAAGAATGACAGATAGAGAAAAATTTGGGAATTCAAACTTATAAGAATGTTCAATACTTTGACACTAGGACTCAGTGTAACACCTGGATTTATGACTCACTACATGGATACAGTTCACACCTTCACCAGAAGGACTCCAGATAACCTAGAACTTCATTCCCACTGCCTCCCCATTTGTAAGAAAATGCTAATTTGAATTCCTTGGCTTATCTTTAGGAGGCATCACACCTCCTATCTCATGAACAAATATCCTACCGTACTATCCCTTAAATGTTGTGCCTTTTTCTTCTTAATCTATTTGTAATATTGCCTGAAGAATGAGCCCTTGTGCTCTGAAAGCTTGCAAACATATTATTTGCTGGTTAGCCAATAAAGGTATCACTCCGAGAATACTTTTGTCATCATTGGGTAGAAAAGTATTCACATCTAGAGTTCATTGGGTGATTAGTAGCCTGTTTACACTTAAAAATTCTTGTTTCACAATATTTTGAAGAACACTCATTCACAATTATCTTGTAGTGTAAATGCAGCTGAAAGCATCTGTCAGATAAACACAGAATTACAGCAACATGTGAATCCACATTATAGACATATAATGAAACAGGATGCATCAGTATTCCATCAGTATTTGATGAGTTTTTGCACCAATATTTGCATTTACTGCTATTATTTCCTATTTGGGAAAAAATAGATCTGTTAGATCGTTAGATCCCGATGGAATCCTGATCCTTTTCAGCCCTCTCTCTAGACTTCAAAGAGCATATTCTATCTGCAAAAT
This sequence comes from Oophaga sylvatica, assembly GCA_033576555.1. Classification (NCBI taxonomy): domain Eukaryota; kingdom Metazoa; phylum Chordata; class Amphibia; order Anura; family Dendrobatidae; genus Oophaga; species Oophaga sylvatica. Next base: position 101,724,719 of record JARQOD010000001.1, read on the forward strand.
AGATGGAAGTAGCACATGCTATGATTTTCAAAAAACGATGTAAAAATCCGTCCCTGTAAATAACTCTATTAGTTTACATTTGCACTGTAGTTCAAACTGGAAACAAAATGATTAAACACAGATTACACAAGCAACAGTCTGATCGAAGCTTAATAAATATATTTTAGTAGAAAAAATATAATAATTAAAAAATAAAATTAATATTTACCTTCTAACCTCTACCATTTTGTTTGACCTCTATTTATACAGTGTAATTCCAATGTAAAAGAAAAATGCAGAGGCAGTAGCCTAAAAGTAAGATTTAATTTTTTCAAGCTTCACCAACCACTTAGTCATTGTACTTGACTAAAAGTTTTATAACAATTTGAAATCATTAAGCTATTTAAAATCATTAGTAAAGCAAAATGACTTTCAAAGTTACCCAGGATTATAAAACACAGCAGTTAGATTAGAGTGAAATAATTTGAAAGCAGTGATTTGGCAAAACCTGTTACCTAGGATGTGCAATCCGACGCAGCGGGGCAGCAGGCAAAGCAATGAGTCCTTGAAAAGTCGGTGTTCAACAATTTAATTGCTTTACACATGTTGAAGTCAGGAAGTTGTATTGTTATTATGGACACATTTTATGTATCCATGATCCTTCCTTGCTCATACTATTGCATACTGGTAGAATTGCTATCCATGCTCCAAACTGCAGAGGAAAAATTAACCTGCTGCAACCCCCCAACCTGCTGTCTCCTTCCCCACCATCCTGTAGAATGTAAGCCCCAAAGGGCAGGGTTCTCTCCCCTCTGTACCAGTCTGTGATTGTTAGTTTGTTTACTGTAAGTGATATCTGTAATTTGTATGTAACACCTTCTCATGTACAGCACCATGGAATCAATGGTGCTATATAAATAAATAATAATAATAATAATAATAATAACAGTGAGCAGGATACTTTCCTATTTATTATGTCAGACAAGGCAACATCCTGTCACCATTTGTCTTCATTTTATATGCAGAAGCTATTTTCAGGAAGGCTGGACTGAAAAAGAAGAAAGAATCAAAATTGCTTGATGAATCATCTGCAATCTTAACCCCTTTCCCACCCGAGATGTATCTATACATCCCTGTGACCTGGTGCTTATTGACTTGGGACATATGGGTACGTCTCATCTTTAACCCCTTTCCAATGTTGGGAGTAATAATATGACCACGTCAGAATCCCTCCCTTTGATGTGGGCTCTGGTGATGAGACATCATATTTCCAGCACATGAACAGCTGACATGTGCCTCTAACAGCTGAGGTTGGAATCGCGATCCACCCGTGGCTCTTAAACTGTTAAATACCGCTATCAATCTCTGACAGCGGCATTTAACTCGCCCTTTCCGGAAGCACACCGGAAATTCCAACCATTGGTGACCCCATCACATGATCGCGGGTCACCGATGGGTTGGCATGAAAACCACAGGTCTCCAGCAGACCTCTATGGTTGTCATAGCCAGACTGCTATGAGCGCCGCTTGGTGGTCGGCGCTCATGGCAAGTGAGCATTTCTGCTACACACAGGTGATCTGATCAGATTAACTGCAGCATCTAGTCTCCTATGGAGACCATTGAAGCATGCAAAAAGTAAAACAACAAAGGTTTTAAAAAAAAATAATATAAAAGTTCAAATCACCCCTTTCTTGTATCATTCAAAATAAAACAATTAAAAAAATCAAACATACCCATATTTTATATCACCGTGTTCAAAATCGCCCGATCTATCGATATAAAGAATTAACCCGATCGGTAAACAGTGTAACAAGAAAAAATTCAAAACCTCAGAATTAAGTTTTTTGGTCGCCACTGCATTGCAATAAAATGCAATAACGGGCGATCAAAAGATTGTATCTACACCAAAATGGTATCAATAAAAACGTCACCTTGGTGCCTCTCGCACATGTATACCAACCTGATGCACTCTACAGTCATGGCCAAAAGTTTTGAGAATGACACAAATATTATATTTTCACATGATCTGCTGCCCTCTGGTTTTTATGTGTGTTTGACAGATGTTTTTATTACAGACAGAAATATAATTGCAAACATATGAGTAACAAAAGCTTATATTGACAGTTAGAATGAGTTAATGCAGCAAGTCAATATTTGCAGTGTTGACCCTTCTTCTTCAGGACCTCTGCAATTCTCCCTGGCATGCTCTCAATCAACTTCTGGACCAAACTGATAGCAGTCCATTCTTGCACAATCAATGCTTTCATTTTGTCAGAATTTTTAGGTTTTTGTTTGTCCACCCGTCTCTTGATGATTGACCACAAGTTCTCAATGGGATTAAGATCTGGGGAGTTTCCAGGCCATGGACCCAAAATCTCTATGTTTTGTTCCCTGAGCCATTTAGTTATCACCTTTGCTTTATGGCAAGGTGCTCCATCATGCTGGAAAAGGCATTGTTGATCGCCAAACTGCTCTTGGAGGGTTGGGAGAAGTTGCTCTTGGAGGACATTCTGGTACCATTCTTTATTCATGGCTGTGTTTTTAGGCAAGACTGTGAGAGAGCCAATTCCCTTGGCTGAGAAGCAACCCCACACATGAATGGTTTCAGGATGCTTAACAGTTGGCATGAGACAAGACTGGTGGTAGCGCTCACCTTGTCTTCTCCGAATGAGGCATTTTCCTGATGTCCCAAACAATTGAAAAGGGGATTCATCAGAGAAAATAACTTTACCCCAGTCCTCAGCAGTCCACTGCCTGTACCTTTTGCAGAATATCAGTCTGTCCATGATGTCTTTTCTGGAGAGAAGTGGCTTCTTTGCTGCCCTCCTTGAGACCAGGCCTTGCTCCAAGAGTCTCTGCCTCACAGTGCGTGCAGATGCACTCACACCTGCCTGCTGCCATTCCTGAGCAAGCTCTGCACTGCTGGTAGCCCGATCCCGCAGCTGAAACACTTTTAAGAGATGGTCCTGGCGCTTGCTGGTCTTTCTTGGGCGCCCTGGAGCCTTTTTGGCAACAACGGAACCTCTCTCCTTGAAGTTCTTGATGATGCGATAGATTGTTGACTGAGGTGCAATCTTTCTAGCTGCGATACTCTTCCTTGTTAGGCCATTTTTGTGCATTGCAATGATGACTGCACGTGTTTCTTTAGAGATAACCATGGTTAACAGAAGAGAAACAATGATGCCAAGCACCAGCCTCCTTTTAAAGTGTCCAGTGGTGTCATTCTTACTTAATCATGACAGATTGATCTTCAGCCATGTCCTCATCAACACCCACACCTGTGTTAATGGAGCAATCACTGAAAAGAGGTTAGCTGGTCCTTTTAAGGCAGGGCTGCAATGCTGTTGAAATGTGTTTTGGGGATAAAGTTCATTTTCTAGCCAAATATTGACTTTGCAAGTAATTGCTGTTAAGCTGATCACTCTTTATAACATTCTGGAGTATATGCAAATTGCCATTAGAAAAAGTGAAGCAGTAGACTTTGTAAAAATTAATATTTGTGTCATTCTCAAAACTTTTGTCCATGACTGTACACAACTCAAGTATACCAATGCAGTATAAAATTAACATAACAAGAAAAAATATATCATTTAAAAAATGTGGTCACTTGTGGGGCATTTCAACTGTTTTGGAGCATCAGGGGCTCTGCAAACGCGACATGACGCTCGCAGACCATTCCATCAAAGTCTGTATTCCAAAATTCCTTCCCTTCCGATGTGTGCCCAAAGAGTAGTATTCTCCCACATATGGGGTATCCGCATATTCAGAAGAAATTGCACAACAAATTTTGAGCTACATTTTCTCCTGTTAACCTTGTGAAAATAAAAAAATGGCTAAAATAACATTTTTATGAAAAAAAATGTGATTTTTTTTATTTTCACAACTCAGCGTTATAATTTTCTGTGAAGCACCTGAAGATTCAAGGTGCTCATCACTGTTAGGGTTCAAGTTCCCACTCCTGCACAGGGGGAATCTCGAGCTGTTCCCGCTGCGGTCCCCCATCCGTCTCCGGCCACAGTGGTTCCTGCTCGGCAGAGACGTCGGTCCCAATGTCTTGCCCGGCCCAGTACTGTGCAGAGACTTGCTGCTGCAACCAGTGTTGGAGCAGGCAAATTTGGGACTAAGTCCTTTGTTGCTTCATCTGAGTATGCCCAGGGCAAGATCTCCCATTGAAGATCAGGGGTCACATGCTCAGATACAGCTGCCACTCCTATTGGTCCTTCAGGAAGTTCCTGTAGCTGTTGATGTTCTGAAGCAGCTTCCCATTGGTCCTTCCTAGAAGGTCTTTTTCTCGTGGCTGCTATAAAAGGCTGTCCTTACCGCACGGCCGTGCGCTAGTATCAAATCTATTACGTGCTTGCATCAGTGTGGTCATGTAAGCATGTGGTTAGGTCTGGCTGAAATAAGCCCCTAGAATACCGGCACCTCCGGTGAGGAGATTGTATGCACGTGTTCAGGGCTCGGCTGAAAACGCCATTAAAATACCGGCACCTCCGGTGAGGAGATTATTGCTTGGGTTCTGATTGCATGACCACAGACTGCAATCCGCTTAGCAGTCATCTGTGTTCCCTGTGAGTCTAACAGGACACAGTCTTTGTTACAGCGGCTCTGTGAATTAACAGAGTCCGCTTATATCGCCATATAGTGCAACGGCGTTTACATCTGCGACTCTGCGGGATAACAGAGTTAGCTCATACTGCCTATTTACGCCATCTTACTAGCAGCAGGCTCTGCCTGCACGGTGGACCCTGGGCTGCGAACGCACCTTTCCTTAATATCTATTAGGTGCGTTCCGCAGGCCCCTAACATAATACTAGCGCCAGGGTTTGGCTAGTAAAATGGCGGATGACCAGTGTCTACCGCAGTACATCCAGCAGCTGGAGGGTAGGTTGGCGGCTCTTGAGCGCACAACCTCAGCTGTGGATGTTACCGCAGTCGCTGTTCAGGCTGCTAGCGTGGCTGCAGCCAGTTTGTCCTCTGCCACCTCTGCCCCTACATTATCCCACCTCCCGCTTCCTGACAAGTTTGCCAGTGACAGCAAGCAATGTCGGGGATTCGTGAGTCAGTGCTCTATACAGCTCGAGCTTCTGGCTGCTCGTTTCCCCACAGATCAGGCACAAGTGGGTTTTCTACTGTCTCTACTCTCGGGCAGAGCGTTGGAGTGGGCAATGCCGCTGTGGGAGCGCGACGATCGTGTGGTGCAGAGTGCTCCTCGTTTCCTGGAGACTCTTAAAAAGGTCTTTTTAGGACCTCAGGTTACCCACGATACAGCGCTCCAACTGCTGGCATTGGCACAGGGTCCGTCTTTGGTCAGTCAGTTTTCCATCCAGTTTCGGACTCTGGCCTCAGAGCTAGAGTGGTCGGATAAAGTTCTCATTCCAGTCTACTGGCGAGGACTGGCTGACCATGTTAAAGACGCTTTGGCTACCAGGGAGATTCCCACCACACTGGAGAAGCTTATCTCCATATCTACCCGCATCGACCTCTGTTTTCACGAGCGGAGGTTGGAGCGGGCCCAGTGTAGGCAGAGGATTCGGTTGGCTCCCACCTTTGCCAAACCTCTCGAATCCCCCGATCTGGAGTCCGAACCCCAAAAGGCCACAGAGGTTTCTCGTGCAGGACCTAAGTCTCGGGCCGTCCGAGTATCCGTGGTCTGTAACCTTTGTCAGCAGACAGGACACTATGCTAACAAATGTCCACAGCGATCAGGGAAGCGATCACGTCTAGTGGCCCTGGGAGGAGGTTCACTAGAGACAGCGGCATTTTCCTCCAAGATGACATTTAAAGGGACAGTCACTGTAGACTCTTCCACACTTACAGTCGAGCTTTGTGTGGACTCAGGAGCCGAGGGGAATTACATGTCATCTACCTTTGCTTTTCGCCACGCAATACATCTGGTAGCGCTCGACAAACCAGTGACTGTCCGGGTAGTGAATGGGTTGACATTGCCCTCGCCAATTACACATCAGACTGTCCCTCTTACTTTGTCTGTACCCCCTTCCCATCAGGAGATTATTTCCCTTCTCGACCTTCCCGAGAGAATAGACTAAATCCTACTGGGAGTTCCCTGGCTCTGTTCCCACTACCCTCATATTGAGTGGACCTCCGGTAGGATACTGGGTTGGAGTGAGTCCTGTAAGGACAGATGTGTCAGGGAGTGCATTCAGGTTACCACTACAGAGATACCCGCAGATCTTTCTCCTCTTCCCAAGTGCTATCAGTCATATATAGACGTGTTCTCTAAAAAGGCTGCGGAGACTCTGCCGCTCCATCGAACCTACGACTGTCCTATTGACCTCTTGCCTGGAGCAGAACCTCCTTGGGGAAGGGTCTATCCCCTCTCTCTTCCTGAGACGGAGGCTATGTCTCAATATATCCAGGAGAATCTGGCAAGAGTGTTCATTAGGAAGTCGGTGTCACCAGCAGGAGCGGGGTTCTTCTTCGTGCAGAAGAAGAGTGGAGAATTACGTCCGTGTATAGATTACAGAGGTCTTAACGCCATCACCGTTAAGAATAAGTACCCGTTGCCCCTGATTTCTGAGCTCTTTGATAGGCTCCGGGGAGCAAGGGTATTTACTAAATTAGATCTGCGTGGTGTTTACAATCTGATTCGCATCCGTGAGGGGGATGAATGAAAGACGGTTTTTAATACCAGGGATGGGCATTATGAATACCTGGTGATGCCCTTCGGGCTCTGTAATGCCACAGCCGTTTTCCAAAACTTTGTCAATGACATCTTCCGGGATATGCTTTCCACCTCTGTAGTAGTCTATCTGGATGATATTCTCATCTATTCTCCAGATATTGACTCTCACCGGAGGGATGTCTGCAAAGTCTTTGACCTGTTAAGGGCGAACTCCCTCTATGCAAAGTTGGAGAAATGCATGTTTGAGCAGGAGTCTTTACCTTTCCTGGGCATTATCATCTCCGCCCAGGGATTGGCTATGGATCCTGCCAAACTACAGGCTGTGATGGATTGGCAAGAACCTCATTCTCTTAAAGCGATGCAGCGCTTTATGGGACTCATTAATTACTATTGCCAATTCATTCCCCACTTCTCCACTTTGGTAGCTCCCTTGGTAGCCCTCACCAAGAAGGGAGCCAATCCCAAATTGTGGTCAGAGGAGGTCTCCAAGGCCTTTATTTCAATTAAGTCCCTTTTGCTAGCGCTCCCATCTTACATCGCCCCGAGGTTGATAAGCCTTTTTTATTGGAGGTCGATGCCTCGTCCGTTGGTGCTGGAGAAGTCCTTTTTCAAAAGGATGCTCAAAGTCGGAAACATCCTTGTTTCTTCTTTTCCAAGACCTTCACACCAGCGGAGAGGAATTATTCCACTGGGATAGGGAGTTGCTAGCCATGAAGTTGGCCTTTTCCGAGTGGACACATCTCCTGGAGGGGGCTCGCTTTCCCTTTCAAGTTTTCACTGACCACAAAAATTTGGTCTATTTACAGACCGCCCAGCAGCTAAATTCTCGTCACGCCAGATGGTCCCTGTTCTTCTCCCGGTTCCATTTCACCCTCCATTTCCTCTCCGGTGAGAAGAACATTCGGGTCAATGCTCTTTCTCGCTCCGTGGTGTGATCTGAGGAGGTGGAGGAGGAGCCTCGGTTGATTGTCCCCATAGAGAGCCTAAGAACTGTGACCCTGGTTTCGCTTAAGTCTGTGCCTCCGGGCAAGACTTTTGTGCCACCAATTTGCGACCGGAGGTACTCTCTTGGGCACATTCGTCCAGGGTAGGTGGACATTTTGGGGCAAAAAGGACATCTGAGTTGCTGGCGAGGACATACTGGTGGCCACATATGGTCCGTGACATCAGGGAATACATTCAGGCATGCGTCTCCTGCGCCAAGAATAAGTCCCCTCGACAACGGCCAGCTGGGCTACTTTTCCCTTTACCGGTGGCAGACAGGCCTTGGGAAATGGTCGGGATGGATTTTGTGGTGGGCTTACCCAAGTCTCGGGGCTGCACCATCATCTGGGTGATATCCGACCACTTCTCCAAAATGGTGCACTTGGTGCCCTTACCACGGTTACCGTCTGCACGGGCCTTGGCAGCATTATTTATTAGGCATATTTTCCATTTACACGGAATGCCAGACAAAATCGTCAGTGATCGAGGTCCTCAATTTGCCTCTCGATTCTGGAGAGAGCTGTGTTGTCTACTCAGCATTGAGTTAAATCTCTCCTCGGCATATCATCCCGAGACGAATGGGTTGGTAGAGAGGGCCAACCAGACCTTGGTCACATACTTGTGACATTTTGTCTCTGCCAGGCAGGATGACTGGGCATCCTTGCTACCGTGGGCTGAGTTCGCTCTAAATAATGCTGTGGCTGACTCCACCGGACAGACCCCATTCCTCCTGAACTACGATCAGCATCCGCGGGTACCAGTGCCCATGCCCGTCTCTTCCGACGATTCCAGGGTGGCAGACTGGGCTGTGGAGGCACGGGACCACACCCAGGATGCCATTCAGGCCTCCAGAGAGAGGATGAGGTCTTCGGCCGATGCCCATCGGCGCCCCGCTCCTACTTTTGCTCCGGGTGACCTAGTGTGGCTCTCTGCCCGAAACATCAGGCTACGTGTTGAGTCCACCAAGTTGGCACCTCGCTTTTTGGGTCCCTTTAAAGTTCTTGAGCAGGTGAACCCGGTAGTTTACCGCCTAGCCCTTCCGCCTCGCCTTGGTATCATCGACACCTTTCACGTGTCCCTCCTGAAACCCGTGGCCATTTCCCGTTTTTCCGAGTCATCTGCCGGGTTCATCTACCGACGATCATGAGGTGAACGCCATTGTTGGGTGCAAGGTGGTACGAGGCAAAAAATTTTATTTGGTGGATTGGAGGGGTTATGGGCCTGAGGATAGGTCCTGGGAGCCTGTTCATGCTCCGCAGCTCATCGCTGCCTTTGAGTGCAGCGAGGCCCAAAGAAGGGGGGCCCTAGGAGGTGGGGTAATGTTAGGGTTTGAGTTCCCGCTGCTGTACAAGGGAAGTCTCGAACCAGTCCCATTACGGTCCCCCATCCATCTCTGGCCGCAGTGGAGCCTGCTCAGCAAAGACATCGGTCCCAGCGGCTCGCCCAGTCTAATACTGTGCAGAGACTTGCTGCTGCCTCTTCAGGTTCTGCTATTGTAGCCACTACTGGTCAGCGGCGAGCAGACGTCTTTAGGTCTAAGTCCTTTGTTGCTTCATCTGAGCATGCCCAGGGCAAGATCTCCCATTGGAGATCAGGGGTCACATTATTATTATTATTATTATTATTATTATTTATTTATATAGCGCCATTAATTCCATGGTGCTGTACATGAGAGGGGTTACATACAAAGTTATAGATACCGTTTACAGTAAACAAATTTACAATGACAGACTGGTACAGAGGGGAGGGACCCTGTCCTTGCGGACTTACATTCTACGGGATAATGGGGAAGAAACAGAAGGTCGTGGATGCGGCAGCTCTGGTGGTGGCAAGGCGGCAGCTCTGGTGGTGGCGGCAGCTCTGGTAGTGGTGGCGGTGAGGCGGCAGCTCTGGTGGTGGCAGCGAGGCGGCAGCTCGGGTGGTGGCGGCGAGGTGGCAGCGAGGCGGAAGCTCGGGTTGTGGCGGCGTGGCGGAATGGTTATTGCAGGCTGTCACATGCTCAGATACAGCTGCCACTCCTATTGGTCCTTCAGGAAGGTCCTCCGGCTGTTGTTATTCTGAAGCAGCTTCCCATTGGTACTTCATGGAAGGTCTTTTTCTCGTGGCTGCTATAAAAGGCTGTCCTTACCGCACAGCCGTGCGCTAGGATCAATTGCATTATGTGCTTGGCGCCAGTGTGATCATGCACACATGTGGTTAGGGCTTGGCTGAAATAAGCCCCTAGAATACCGGCTTCTCCGGTGAGGAGATTGCTTGATTGCGTTGCTGTCTGCATGATCACGGACTGCTATCCGGACAGTAGTTATCTGTGTATCCCTGTGGTGTTAACAGGACACAGTACCTATCTCTGCGTCTTTACCTCTGCAACTTTGTGGTGTAACAGAGTTCGCTTATATCGCTATATAGCGCTGCGGCATTCCCGCTAGCGGCTCTGTGGATTAAGAGAGTTCGCACTATCTGCCACAGCGCGCTCTGGCGTTTATTTTAGCGACTCTGCGGGATAACAGAGTTTGCTACTTACGCCATCTTACTAGCAGCAGGCTCTGCCTGCACGGTGGACCCTGGGCTGCGAACACACCTCTCTACATTATTTATTAGGTGCGTTCCGCAGACCCTAACAATAGGTAGTCTAATGCCATAATAATAAACTGTATAAGATCTTGACTATATAATGAGTACCTATCCAAAAATTCAGAGACAGCTAATAGACACTGATTGTGTGGTATACAGAAATACAGTGACTCCACGTCACAACTAAGCCATGAAAAATTAGATTGCCACGAGATTGGATTCCAGAATGTTCAAAACATATTTGGTGTCTCTCTAAAAACCTGGGCACAGAGGCAATAAAGGGTGTAAAAGTACATCCACCCATTGACACAAATTCTTATTCAAACAACTGATTCCAGCCACGATGGGCCTCATAGGTGGCGGGAATCGGTTCTTATGTAGATTGGGTAAAGAATGAAAAATTGGTACTTGAGGATGTGATACAAAAATATAGTCATATTGTTTCTTACTAATAGCTGACAAAGCGAGACCTTCATTCAAATATACATTTTAATTTCTTTTGAAAAACAAGAATTTTTTATATGTGGTAGATTCACTTAAAATGGCATTATTTAATAAAACATATAGAGATGTATTAAGAATTACAATTAATCCAACCTTGACTGCAGAAAGAATCATTCAATCAGGGTGATTTTTTTATGCAGAATACAATCTGTCTTTGTTGAGGGGAAAAGTTACCTGAGACAGTGCGGTCAATAGTTTTATGTAATTTAATTAGATCATCCTGCACTAGCTTCTGAAATTTGTCCATAGCCCCAGATCTAGATTGGACAGGGTAAAATGAAGGATTTTTAATAACAAAATGATCAGACTGGTTAACTACACATGTTGATCTTCTAGTTCCCAAATCCAAAACAGATAAATCTCTATGGACTATCTGATCTCCAAATTCCACCACATTAGCATTACTATCAAATAATGCCCCTGACCAAAGGCAAAGGTGTAGGAGATGGAGATGAATCATTAAAAATGTAAAAAATCACCATAAGAGATTTAATAAATCTATTAACATCAAGAATGGTATTACCGTATTTTGATCAAAATTATGTGTAGGAGCGAAATTGAAACATGTAGCCAGTACAGACTATTGAACAGGACTTATAACAGGATGAAAGGTGTACAACATTAAATTCATCAACCCCTAATTCCTTTATCACTGCGTGGGTATCACCTTGTGATGTTTCCTTCCTCCCCTTCTTCCCCATTTTTTGCCTGACGTACTCGTATGTACTCACGACTATAGTATGAAAGCTGTCTATTTTGTGTGGGTAAATCCCCAATGGAGTTGTTAAGATTCAACTAAATGAATGTTAGAACTCTCAATCTCATTAAAACTAAAACTAACATGAGGCTTGTCAGTCTGATTGCCATTCTGACTTTTCTTTTTTATATTGGCCTAGGAGAAAAATTCCTATCAAAGTCATTACTATCACATTTAAAATTTGCTGAATTTCTTTCGAGAGGCGAGGAGCCATTTCGCTTTTCCAGAGCCTTTGTGCTACTAGTAACAAGGAAGCCCCCTATATTTCCGTTAACAGGTGACGGACCTGAGTGGGGACTTGTTTTTTTTGTTGTTGATTGAGATGAAGATTTTATTGGAAACATTTTACATAACATTTATGATCACATTTATCCAGCGCTGTACATTGAGCACTTACCACTTACTGTGGGGTTTCCATCTAAATCTCCAAGTGACGTGATTTAGATGTAACCCAAAGGGATCTATTCACCTTAATGAGGCAACAGAGTTACTCTTCTCTCTGTCTGGCCTCTGTTTAACAGTGTCCTTCTTTTTAGAGGTGCACATAACTGTGGTCGACCGGACTTTTATGCTCACCTCACAGGTCAGACGGCGTCCACAGTGCCTCCATCTGTTCTCATTATTGGGAATCTTCCGACAGAAGTTCTGACTGAATCACGTATTTCAGGCATTTACATGGAAACCCTAATGTAAGCTCACAGTGTAGAGCGCAGGATAAATGTGAACCAAGCCATACTGCGATCTTTGGGAAGCAGAATGAAAAAATCAACAGCAGGCAAAAAATTGCTTTTATTTATTTTTTACGTTGTTCCTCATATCGATTAAGTGATTAGGCGACTTTATTCTTATATAGTGTTTTTATATTTGGCTGCTATCATACACTAAAAGACATTTTTTATTGCATCCCCATATTTTGAGAGGTTTAATTTTTCCATATTTCGGCCAACAGAGTCATGTTATGGCTTGTTTTTGCGGCTTGAGTTGACATTTTTATTGGTACTATTTTTGGACACATGACTTTTTTTATCTTTTTCTATTCCAATTTTTAGGAGGTAGAATGACCAAAAACCAGCAATTCAGGATTTTTTTTTATATACCGTTCTGCAGGAGATAAAATTGATAAGGCAGTTTCATTTTTCAGGTCAGTATAATTGCAGCGATACAACATTTATATTTTTTTTATGCTTTGGCACTTTTACAGAATAAAAACTATTTTATAGAAAAAATAATTATTTTTGCATCACTTTATTCTGAGAGCTATAACTTTTTTATTTTTCTGTTGATGGAGCTATACGGCAGCTTCATTTTTGCAGGACAAGAGGACATTTTTAGTGCTACCATTTTCATTTTTGCCTTTTTGATCGCATTTTATTACACTTTTTGTCAGGAACTAAGATGATAAAGCATTGTTTCTTGCCTTGTTTTTTATTTTTCATTTTTTACGGTGTTCACTGAAAGAGTTAACTAGTGGGACAGCTTTAAAGAGCGGGTCATTTCAGACGCAGCAATACCATATATGTGTACTTTTTTTTTACATAAATAAATGTATATATTTGAATAAATAGGCACTGACAAGCCATCTTGTGGCCTAGGGTCACCATGGAGACCATCAGCACAACACGATCGCATCATTGTGCTACTGGAAGAACACAGTGAGCCCACTCCCTGTGCGATGCTCCTCGATGTCGCTGTCACTATTGACAGTGGTATCAGAGGGGTTAAACGCCCGTGATCGGTGCTAGCACCAGTCGTGGGCATTGCTGCAGGGTGTCAGTTCTTATAAAGAGCTGACACCCTCATCCAATTGTTGCGGCGCTCGGCGTGAGTCTGTGCGATCGTGGAGCAATACGTATACTTCTCTTTGTGAGAACGTAGCGCTTGCAGAGCAGTGCACATTGGGAAGGGGTTAAAGATGTTAGTACAGTAGCTTTATTCATTCAATCAGAATAGTCATCCATATCTTTAAAAAGCAAAACATCTATGCAGGTGCTTTCATTCCATCTAAAAAAATCACAGGAGCAACAGGGAGCTTGAAAAGCAGCAGAGCAAATGCCTCATAGGAAAAGAGAAAAAGGTAGTGATTTGGTTCACCAATATAGTGAACTGGCAAAAAGCTCAAAGCAGAAAGTTCAGGAAGAAACCAGCACTCCCTTCATCCAAAAAAAAGCTTTATTCCAATAAAGATAAAATCAACAGCACTTCAAACAGCAGTACTCCATGAGGCATAGAGGGAAACCATAAAAGACAGCATGTTTCTGGCCTTTGTGGTCTTTAATCACTGCCTAAATGATCACCCAAAATCACACAACTATATGCATTCCCAGTATGGCTGATTAATTAGCCTGCACCAATGGAAAACACACACGAGTAAATATACATATATAACGCAAAACAAAATATATACAAAAAAAGTTCAAACTGAGCGATCACACAGTTAGTATCACCAAATTAAATCAGTTCTTTTGTTGAGCCCCATAGGAGATATAGTGTTTAACATTAGAATCTAATACATTTCTCTGTTCAGAAGAGCTCTCCTCCAATCATTCCCCTGAACCGGCCTGTTAACCCTCTCCACTATTATTATTGGTGTAAAAATAACTGTGGTTTTATATGCATGCTTGTAACATGCATCTCTGCATCCCACATTTAGTAGTTCAAAATAATAGCAGTGTGTTCAAAAACATGCATTAATCACAAAATCTTTATACTAGTTTTTATTTTCATGCATTGGGAACATAGCACACTGTTTTCTAATTCAAAATATGAAAAGAAATGTATATAATTTTAACTACTTTACAGAAAATGACAAAAATGAACATTGGTCTGTTCTAAAAAATAGCAGTGTCTACATTTGTCTTTATAAACTCACAATATGTACTATTTTTTGTGGTTTTAGCATTCTTGTGAATCACTAACCTAATTTTTAGTTGTGTACCCACAGTTTTTTAGAACTGCTTCACATCTACAGTACAGACCAAAAGTTTGGACACACCGTCTCATTCAAAGATTTTTCTGTATTTTCATGACTGTGAAAATTGTAGAATCACACTGAAGGCATCAAAACTATGAATTAACACATGTGGAATTATACATTACACTTTACAAAAAAGTGTGAAACAACTGAAAATATGTCTTATATTCTAGGTTCTTCAAAGTAGCCACCTTTTGCTTTGATTACTGCTTTGCACGCAGAAAAGGTGAACGGATGGATTCTACAAGCCTGTTTCCCACCGTGAAGCATGGAGGAGGTGGTGTGATGGTGTGGGGGTGCTTTGCTGGTGACACTGTTGGGGATTTATTCAAAATTGAAGGCATAGTGAACCAGAATGGCCACTACAGCATCTTGCAGCAGCACGCTATTCCATCCGGTTTACGTTTAGTTGGACCATCATTTATTTTTCAACAGGACAATGACCCCAAACACACCTCCAGACTGTGTAAGGGCTATTTGACCAAGAAGGAGAGTGTTGGGGTGCTACGCCAGATGACCTGGCCTCCACAGTCACCAGACCTGAACCCAATCGAGATGGTTTGGGGGTGAGCTGGACTGCTCACCGCTTCAATTTTGAAAAAATCCCCAACAGTGTCAACAGCAAAGCACCCCCACACCATCACACCACCTCCTCCATGCTTCACGGTGGGAACTAGGCATGTAGAGTCCATCCGTTCACCTTTTCTGCGTGCAAAGCAGTAATCAAAGCAAAAGATGGCTACTTTGAAGAACCTAGAATATAAGACATATTTTCAGTTGTTTCACACTTTTTTGTAAAGTGTAATGTATAATTCCACATGTGTTAATTCATAGTTTTGATGCCTTATGTGTGATTCTATAATTTTCATAGTCATGAAAATACAGAAAAATCTTTGAATGAGAAGGTGTGTCCAAACTTTTGGTCTGTACTGTATGTTGCGCAGAGTCAACCAACTTCTGTCAACTGTTATTGCAGCCCAGGATTCTTGGACTATATCACACAATTTTTTGTCATTTGTTGGCTTTGTCTCATAAACGGCATTTTTGTCACTTCGCAAGTGTTCTATCGGATTTATGTCTGAAAATTGGCCTGGCCACTCCATAACCTCAATTTTGTTGGACTGAAACCAAAATTTTGCTCATTTACTGGTGTGTTTAGGTCACTGTCTTGGTGAAACACTCATTTCAAGGGAATATTCTCTTCAGCGTAACGCAACATGACCTCTTCAAGTATTTTAATATATACAAACTGGTCCATGATCACTGGTAAGAGAAACATGCCCATATCATGATGCTGGCATCACCATGCTCCACAGTCTTCAGAGTGTACTGTGGCTTGAATTGCAGAGTTTGGTGGTCGTCCGATGAACTGTCTACGAGCCTTGGACTCAAGAAGAACAATTGTACTTTCATCAGTCCACAAAATGTTTCTCCATTTCTCTTTAAGCCAGTTGATGCATTTTTTGGCAGATTGTATCTGCTTCAGTACATGTCTTCTTTTTTCACTGTGGGACTTTGCGGAGCCTTCTTTCTAAGAGATTAGCTTCACACAGGCGTCTTCTAACTGTCACAGTACTTACAGGTAGCTTGAGACTGTCTTTGATCATCCTGGAGCTGATCATTGGCTGAGCCTTTGTCATTCTGGCTATTCTGCTATCCATTCGAATGGTCGGCTACCATTTTTTTGCCTCTCTGGTTTGGCTTTCCATTTTAAAGCATTGAGGTCATTTTAGCTGAACAGCCTGTCATTGTCTGCGTTTCTATATGCATGTATTTCTATGCAGCCACACGCTCCGGTCCGATTGCCGGCGGCAGTGCCGGGTGCTAATTCGAGAAACTCGTTTGAGTTTCTCGCATCACACTCACAAGTGTGACACCGGCCTAATGGTAATAAACCGATTTTTGTCACCACCTATCGTAAGGAGTTTTCTTAGATAAAATGTATAATTAACAAATATCTTCCGGTGTTATTTCCGGTCCACTTCAAAGGCAGATGTCAACTACAGTATATAATATAGCCAGCTAATTGCTGCTGTTAAAGGCAGAAACCTTGGTTAAATTTATCTGAGGACACAAATCTCCATGGGTGACCAAACTTTTGCATTGGTCCATTTTCAATTTTGAAATTTTTAAAATGCAAAAAATTACAATATTTTTTTTGCCTAAAATACAAAGGAAATGTTTGAATTGATACCTTTGACTTTAGCCCTTTTAGAGATCATTTCATCTTCAACTTGCTTAACTGTTCACAACAGATGCATATCTAGGGGGTGGCAGCTGGGGCATGTACCAGGGGTGCAGCCAGCAGGGGGGCGCAGTCAGGATGCCTAATGCTGCCGTCCAAAGTGTCTACCCCAGTGGATGCATTCTGCCACCCCTGGACTGGGATTCGGCAGTTCTCTGAGCAGGCTGCAAATGAAAAGAGTCATCATGGCCTCTGAACAAGATGAAGAAGGAAAGAAAGAGAACGACTCCAGAGACGATGTCATCTGTCAGGTCATCTGTCAGGTACCTGGATCTAAATGATTTTTTGTGATACTGACTAATTCTCATATTTTTATTTATGTTATGAACATTAAAGGAGTTGTCCAAGTTTGTGATGAGTCTGCAGGCATTCTATGTGACTGCAGACTTCTGAATTTTCACAGTGCGCACTGCACACTGTCAGGATTCCGTCGTGCTGGTGATTTGCATACATGAGGTCACATGCTGACTAGACATGCGTGGCCTCACTCAATGAAAATGAATTGAGTGAGGACGGACACGTCTAGTCGAAATATGGCCAGAGGTATAAAAATCTCATACTTTTGCAAGGGAAAATCCTAAAATCCTAAAGTGTGTGCAGTACATGCGCTGTGAGAATTCACAAGCCTGCAGCCACATACAGTAACTGCAAACTTTCATCTCAAACCTGGACAAACCCTTTAATTATAAAAGAATGACCTGTAGCAATTCCTAACAGTGTGCAATATATTCACTGTCTGGATTTAGCTCTGCTTGCAGGTTCTAGCAGTCAACACATTGCCGCTTCACTCATGCAAAATTTTTCACTGAACATTGAATTAGGGCGGGCAGCTCGTTGGCATATGTGCTTGGAGGGGAGGGCGGCGCCAAACTGAATTCTTGCCCCATGTGCCAGAAAACCTATGGTTCACAATAACATATTTTTTGACCATGGTGCCAATATTTTACATGCCATTGTATTTTGCAAATGTAACAGACATCAAGAGCAAAAAAAATAATACTCCTGCAAAAATTCCTGTTATGCGGGCAGACAGTCTCACCCAATGCGCCCAGTTTCGCATTTACCTCTTTATCTGGGTGTGATACTGCACTCAGTATACTAGACCTGACAATTTCTCAGGCTGCTGTTGGCTGAGTCTAGAAGGAGCTTCAGAGATTATTGAAATAAGTTAACATTACATACAATGTGAATAGAGTTGTACTTTGTTCATACTCCATTTTTACAATCTTTTCTGTCCTTTTTCTGTTCTATTTTGATATTTCACAACATGATCTTTGTCCTAATTCTGATCTACGGGACTTATAATATTGTAATCATAACTGCAAATTCTAGAAGAGGAAGTGCTGAGATCTGCAGAAAAGTTAAGTAATACGTTTTCAGGAAGTACGGTAGCTTTTTCCCATCATATAAATCATGAACCTTATTTTACACATGAGTTACAAATGTAGCATATCACCAAATAAGTACAATTATGAAATCATATATTCGATTGGACTAACAATTATGGGTTTTCACTGGTCATCTGTGTCATTAATTAACATTATCATTCTGAATAAAAAGTGATTTTGAAAGTCATTTATCTCATGGGATATACTGTATCTCAGACTTTTAGTATGAAATCTACATACAATAGGCAGGGGTTTCCAAATTTTGGAACCATTTTGAAATTTTGCAGCAACACATTTATTCTTGGATCTCAATAATAAATCAGAACCCAGTAAGCTCTTTTCCGCTGCAGCAAGAAGTATATTATTTCACTACGCAAAAAAAATATTATACAAAAGTACCATTTTAATCTTAAAATGAAGTGGCATTGAGGTGGAATTTCACTTTAAACTAAAGGATTTTGGAATTAAAATATAAAAGTACATTTTTCATTATATATGACATATCAATTACTTTTTTTTACTTGGATGCCAGACTCCTTATTTTTATGTAGTTCTATTTGCTTCTTGCTAGGTGATGATACCTGCCACAGATCATGGCCTAGGGAGAATTTTGCAAACTAGTAGAGCAACATGTTATAGAAACAGTCTTGGACTTGCCCACAGTGGAACAAGTAAATCCCATAGTGCAAGAGTGGACTCCCCCACTCCATTTACAGTTGTGTGAAAAAGTGTTTGCCCCCTTCCTGATTTCCTATTGTTTTGCATTTTTGTCACACAAAAAATGTAAAAATATTAGACAAAGATAACAAAAGTAAACACCAAATGTAGTTTTTAAATCAAGGTCTTTATTATTAAGGGAAAAAGAAATCCGAATCTACAGGACCCTATATGAAAAAGTGATTGCCCCTAAACCTAATAACTGGTTGGGTCACCCTTAACAGCAACAACTGCAATCAAGCATTTCAATAACTGGTAATGAGTCTTTTACAATGCTCTGGAGGAGTTTTGTACCACTCATCTTTAAAGTAATTTTTGTAATTCAGCCGCATTGAAGGATTACGGAGCATGAACCGCCTTTTTAAGGTCATGCCACAGCATCTCAATCGGTTTAAGATCAGGACTTTGACTAGGCCACTTCAAAGTCTTAACTTTGTTTTTCTTAAGCCATTCAGAGGTGGACTTGCGGGTGTTTTGATTCATTGTCCTGCCCAAGTGCGGTTCAGTTTGAGATTATGAACAGATGGCTGGACATTCTCATTCAGTATTTTTTGGTAGACAGAAGAATTCATGGATCCATTTACCACAACAAGTCTTCCAGGTCCTGAAACAGCAAAACTGCCCCAGACCATCACACTACCATCACCACATTTTACTATTGGTATGATGTTCCTTTTTTGAAATATTGTGTTACTTCTAAGCTAGATGTAATGTGAGTTACACCTTTCAAAAAGTTCAACTTTTGTCTCGTCAGTCCACAGAGTATTCTTCCAAAAGTCTTGGGGATTATCAAGATGTACTCTTGTAAAACTGAGACAAGCCTTTATGTTCTTACTGATTTGCAGTGGTTTTCATCTTGGAACTCTGCCACACAGGCCATTTTTGCCCTGTTTTTTTCTTATAGTGGAGTCATGAATACTGACCTTAACAGAGGCAAGTGAGGCCTGTAGTTCTTTGCTGGGCTCTTGGGGTAATTTTGGTCGTCCATCCAATCCTGGGAAGGTTCACCACTGTTTCATATTTTTGCCATTTGTGGATAACAAACTAGTTTCTTATTATATAAAAGCACAGGTAAATTTGTAAATGAGCGTAATGTAATTTTTGTAAGTTGTTGAACATTGTGGCCCTAGAGTTATTTATGGGCCTTTGGCAACCCAGTCCAACACTGCATAGAGAAATTCTTCTCTAAATAGAGCATGTCCCTCTTTAAAAATATTATTATTATTATCATTTAGTGGCTAAATCTCAACTTGAATGAACGCTGTGTAGGAAGATCAATTTTGTGGAAGCCTAGACAGTTCCACAAGAGTCTTCTCTGCCACTTTATTGATTGTATCAAGCCATCAGGTTCCTGGTCTTCCTCTTAGTTTTGTACCTTCTATTCTTCTGACCATGATGTCCTTCTCCAGTGATTACTCTCTTCATACAATGAGTTCAAAGTAGGCAAGTGGTAGCTTGATGGTCCTTGATTCGAGTGACATGTCTGGCTTGATTTGTTCCAAACTTTAAAAATAGGGACTCAAGAAGGTATAGTTTGACTTCACAGAATTCAATTTTTGGCATACAAAGGCCTAATCCAATTCGAAGCCATTGTGAAGCCATAATACTGCCTTGTGCATGGGCTCTTAGAATCCACATAAACCAATATACTTTATTTTCTAGGTTCATCTACTATAAGCACAGTATATATGCAAACTGCAACTCCCACACTGAACATATTGAGAGAAAAATTGCAAATGACTCCAGACGCATCTGTATGTCAATGCGGGAGCTGGTTAGAAAATAGAGAAGGTATATTGAAAAATATGAGTTTCTGACAAAAATCATACTTTATATTTCATCTTAGAAAATGCCAGATATTTCATCCTGACAAGAATGCAGTGATCCAGAAATAAAAACAGATTGAACAATAGCATTAGATCGTAGTTTTTTGAATACATTAAATATATAATACTGCACCTGAGGCCCCTTCTGTCTTACACGTTGTATTGTGTAGAAATCACCAGTAAGAAAACAAGTTTTTACTCCAATCTACACAGCCAATTTTCAAGCACAAACTTTCCTAGCCAACATTAATACTGTTCCTTATGGCAGACGCTTAAACCCTTATGAATGAACTTGATAACAGTTGTCTGACCTTCAAATTATTTTGCTTTTCTCTCTCAACAACTAGTGAACATGAAGAAGCAGCGAGACATGGAGAAGGATACATTGTTGCATTTTTCTCTAACTTATCAGAGACAAAATCGAGAAATGCAGGCGGGTTAATTACATAGGTTAATATGGAATAAAATGTGATTCGGCTCGTTTAAAGTAGAAACCAAAGGAAAAGAGGAATGAAGGCAATTTTTGTGCATTTTCTTTGTTTAGTGTTCCTTTAACCCCTTCTTCTTAGAAGCATCCTGGACCAATGACCAAAATGCAAGTTGCTTTTTACAATATTAGAATTTTTATGTTACAATTAAGGCAAAACATTTTTTTTCTTCAAATTGAAACAACCTAACCAACCAAAGATAAATATTTTGGACAACTAACATCTGAAAGTCCTATACTGAGTTAAGAATGGAGGTTAGTTTTTATATATATATTATTTTAAATTTTAGACATTTAGGGATCTGTGTATATTTTAGATAACATTTTGAACATTTGAAGAGTTTTGAAGTTCCAGTACTTCTTTGGGCTGCAATAATTTGTAGCTCTGTATCAGAGTATGGCTTTATAAATGATTGCACTCTGCTTTGTGTTGTTTCATTGATATATTATCAGTTTATTGTACAGTATGACAACATTATTTATGTGAAACACTTATAGTCAACTGCAAGTCTCAAAGATCAAAAATTGACTGAATTAGGGATTAATTACTCATAAAATTTAACTTTTATTACTATGCTAAAAATAATGAGACTACATATACTGCACGCACATTTAATCCATATCCAACTCTCCTTCCTAAGATGATATTAATATTCACTATTACTAAAACACCTAGAATCTTATAAAAACGCTCCATGAGTGTGTTATGCTGACACCGTTCCAGTTAGAAATCTTCAGACCTAGTGTTACTTGCGCCTCTATTTCCTACAACTCGCTGCTAGCTACTTGTAATATTAGTTGTGGTCAGCTATTTAAACTGTTCTTGTTTTCAAGTTTCTAAATTTTGATAAAAAACCTTATTTTAGTGATGAGCGAGCGTGCTCGCCACTACTCGTTACTCGCCCTAGTATCACGGTACTCGGTGTACTAGGTGAGCACTGAGCATTTCCGGGATTACTCGGCGGGAACTTGGGTCTCCACCCAGCTTTTTTGGCAGGCTTTAGAGACCCAATCAAGATGCAGGGATTGTCTGCCAGGCAATGAAACGCCGCAGCCATCTTTGTTGTGATTGTGCAGTGATTGGCTGGCCACACAGCATCATCAGGGGTATAAGAGACCGGACGCCGCCCTACTCTGCGCATTCTGCTCCGGATTTAGATAGTGTAGGGAGAGCTGCTGCCGAGATAGGGTCAGATTTGAGGATTTCTTAGTCAGTATGGGGTCTACCATCCTAAAGTACTCAAATCTAGCTAAACCAACAGTCCTAAGGACTAATTCTGGAGTATATAGATTCCAGTGTTAGGTAGGCAGGGTAGCGTAGTGTACGTGACTCTATACACATCAGTGCAAGGCAAGCAGGCACTGTATGTGTGTATATACATATCATTGCATACATCAAGAGGGTCCATTCCCTTCCTGTCTGCTGGTGCTGCTGCTGCTACCTATAGGATATATTGACCGTATATACCTAGCCCCAGGTCTACTTGGCTTGGAAAAAAATTTTGGCCAGGTTAATAGAGCTTATTTTATTGAAAAGCAATCCAGAGCCTTTTTTTTCTCCATTTGATTTTGACAGTGCACAATACTGACAGATCCTTTTCCTAGCACAGCGTGAAAATCCTGCAATTTTAAAGGGGTCCCAAAAATCACTTTTGAGTGCGCAGAGAAATATTTAATTTTTTTGTGGTACAGTAGAGTAGAATTTTTTTTCAGTGTCTTACACAATTTCTTGACACCATTTTGCTGAACCCCCCCAAAAAATACATACAACCCACATATTTTACAGTGTGTTATATCTGTGACACGCCTCATCCATCCGTCTGCTAAGAATTTTGGTAATTTTAGCCCTAAATTCCATTTTTTTGCTATCTGTCACTGTAGCTGTATACAGCACTATTTAGCCTGCAAAAGCAAAAAATACAGGCCACAGATTTGTCAGTGTGGTATCTCTGTGTCAACTCGTATATCTGCATGCTCCAAGTTTTGCCATTTTAGGCCGGGTTTCAATTTTTTTGCTGTGTGTCACTCTAGTTATATACAGCACTATTTAGCCTATAAAAGCAAAAAATACAGGCCACAGATTTGTCAGTGTGGTATCTCCGTGCCAGCTCATATATCTGCGTGCTCCAAGTTTGCCCATTTTAGGCCTGTTTTCCACTATTTACCTGTGCGTCACTCTAGTTATACACAGCACTATTTAGCCTACAAAAGCAAAAAATACAGGCCACAGATTTGTCAGTGTGGTATCTCCGTGCCAGCTCGTATATCTGCGTGCTCCAAGTTTGCCCATTTTAGGCCGGTTTTCATTTTTTTTACTGTGTGTGACTCTAGTTATGTATAGCACTATTTGGCCTGCAAAAGCAAAAAATACAGGCCACAGATTTGTCAGTGTGGTATGTCCGTGCCAGCTCATATATCTGCATGCTCCAAGTTTGCCCATTTTAGGCCTGTTTTACATTGTTTTACTTTGTCACTCTATTTATATACATCACTGTTATGTTTCGGTAGCTGAGGAGTGCAGGTAAAAAAGGCAATGCACCAGAGCAGTTGGAATCTATGAGATTGCAGTACCCTGACTAACCACCACAACTAGAGGCAGCCGTGGAGCGTTCCTACGTTGGTCCTAGACGCCTCGTCACAGCCTGAGAAACTAACTACACCTAAAGATAGAAAGAGGAAAGCTATCTGCCCCGGAGCAGATCCCCAAAGAACATAAAAAGCCCCCAAACATGTAATGGCGGTTAGACAAGAAGAAATACTGACACAGACAGAAAATAGTATGAGCAAACGTTGGGGCCCAAACTACCTAAATAGAAAAAGATAGGAAGGGCACTTACTGCAATCCCAAAAAACCCTGAAAAGCACCAATTTAATTTCAAAATCACCTGAGATCACACGACCTCTACCACCTAAATTAGTTCTCTGGTGTAACAAAATCAAAACAGCAGCCACTGAAAAAACTGGAAAAAGCAAATGAACAAACATCAGTGGCTGAACTAAACTGAGAGGGCAAAAGCCCCCGGAGGGGACCCTGAAGGCCCCCACAGAAGTGCAGGACAAAATGCAAAAATCAAGCACAAAAACAAAAAGAAGAAAATGTCTTATCTGTTAGCAGGAGATGCAGACACGACACAGCAGGCGACAAAGGAAACAGGACTCAAGGATAGAGACCAGAACAATTGATCACCGGCAACCCTGATGGGAAGGCGACTCCCTTATATAAGACCAGTCAGTAACACCTGATTCCCACTCCTCACAATCTTCACTGGACAGTCCAGTACCGCTTGTAACCACCAGAGGGAGCTTCTGCTCAGAACTCATTTCAAGTCCATTCACAACAGTACCCCCCCTTGAGGAGGGGTCACCGAACCCTCACTTGAGCAACCAGGTCGGTCAGGATGAGTTCTATGATACGCACGGATGAGTCTCCTAGCATGGATGTCCGAAGCAAACACCCAAGAATTGTCTTCCTGACCATAACCTCTCCACTTAACCAAATACTGGAGTTTCCGTCTAGAAAAACGAGAATTCAATATTTTCTCAACCACAAACTCCATATTGCCCTCAACCAGAACAGGGTCAGGAAGCAAAGCAATAGGAACCACTGGCTCAACAAACCTCTTCAACAAGGACTTGTGGAACACGTTATGGATCTTAAATGTCCCTGGAAGAAGCAAACGAAAAGAAACAGGATTAAGAATCTCCATGATCTTATAAGGTCCAATGAACCTAGGCTTAAATTTAGGAGATGCCACTCTCATAAGAATATTTTTTGAGGACAACCAGACCAAGTCCCCCACTTTAAACCGAGGACCATCAGTCCTATGCCGGTTAGCAAACCGCTGGGCCCTCTCCTGAGAGAGGGACAACCTCTCCACTACCTGGTCCCAAATCTGTTGCATACGCTCCACAACAGAGTCAACACCTGGACAGACAGAAGCCTCCGTATGTCCTGAAGAAAATCGAGGATGAAACCCAGAATTACAGAAAAATGGAGACATCAAAGTGGCAGAGCTAGCCCTATTATTAAGAGCAAACTCAGCCAAAGGCAAAAAAGAGACCCAGTCATCCTGATCAGCAGACACAAAGCATCTTAGATAAGTCTCCAATGTCTGGTTTGTTCTCTCAGTTTGACCATTGGTCTGAGGATGAAACGCCGAGGAGAAAGACAATTGAACACCAAGTTTAGAACAAAAGGTCCTCCAAAATCTGGAAACAAACTGGACTCCTCTGTCAGACACAATGTTCTCAGGAATGCCGTGTAAACGAACCACGTGCTGAAGGAACAAAGGCACCAATTCAGAGGAGGAAGGCAACTTAGGTAATGGCACAAAATTAGTGTTGAGCATTCCGATACTGCAAATATCGGGTATCGGCCGATATTGGCTGTATCGGAATTCCGATTCCGAGTTCCGATATTTTCGTCATATCGGATACCGGAATCGGGATTGTCACTGTCACTGTCAGTGTCCGTCGGTCGGGTCTGTCAGGAGTCAGCGGCACTTACCCGGCAGAAGATCTCCGGCGGTCACATCCCGGACTGCTTAATGGCCGCTATCCTCTTCTCCCCGGAGGTCACATGCAGTTTCTCGCGATAACTGCAGTGACTGCTGGGTAATCGCGGCCGTAAAGCAGTCCGATGACGTCACCGCCGGGGAAGCTGGTAAGCAGCTGTGCTGCGCCGGGATGTCAGGCTCTGCCTGTCATTCCGATGTAGCAGAGCTGGATCGTCGTGGGACTGTCGTTACTATGGACTGCGTCGGACAGGTGGTATACTGTTGGTTTTTTTTTTTTTATTTTTTTACAGGAGATCGATGGCGTCGCAGGAATGAGAGAGTAATAAAAGAAATGAAAACTGTGTTGTCTCTTTTATTTCATTAAAAGACTTTTTTCTTGCTGTGTCTTTTTTTTAAACATTTAAAAACTTTGGGATTAATAATGGATCGGTGTCTTATTGACGCCTCTCCATTATTAACCGGCTTATTGTCACCGTGCAATCAACGGTGACATTAACCCCTTATTACCCCACTTGCCACCGCTACAGGGCAGTGGGAAGAGCCGGGTAAAGCGCCACAATTGGCACATCTTTTGATGCGCCAAATGTGGGGCTGCTGTAGCCTGGTATTATCAGGCTGTTGAGGGCCAAAATCCATGGGCCTTGACAGTCTTTTAATACCAGGCCGCAGCAGTCTGCATTTTACTTGACTGGTTAACATAAATAGGGGGACCCCTACGCCGTTTTTTTTTCGAGGGGATCCCCTATTTTTGTTAACCAGCCAAGCTAAGCAGACTGCTGTGGCCTGGTATTATCAGGCTGGCAAGGTCCATGGATATTGGATCCTTACCAGCCTGAAAAACCAGGCCTCAGCGGTCTGCTTCATCTGGCTGGTTAACAAAAATAGGGGGGACCCCACGCCAATTTTTTTCGAGGGGATCCCCTATTTTTGTTAATCAGCCAAGGTATGCAGACTGCTGTGGCCTGGTATTATCAGGCTGGCAAGGTCCATGGATCTTGGCTCCTTAACAGCCTGAAAATCCAGGCCTCAGCGGTCTGCTTCATCTGGCTGGTTAACAAAAATAGGGGGGACCCCACGCCAATTTTTTTTGAGGGGATCCCCTATTTTTGTTAATGAGCCAAGATATGCAGACTGCTGTGGCCTGGTATTATCAGGCTGGCAAGGTCCATGGATCTTGGCTCCTTAACAGCCTGAAAATCCAGGCCTCAGCGGTCTGCTTCATCTGGCTGGTTAACAAAAATAGAGGGGACCCCACGCCATTTTTTTTTCGAGGGGAACCCCTATTTTTGTTAATCAGTTCCCTCTGACGTCACTGATTGTGTCCCTGGCTGACCTGAAGTGAAAGTGGAAAGCAATCAATTAAGCTTTCCACTTAAGGGCCCATCTCACATAGCGATATCGCTACCGAGATCGCTGCTGAGTCACTAGTTTTGTGATGCAGCAGCGAGCTCACCAGCGATATCGCTGTGTGTGACATTCAGCGACGATCAGCCCCCCTGCCGGGTATCGCTGATTGTCGCTGAAATGTCAGGACCTTTTTTTGATCGCTGGTTTCCCGCTGACAGGCACGCATCGCTGCATGTGACAGGCGGGAGACCAGCGATCCGCTGGTAACCAAGGTACACAGCGGGTTTCCAGGCGCGGGGCTGTGCCTAGAAACCCGCTGTGTACCTTGGATACCAGCGCCCTGATGCAGGGAGCTGGTATCCAAGGTACACAGCGGGTTTCCAAGCGCTGCGCGGTGCCTGGAAACCCGCTGTGTACCTTGGATACCAGCTCCCCTGCATCAGGGCGCTGGTATCCAAGGTACAGAACCAAAAATTTACAGCACTCCTGATGATCAGGTTCAACCCTCATTATCACCTGAGTAGAGAACTGAGGTTTATTCTCAGCCAAAGGGGTAGAATCGATCCCCAGTAGGGGAATAGACTTCTGTAGGGGTATCAAGGGAAACCCACAACGTTTAGCAAAATCATAATCCATCAGGTTAATAGCTGCTCCAGAATCAACGAAAGCCTGAGCAGAAAATGAGGACAGAGAGCATATCAGAGTGACAGTTAATAAAAACTTAGTCTGAACACTACCCAAGACAACTGAGCGTGCAAAACGTCTTCCCCGCTTAGGGCAGACTGAAATAGCATGAGAGACATCACCACAGTAGAAACATAACCCATTGCGCTTTCGAAACTCATGACGCTGTGCCCCAGACACCACTCTATCACACTGCATGGGTTCAGAAGTAGGTTCACAAGGCAACACTATTCCACGCATACTTCTCCGCTCACGCAAACGTCTGTCAATTTGAATCGCTAATGACATAGAATCATTGAGACCAGAGGGGACAGAGAATCCCACCATAACATCCTTTACATTATCTGACAGACCCTTCCGAAAAAGGGCCGCCAAAGCGTCGTCATTCCACTTGGTCAGGACTGCCCACCTACGGAATCTCTGACAGTATAACTCAGCGTCATCAAGCCCCTGATTTAATGCCAACAAGGCTTTTTCAGCTTGATCAGTGACATTAGGCTCATCGTACAATAGCCCCAAAGCCTGAAAAAATGCATCAACATCACTCAAAACAGGATCCCCAGGTGTCAGGGAAAAAGCCCAATCCTGAGGATCGCCGCGCAGGAGAGAGATGACAATTTGAACCTGCTGCGCTGCGTTCCCTGAGGACTTAGATTTTAAGGCAAAAAACAATTTACAATTATTTTTGAAATTCTGAAACTTAGCTCGATCCCCTAAAAACAAATCTGGCATGGGAATCCTAGGTTCCACAACAGGCAACCTAGCAAGATAGGTAACAATACTCCAAACCTCAGTGGCAAGCTGATCCACACGGCCAGACAACTGTGCAAACTCCATTGAGAGAAAAAAAAATCCTCCCCAGCACCCAGAGATACAGAGGGAAAAAAATGCAACAAGCAGAAAAATATCTCTGACAACTCTGACAACCTTTTTTCTTTCACAATATTTTTTCCCTTCTGTGAGTACCATACAATTTTCAATTTTTAGGCCGGTGATACTGTTATGTTTCGGTAGCTGAGGAGTGCAGGTAAAAAAGGCAATGCACCAGAGCAGTTGGAATCTATGAGATTGCAGTACCCTGACTAACCACCACAACTAGAGGCAGCCGTGGAGCGTTCCTACGTTGGTCCTAGACGCCTCGTCACAGCCTGAGAAACTAACTACACCTAAAGATAGAAAGAGGAAAGCTATCTGCCCCGGAGCAGATCCCCAAAGAACATAGAAAGCCCCCAAACATGTAATGGCGGTTAGACAAGAAGAAATACTGACACAGACAGAAAATAGTATGAGCAAACGTTGGGGCCCAAACTACCTAAATAGAAAAGGATAGGAAGGGCACTTACTGCAATCCCAAAAAACCCTGAAAAGCACCAACTCTACTAATTTCAAAATCACCTGAGATCACACGACCTCTACCACCTAAATTAGTTCTCTGGTGTAACAAAATAAAAACAGCAGCCACTGAAAAAACTGGAAAAAGCAAAAGTACAAACATCAGTGGCTGAACTAAACTGAGAGGGCAAAAGCCCCCGGAGGGGACCCTGAAGGCCCCCACAGAAGTGCAGGACAAAATGCAAAAATCAAGCACAAAAACAAAAAGAAGAAAATGTCTTATCTGTTAGCAGGAGATGCAGACACGACACAGCAGGCGACAAAGGAAACAGGACTCAAGGATAGAGACCAGAACAATTGATCACCGGCAACCCTGATGGGAAGGCGACTCCCTTATATAAGACCAGTCAGTAACACACTGATTCCCACTCC
Source organism: Oophaga sylvatica (assembly GCA_033576555.1). Classification (NCBI taxonomy): domain Eukaryota; kingdom Metazoa; phylum Chordata; class Amphibia; order Anura; family Dendrobatidae; genus Oophaga; species Oophaga sylvatica. The sequence continues at coordinate 101,754,106 of JARQOD010000001.1, forward strand.
TCACAATCTTCACTGGACAGTCCAGTACCGCTTGTAACCACCAGAGGGAGCCTCTGCTCAGAACTCATTTCAAGTCCATTCACAACAGTACCCCCCCCTTGAGGAGGGGTCACCGAACCCTCACTTGAGCAACCAGGTCGGTCAGGATGAGTTCTATGATACGCACGGATGAGTCTCCTAGCATGGATGTCCGAAGCAAACACCCAAGAATTGTCTTCCTGACCATAACCTCTCCACTTAACCAAATACTGGAGTTTCCGTCTAGAAAAAACGAGAATTCAATATTTTCTCAACCACAAACTCCATATTGCCCTCAACCAGAACAGGGTCAGGAGCAAAGCAATAGGAACCACTGGCTCAACAAACCTCTTCAACAAGGACTTGTGGAACACGTTATGGATCTTAAATGTCCCTGGAAGAAGCAAACGAAAAGAAACAGGATTAAGAATCTCCATGATCTTATAAGGTCCAATGAACCTAGGCTTAAATTTAGGAGATGCCACTCTCATAAGAATATTTTTTGAGGACAACCAGACCAAGTCCCCCACTTTAAACCGAGGACCATCAGTCCTACGCCGGTTAGCAAACCGCTGGGCCCTCTCCTGAGAGAGGGACAACCTCTCCACTACCTGGTCCCAAATCTGTTGCATACGCTCCACAACAGAGTCAACACCTGGACAGACAGAAGCCTCCGTATGTCCTGAAGAAAATCGAGGATGAAACCCAGAATTACAGAAAAATGGAGACATCAAAGTGGCAGAGCTAGCCCTATTATTAAGAGCAAACTCAGCCAAAGGCAAAAAAGAGACCCAGTCATCCTGATCAGCAGACACAAAGCATCTTAGATAAGTCTCCAATGTCTGGTTTGTTCTCTCAGTTTGACCATTGGTCTGAGGATGAAACGCCGAGGAGAAAGACAATTGAACACCAAGTTTAGAACAAAAGGTCCTCCAAAATCTGGAAACAAACTGGACTCCTCTGTCAGACACAATGTTCTCAGGAATGCCGTGTAAACGAACCACGTGCTGAAGGAACAAAGGCACCAATTCAGAGGAGGAAGGCAACTTAGGTAATGGCACAAGATTAGTGTTGAGCATTCCGATACTGCAAATATCGGGTATCGGCCGATATTGGCTGTATCGGAATTCCGATTCCGAGTTCCGATATTTTTGTCATATCGGATACCGGAATCGGGATTGTCACTGTCACTGTCAGTGTCCGTCGGTCGGGTCTGTCAGGAGTCAGCGGCACTTACCCGGCAGAAGATCTCCGGCGGTCACATCCCGGACTGCTTAATGGCCGCTATCCTATTCTCCCCGGCGGTCACATGCAGTTTCTCGCGATAACTGCAGTGACTGCTGGGTAATCGCGGCCGTAAAGGAGTCCGATGACGTCACCGCCGGGGAAGCTGGTAAGCAGCTGTGCTGCGCCGGGATGTCAGGCTCTGCCTGTCATTCCGATGTAGCAGAGCTGGATCGTCGTGGGACTGTCGTTACTATGGACTGCGTCGGACAGGTGGTATACTGTTGGTTTGTTTTTTTTATTTTTTTACAGGAGATCGATGGCGTCGCAGGAATGAGAGAGTAATAAAAGAAATGAAAACTGTGTTGTCTCTTTTATTTCATTAAAAGACTTTTTTCTTGCTGTGTCTTTTTTTTAAACATTTAAAAACTTTGGGATTAATAATGGATCGGTGTCTTATTGACGCCTCTCCATTATTAACCGGGCTTATTGTCACCGTGCAATCAACGGTGACATTAACCCCTTATTACCCCACTTGCCACCGCTACAGGGCAGTGGGAAGAGCCGGGTAAAGTGCCACAATTGGCACATCTTTTGATGCGCCAAATGTGGGGCTGCTGTAGCCTGGTATTATCAGGCTGTTGAGGGCCAAAATCCATGGGCCTTGACAGTCTTTTAATACCAGGCCGCAGCAGTCTGCATTTTACTTGACTGGTTAACAAAAATAGGGGGACCCCTACGCCGTTTTTTTTTCGAGGGGATCCCCTATTTTTGTTAACCAGCCAAGCTAAGCAGACTGCTGTGGCCTGGTATTATCAGGCTGGCAAGGTCCATGGATATTGGATCCTTACCAGCCTGAAAAACCAGGCCTCAGCGGTCTGCTTCATCTGGCTGGTTAACAAAAATAGGGGGGACCCCACGCCAATTTTTTTCGAGGGGATCCCCTATTTTTGTTAATCAGCCAAGGTATGCAGACTGCTGTGGCCTGGTATTATCAGGCTGGCAAGGTCCATGGATCTTGGCTCCTTAACAGCCTGAAAATCCAGGCCTCAGCGGTCTGCTTCATCTGGCTGGTTAACAAAAATAGGGGGGACCCCACGCCAATTTTTTTTGAGGGGATCCCCTATTTTTGTTAATCAGCCAAGATATGCAGACTGCTGTGGCCTGGTATTATCAGGCTGGCAAGGTCCATGGATCTTGGCTCCTTAACAGCCTGAAAATCCAGGCCTCAGCGGTCTGCTTCATCTGGCTGGTTAACAAAAATAGAGGGGACCCCACGCCATTTTTTTTTCGAGGGGAACCCCTATTTTTGTTAATCAGTTCCCTCTGACGTCACTGATTGTGTCCCTGGCTGACCTGAAGTGAAAGTGGAAAGCAATCAATTAAGCTTTCCACTTAAGGGCCCATCTCACATAGCGATATCGCTACCGAGATCGCTGCTGAGTCACTAGTTTTGTGATGCAGCAGCGAGCTCACCAGCGATATCGCTGTGTGTGACATTCAGCGACGATCAGCCCCCTGCCGGGTATCGCTGATTGTCGCTGAAATGTCAGGACCTTTTTTTGATCGCTGGTTTCCCGCTGACAGGCACGCATCGCTGCATGTGACAGGCGGGAGACCAGCGATCCGCTGGTAACCAAGGTACACAGCGGGTTTCCATGCGCGGGGCTGTGCCTAGAAACCCGCTGTGTACCTTGGATACCAGCGCCCTGATGCAGGGAGCTGGTATCCAAGGTACACAGCGGGTTTCCAAGCGCTGCGCGGTGCCTGGAAACCCGCTGTGTACCTTGGATACCAGCTCCCCTGCATCAGGGCGCTGGTATCCAAGGTACAGAACCAAAAATTTACAGCACTCCTGATGATCAGGTTCAACCCTCATTATCACCTGAGTAGAGAACTGAGGTTTATTCTCAGCCAAAGGGGTAGAATCGATCCCCAGTAGGGGAATAGACTTCTGTAGGGGTATCAAGGGAAACCCACAACGTTTAGCAAAATCATAATCCATCAGGTTAATAGCTGCTCCAGAATCAACGAAAGCCTGAGCAGAAAATGAGGACAGAGAGCATATCAGAGTGACAGTTAATAAAAACTTAGTCTGAACACTACCCAAGACAACTGAGCGTGCAAAACATCTTCCCCGCTTAGGGCAGACTGAAATAGCATGAGAGACATCACCACAGTAGAAACATAACCCATTGCGCTTTCGAAACTCATGACGCTGTGCCCCAGACACCACTCTATCACACTGCATGGGTTCAGAAGTAGGTTCACAAGGCAACACTATTCCACGCATACTTCTCCGCTCACGTAAACGTCTGTCAATTTGAATCGCTAATGACATAGAATCATTGAGACCAGAGGGGACAGAGAATCCCACCATAACATCCTTTACATTATCTGACAGACCCTTCCGAAAAAGGGCCGCCAAAGCGTCGTCATTCCACTTGGTCAGGACTGCCCACCTACGGAATATCTGACAGTATAACTCAGCGTCATCAAGCCCCTGATTTAATGCCAACAAGGATTTTTCAGCTTGATCAGTGACATTAGGCTCATCGTACAATAGCCCCAAAGCCTGAAAAAATGCATCAACATCACTCAAAACAGGATCCCCAGGTGTCAGGGAAAAAGCCCAATCCTGAGGATCGCCGCGCAGGAGAGAGATGACAATTTGAACCTGCTGCGCTGCGTTCCCTGAGGACTTAGATTTTAAGGCAAAAAACAATTTACAATTATTTTTGAAATTCTGAAACTTAGCTCGATCCCCTAAAAACAAATCTGGCATGGGAATCCTAGGTTCCACAACAGGCAACCTAGCAAGATAGGTAACAATACTCCAAACCTCAGTGGCAAGCTGATCCACACGGCCAGACAACTGTGCAAACTCCATTGAGAGAAAAAAAAATCCTCCCCAGCACCCAGAGATACAGAGGGAAAAAAATGCAACAAGCAGAAAAATATCTCTGACAACTCTGACAACCTTTTTTCTTTCACAATATTTTTTCCCTTCTGTGAGTACCATACAATTTTCAATTTTTAGGCCGGTGATACTGTTATGTTTCGGTAGCTGAGGAGTGCAGGTAAAAAAGGCAATGCACCAGAGCAGTTGGAATCTATGAGATTGCAGTACCCTGACTAACCACCACAACTAGAGGCAGCCGTGGAGCGTTCCTACGTTGGTCCTAGACGCCTCGTCACAGCCTGAGAAACTAACTACACCTAAAGATAGAAAGAGGAAAGCTATCTGCCCCGGAGCAGATCCCCAAAGAACATAGAAAGCCCCCAAACATGTAATGGCGGTTAGACAAGAAGAAATACTGACACAGACAGAAAATAGTATGAGCAAACGTTGGGGCCCAAACTACCTAAATAGAAAAGGATAGGAAGGGCACTTACTGCAATCCCAAAAAACCCTGAAAAGCACCAACTCTACTAATTTCAAAATCACCTGAGATCACACGACCTCTACCACCTAAATTAGTTCTCTGGTGTAACAAAATAAAAACAGCAGCCACTGAAAAAACTGGAAAAAGCAAAAGTACAAACATCAGTGGCTGAACTAAACTGAGAGGGCAAAAGCCCCCGGAGGGGACCCTGAAGGCCCCCACAGAAGTGCAGGACAAAATGCAAAAATCAAGCACAAAAACAAAAAGAAGAAAATGTCTTATCTGTTAGCAGGAGATGCAGACACGACACAGCAGGCTACAAAGGAAACAGGACTCAAGGATAGAGACCAGAACAATTGATCACCGGCAACCCTGATGGGAAGGCGACTCCCTTATATAAGACCAGTCAGTAACACCTGATTTCCACTCCTCACAATCTTCACTGGACAGTCCAGTACCGCTTGTAACCACCAGAGGGAGCATCTGCTCAGAACTCATTTCAAGTCCATTCACAACACAGCACTATTTAGCCTAAAAAAGCAAAAAATACAGGCCACAGATTTGTCAGTGTGGTATCTCCGTGCCAGCTCATATATCTGCAAGCTCCAAGTTTGCCCATTTTAGGACAGTTATCAATTTTTTTTCCGTGTGTCACTCTAGTTATATACAGCACTATTTAGCCTACAAAAGCAAAAAATACAGGCCACAGATTTGTCAGTGTGGTATCTCCGTGCCAGCTCATATATCTGCGTGCTCCAAGTTTTCCCATTTTAGGCCTGTTTTCCACTGTTTTCCTGTGTGTCACTCTAGTTATATACAGCACTATTTAGCCTACAAAAGCAAAAAATACAGGCCACAGATTTGTCAGTGTGGTATCTCCGTGCCAGCTCATATATCTGCATGCTCCAAGTTTGCCCATTTTAGACCTGTTTTCCATTGTTTTCCTGTGTGGCACTCTAGTTATATACAGCACTAATTAGCCTAAAAAAAAAGCAGCAAAAAATACAAGTCACAGATTTGTCAGTGTGGTATCTCCCTAGTAGGCCTCATTTATCTGTGCCAAAAATGTGGACATTTTAGGCCTACGTATTCTAGTATTTTTACAGTCTGTTACCGTAATTATTGACACAAATCTGATAAGACAAAAACATTTTTACCTACAGTCAAGATAGGTAAAAGTGTGGTTTTCTTGCACATGTTGTAAGGTTCTGTGTACATGTTCCTGAAACTCAGTTTTTCCGTCAGCCATTTTACTTTCTGTCTTGCTGCAGCTATCTTGCCCTCAGTCAATATGGAGTTTCCAGCTTGCATGTTCCCGCCCTGATTCTCTCCTCTTGCTTCTTAAGCAGCCACAGCTGAGCAATCAGTGCTTCAGAATCAAGCCTGCAGTGTACCTGTGACCTGTCTCCTGGAAGCCTTGGACCTTGTACTCCAGTTATTTCCTATTGTGGAACTTTGGAACACTCGTGGACTTTGGAACCTTGCTATTTGATAAATCCACGTTTGCATGGACTTATGGTAACAGAGAAGAGATCCTGAACCTGTTGTGGAGAGTAATTGCTGAGCTTAAGTTACTCTGGCCTGCTGTGTCTCCTGCTTTAGTATCTGCAAACTGTGTGACTATTATTGCCACTTGTATGAAGTAATACAAGACCTTCTATATCAAACCTGTGACTCCTGTGTTTTCATCGCACCCAAGCACAAGACACTATATGAACTGTACTCCTTACATTACAAGATTCTGAAGCCAAACGTTAGTGTCTGCTGGGTCTGGAAAGGCTGTGTCTGCTGTAACTGTGGATATCAGATGTCCGGTTGTACTTTCTGTGATGACAGTGGTTGTGACTTCTCACAACCATTCCAGGTGAGCAATTCCCTTAAGTTTTTTTTTTTTTTCTGTGTTACCACAGGTAAACACTATTGTTTTTTTTTTCTTTCCTCTTTTGTGTCTGCTGTAACTGTGGATATCAGATGTCCGGTTGAACTTTCTGTGATGATAGTGGTTGTGACTTCTCACAACCATTCCAGGTGAGCAATTCCCTTAAGTTTTCTTTTCTGCAGTGTTACCACAGGTAAACACTATTGTTTTTTTTTTCCTCCTCTCCTTCCAGTACTCCTGTCTTAAAAGATCTGGAAAATGGAGGCCCGCATAAAGGAACTTTGCGGAGTGACTGATAATATCCTTGCAGATTTGCAGACTATAAAAACCCGTTTTACAAATCTACAGGACCTCACTAATCACAATTTGCAAGTGTTTGGACAGACTGCCCAGGATTTGCGAGCCAGGATTGAGGTTCTGGAGGAGCCAGTCCAGGCTACTGCCGTAGCCCCGAGTTCTGGGATTCCCAAGTTGCCCCCTTTTCGTTTTGGCGGTGAACGTGAGAAATTCAGGGGATTTATTAATCAATGCAATCTTTTTTTTCTGCACATGCTTCACAATTTCCCACTGAACGATCTAAAGTGCTTACTATAATTATGTTGCTTACCAACAAGGCTTTGATGTGGGCAAACCCTCTGATTGAGACTGAGGATGAATGTTTGGATCATCTTGATGCTTTCATTTCAGCCATGGGACAGGTGTTTGATGACCCCAATCGAGGTGCAATAGCTGAAGCAGCCATGTTAGCTTTGCGCCAAGGTAAGCACTCGGTAGCTGAATATGCCTTGGATTTCAGGAGATGGGCCCTTGATACCACCTGGGACAGTTCCGCCAAAAAATCTATTTTTCGAAAAGGGTTATCTCCACTGATTAAGGATGAACTTGCTCGTGCCGACCCTCCCACTGCGTTAGGTGACTTTATTAACTACTGCATCCGTATTGATACTCGTCTGACTGAACGCAGGCAAGAGAGATGGTTCGAAAGCAATCGCACTAACTTTTTCCTACCTTCCTCTCCAGCTAAGGAACCTTTGAGTAGGATCACACGGGAACCTGAACCTGAACCCATGCAGGTAGACTCTTTACAACGACGGGTTAGTGATGCACGCAAGGAACATCGTTTTAAGGAGAATCTATGTTTCTATTGTGGTAAGTCAGGGCACTTCATTATAAACTGCCCCAGCCGTTCTCGTAAGACTACTGCAGCACTCATTCACTGTGAGTGTTGCGAGAGGGGATCTGTCAGGTCCGAGCCTCAGGCTCCAGAGAGATCTGCAGCAACATATCTTGATTTCTCGGACTTAAACTCCGTTACTTCTGAGGACGTTGACTGTGTAAACGCTGCAATTTTTCAAGTCTCCTCAGCGGTGTCCCAGCTGAGTTGTAAGAAAAACAATTCTCATTGCTTTCTTTCCATCAAACTCTGGGTTGACTCAGCTTGTGTGTCTAGCTCTGCTATGATCGACTCAGGGGCAAGTGGAAATTTTATGGATGTCTCCTTTGCTCTGAAACAGGGGATACGTTCAGTGAAGAAGGCTACTCCAGTACAGATGGAAACTGTGGATGGCTCCCTGCTGACCTCTGGACCAGTGGATCAGGAAACAGAGCCTTTGAGGGTTCTTATGGGTAAAGATCATCAAGAGAAACTGTCCTTTATGCTTATCTCTTCTCCCCACTTTCCCATTATTCTAGGGCTACCATGGCTGCAGGCTCAGAATCCTACCATTAACTGGGAGACTAAGGAATTACACTTTCCAGAGAAACAGATGAGTCCAAAAGTTTCAGCTTGCTCTGTTCCTAAGGGAACCATGTCAGTCCCTGAACTACCAGCTGTATACCAGGACTATGTGGATTTATGTGACAAGAAGAACGCTGACCAGCTTCCCCCTCACCGTCCATATGATTGTCCAATTGAATTATTGCCTGGAGCAGAGATACCTTTTGGTAAGATCTACCCCCTGGCGGGGCCCGAGCTAAAGGCTTTAAAGGATTACATAGACGAAAATCTAGCCAAGGGCTTCATACGCCCCTCTTCATCTCCTGCAGGTGCACCCATCTTCTTTGTAAAGAAGAAAGATGGATCTCTGAGACCCTGCGTAGACTATAGGGAACTCAATAAGGTTACTATTAGAAACCGTTATCCATTGCCTTTAATCCCTGAGTTATTGGAGAGAGTGCGACATGCCAAAATTTTCTCTAAACTAGATCTCCGTGGGGCCTATAACTTAGTCCGTATTAGACCTGGGGATGAATGGAAGACTGCATTCAGGTCATGCTATGGACACTTTGAATATCTAGTTATGCCTTTTGGTCTGAGTACCGCCCCAGCCACTTTCCAACACTTGGTGAATGACATCTTCAGGGATCTCCTAGATACATTCGTGGTGATTTATTTGGATGATATTCTAATTTTTCTAACGCCACAGAGGAACATCAGGGACATGTGAGAATGGTCTTGGAACGTCTAAGACAAAATCATCTTTACATCAAACTTGAAAAGTGTGAATTCCATAGGACCGAAATTCAATTTCTGGGGTATGTACTGTCTACACAAGGAATTAGTATGGATGGAAGCAAGACCCAAGCCATCAAGGATTGGCCAAGTCCTAGAAATGTGAAGGAGGTGCAGCGCTTCATCGGGTTTGCCAACTTCTATAGACGTTTCATTAGGAATTTCTCTGAGGTAGTGTCACCTATCACCCAACTTACCCGGAAAGAGTCTAGGTTCTCCTGGACCCCCCAAGCCCAGGAAGCATTTTCCCGTCTGAAAGATAAATTTACCACTGCACCTATCTTAGTACATCCCAACCCCGAACTTGCCTTCATAATAGAGGTGGATGCTTCAGACTGTGCCGTTGGAGCTATACTCTCTCAGAGAACAGGTGAGAAGAATGTCTTGCATCCCTGTGCCTTCTTTTCCCAGCAGTTGTCTTCGGCTGAGAGGAACTACGATGTGGGCAATAGAGAGTTGTTGGCCATTATTGCCGCCTTCAAAGAATGGAGACACCTTCTTCAGGGTGCTGCACAGCAAATAGTCGTCCTGACAGACCATCGTAACCTTGAATTTATCAGGTCGGCTAAGTGCCTGACTCCTCGCCAGGCTCGCTGGAATCTTTTCTTAAACCAATTTAATTTTATCATTTCTTATAGACCAGGATCGCGCAATGGAAAGGCTGATGCACTCTCTAGGATTTATTCAGCAGAGACACGTCCACTTACTCCTCCTAAGACTATTCTTCCTGACTCTAGATTCCTGGGAGTGATTCATAATCAAGACCTACTTAAGGACATCAAGGAAGCATACCATGCGGATTCCTTTTTGGCACAACCCCCAAGGGACGTAAGTCTTGTTTTTAAGAATGGTGTGTGGATTCAGGGACAACGTCTGTATATTCCTGAAACAGTCAGATTGAGAGTATTGCAACTCATTCACGATTCCAAGATAGCTGGGCATAGAAGAATTCTAAAGACACAGGAATTTCTTTCTCGTTTCTTTTGGTGGCCCACTTGCAGGAAGGATGTTTTAAACTATGTCACTTCATGTGAAGTCTGTGCAAGATGCAAAACACCTCGCTCCTCACCAACTGGTCTGTTGCAACCCCTTCCCACCCCGTCCCGCCCGTGGGGATCCATTTCTATGGACTTCATTGTGGAGTTACCAACCTCTCAAGGGAAGAACACCATTCTAGTGGTGGTTGATCGTTTAACAAAAGCAGCTCATTTTATCCCTTGTGTCGGCTTACCCACTGCAAGACAGACATCAGATTTGATGATTAAAAATGTGTTTCGCTTACATGGAGTACCAGATGAGGTTATTTCGGATCGAGGGGTGCAATTCACTTCAAGGTTTTGGCAAAATTTCTGTGCAGCATAGGACATTAAAGTAAACCTTTCTTCTGCTTTTCATCCTCAGACTAATGGACAGACGGAACGAACCAATCAGACCTTGGAGCAGTATCTTCGCTGCTTTATCTGCCACCTACAGGATGATTGGGTGGATCTACTTCCACTGGCTGAGTTCTCTTATAACAACTCTCAGAGCGCCTCCACTAAGCAGTCTCCTTTTTACTCCAATTTAGGTTATCATCCTAATATTCTTCCTCGATTTCCCATAGAAACGCCTTTGCCAGCAGTGGCTGAAAGAATCACGTCTTTACAAAGGAATATGGATCTTCTAAAGGGAAATCTGGAATTGGCTCAGGAAAGGTACAAGAAAGCCGCAGATAAATTTCGTAAACCTGCACCAGCTTTCAAGGTAGGAGACCTGGTCTGGCTGTCAACCAGAAATCTTAAGTTAAGAATTCCATCATCTAAGTTGGGACATAAATACATTGGACCTTATAAAATCAGTAAAATTATAAGTGCTGTCGCTTGTCGTCTTCAACTGCCCAGAACTATGAGAATCCACCCTGTCTTTCATGTATCCCTACTAAAGGCTGCGACACCCAATACGTTTCCTGGACGTTCTTCTCCTTGCCCTGACCCAGTGCTAGTCGATGGTCAGGAAGAATTTGTGGTGGAAAGGATTCTAGATTCCAGGTTGTATAGAAATCAGTTACAATATCTGATTAAATGGCAGGGCTACCCAGTGGAGGACAACTCATGGGAACCAGTCAATAACGTTAATGCTCCTCGCTTGCTCCGTCAGTTTCATCAGAGGTACCCACACAAGCCTGGTCTGAGGTCATCCGGAGGATGTCCCTAAGGGGGGAGTAATGTAAGGTTCTGTGTACATGTTCCTGAAACTCAGTTTTTCCGTCAGCCATTTTACTTTCTGTCTTGCTGCAGCTATCTTGCCCTCAGTCAATATGGAGTTTCCAGCTTGCATGTTCCCGCCCTGATTCTCTCCTCTTGCTTCTTAAGCAGCCACAGCTGAGCAATCAGTGCTTCAGAATCAAGCCTGCAGTGTACCTGTGACCTGTCTCCTGGAAGCCTTGGACCTTGTACTCCAGTTATTTCCTATTGTGGAACTTTGGAACACTCGTGGACTTTGGAAGCTTGCTATTTGATAAATCCACGTTTGCATGGACTTATGGTAACAGAGAAGAGATCCTGAACCTGTTGTGGAGAGTGATTGCTGAGCTTAAGTTACTCTGGCCTGCTGTGTCTCCTGCTTTAGTATCTGCAAACTGTGTGACTATTATTGCCACTTGTATGAAGTAATACAAGACCTTCTATATCAAACCTGTGACTCCTGTGTTTTCATCGCACCCAAGCACAAGACACTATATGAACTGTACTCCTTACATTACACATGTATCACATACAAGTTGGCTCCCAAATCAGCCATTTGTAGTGACCGTGTGTAATATTCTAGTCCATTTACAATGGGCAAGGCACGTGGCTAGGGACGGGAAGTGGACGTGATGGTGATAGTGCATGATGAGGCCGAGGCCATGGCCAAGCTGAAATTGGGCCACCAAAAACACATACATCTTCTCACTGTCCGAAGTCCTAGGGGACCATGGCAAGACAGCACTATTGAAGCCCGAGCAGTGTGAAAAGGTTGCTAGTTGGATAGCGGACAATACTTCCAGTTACTTATCCAACACCACCAGCACCCTGTCTTCCACATGGTTAAGTCAGAGTAGCCGTGAATCTAGACCATATATTCCTCACCCTGATCCTCCTTCCTCCCACCATGCTGAGTGCCCTGAGACAACTGATCCCACACTCGGACACTCCGAAGAGCTGTTCAGTTTTCCATTTGGAGATTGGTGCCTCTCTACTGGTCCACTTGAAGCGGGGCAAGATGATATTCCATGTAGCGATGCACAAACCTTTGATCAGCTACGGTTACAAGAGGTGGACGATGATGAGACACAATTGCCGGAAAGTCAGGAGGAGCACCAGGGTGCAGAAGTGGAAGATGAGGTGGTGGATGATATAGTAGCAGACCCAACCTGGCAGGAGGACATGCAGAGCAAGGACAGCAGCATCACAAGGAGGTAGGCGTAGCACCAGTTCAGGCAGGAAGAAGCAGTGTGGTGGCTGCAGACAGAAGGCATGCAACCATTCCCCGTAACACCAACATGACGGAAGTTGCCATTCCAACTGTTAGGTCTTCCCGAGTATGGTTATTTTTTAAAGACTCTGCCGATAACCACAAACAGGCCATTTGCAACACCTATCATGCCAGCATCAGCAGGGGTAGCAAAACTACCAGCCTTACCACCACCAGCATGATCAGCAGCAGGCTGTGCTTAAGCTAATTTGCTTTGGTGACAAACCGCGCAATGCTGAAGAGTTGTTGACAGCTCTGAAAGAGCAGGCAGATGTGTGGCTAAATCTCCAGCCAGGCATGGTTGTGTGTGACAATGGAAGAAACCTGGTGGCGGCTCTGAGACGAGGCGAACTGACACACGTGCCATGCCTGGCCCATGTGTTTAGCCTCGTTGTTCAACGTTTTCTAAAAAGCTACCCGGAGCTGCCAGATTTGCTGGTGAAAGTACGCCACTTGTGTGCCCATTTTAGAAAGTCAGCTACAGATTCAGCCACCCTTGCCGTGCTTCAGCAGCGATTGCAGATTCCGGCTCACCGACTGGTGTGTGATGTCCCCACGTGTTGGGCACTGCATATGTTGGAAAGGATTTGTGAGCAGAAGCGGACAGTTGTTGAATATTAGCATCAACAAGGCCATCGTTTTTCAGGTTTGACTCCACACATAAGACCTCAGGAGTGGACATGGATGTCAGACATATGGAACATCCTCCATCACCATTCCACTCATCTGCATTCTGAAAAACTCTCAGCTTACAATGAAAGAGGATGCATTACAGGCGGAGCATGAGGACATGGATCAAGGAACCATACAGGGTGATTACACACAGCCCAGCCTCATGTCATCCCAATGTGGATTGGTTGACAATGAGGAAGAAGAGGAGGAGGAAGACCAGAAGCTACTTTCATGCACTATAGACTGTACTATAAGCACAACTGTCATACCGTCTGTTCAGCGTGGATGGCCTGAAGACAGGGAGGAAGAGGAGGAGGACACCTTGGTCAGTCGTCATGTTGGTGAGGACACAGAAGGCTTGCCTGTTACCAGTCTGGCATGCATGGCTGACTTTATGTTGTGTTGCCTTTCCCATGACCCTCGTATTGTAAAAATATTGGGTAACAGTCATTACTGGGTAGTGACACTTTTAGACCCACGCTACAAGGAGAACTTTCAATCTCTTGTTCCAGAGGCAGACAGGTGTACTAAAATGGTGCTGTACCAGAGGGCCATTGTTTCAGAATTATTAAAAAAATTCCCATCTCAAAACGCTGGCGGCAGAGATAACAGTTCGTTGGTCAACCAAGCAGGACAGGCGAGAGAGACACAACTCCAATCCAGCAGAGGCAGGGGAACAGTTTTCTCAGACCCTCCCATCGCCCAGGCCCTGCGGTATGGGGTAATCTCACAAGGAATGCAATGTTTTCTAAGATGCTGAGGGAGTACCTTGCTGATCGTACCAACGTCCTACATGATTCCTCAGTGCCTTTTAATTATTGGGTATCAAAGCTGGACATGTGGCATGAACTGGCTCTCTATGCCTTGGAGGTCCTGGCCTGCCCAGCCGCTAGCGTTTTGTGGGTTTTTAGTGCCACTGGTGGAATTATCACAGATAAGCGCATTCGCCTTTCAACGCAAAATGCAGACAGGCTGACTCTTATAAAAATGAACAAGTGATGGATTGGGCCAGACTTCCCGACACCACCAAATGATGACAGCAAAACATAACCTTCAATGTAGTGTCTTTTGGGAGGTTCCTAATTTTGGCTATTTGGTGTCCTGCTCCTCCTTCTCCTCATCCTCACCGTCCACCAACACTCGAACACCAGGGTGAACTTATTCCCTCATGCTCCAGCCACTCTATTTTTTGGCAAGAGTGTTATGATGCCAGTCACCAAATTTAAAAAAATTTGTACCCCCCCAAGGGGAAATGTTTGCCAGCCCATACACTTAGTGTACAAGTCTAGGAGACCCGCTCCTTTACATTGGGCCTATTTTTTAATGAGGCCTTCCTCCGCGTCTCATCAACCACCGCCACTAGATCAAAAGGGTTAACATGTTCCGTGCTGCTACAGCCAGTGTTGAATTATTAACAAGGGTCGGTGGTTATGCTGGGCGTAAAATATTTGTTCAAAAAAGATTGAGGTGTACCCTACAGAAAAAAATGTTTGCATTCCAAATCTAGGAGACGCGCTGCTTTAAATTGGGCATAGTTTTGAACCCCTCTCTGACATTAGACGTACTATCCCGTCCATAAAACCCGTGCCATTCTGCCCATGGACGGGATAGTACGTCATAGGCGATCAGCTGCGCTCCTAAGGGGAGCGCAGCTAATCGCCGCCGGGTGTCAGCTGATTATCACAGCTGACACCCGTGACTGTGTGTCAGGAGCGGTCACGGACCGCTCCCGGCACATTAACCCCTAGCACACCGCGATCAAACATGATCGCGGTGTACTGGGGGCACAGGGAAGCATCGCGCAGGGAGTGGGCTCCCTGCGCGCCCCCCTGAGACCCTCAGACCAGCGCGATGTGATCGCGCTGTTCTGAGGGCTTCCTCCCTCCCAGGACCCGGATCCAAGATGGCGCCGGGGTCCTGGAGGGAGGCGGCTTCCTCAGTGCCTGCTGAGAGCAGGCACTGAGAAGCCTGCTGCACTGCCTGAGCGATCGCTGGTGTGACAGTGTGCTGTGCACACTGTCACACCAGCGATTTGATAAAATACAGTGATGTCCCACCCTGGGAAAAAGTAAAAAAGTTAAAAAAATAAAAATAAACATGTTATAAAAAAAATCCAAAATAAATAAAAAAAAAAAAAATATTCCCCAATAAATTAATTTCTTCCTGTAAATAAAAAAACCAAAACAATAAAAGTACACATATTTGGTATCGCCGCGTCCGTAACGACCCCCCCTATAAAACTGTCCCACTAGTTAACCCCTTTAGTGAACCCCTTAAAAAAAAAAAAAAAAAAACGAAGCAAAAAATCAATGCTTTATCATCATACCGCCGAACAAAAAGTGGAATAACACGCGATCACAAAGACCGATATAAATAATCATGGTACCGCTGAAAACGTCATCTTGTCCCGCAAAAAACGAGCCGCCATACAGCATCATCAGCGAAAAAATAAAAAAGTTATAGCTCGCAGAATAAAGCGATGCAAAAATAATTATTTTTTATATAAATTGTTTTTATTCTATAAAAGCGCCAAAACATAAAAAAATTATATAAATGAGGTATCGCCATAATCGTTCTGACCCGAAGAATAAAACTGCATTATCAATTTTACCACACGCGGAACAATAAAAACGCCTCCCCCAAAAGAAATTCATGAATTGCTGATTTTTGTTCATTCTAACCTCCCAAAAATCGAAATAAAAAGCGATCAAAAAATGTCACCTGCTCAAAAATGGTACAAATAAAAACGTCAACTCATACCGCAAAAAATAAGACCTCACATGACTCTGTGGGCCAAAATATGCAAAAATTATAGCTCTCAAAATGTGGCGATGCAAAAAACTATTTTTGCAATAAAAAGCGTCTTTTAGCGTGACAGCTGCCAATCATAAAAACCCGCTATAAATAGTAAATCAAACCCCCTTTATCACCCCCTTAGTTAGGGAAAAATAATAAAATTAAAAAAATGTATTTATTTCCATTTTCCCATTAGGGTTAGGGTTAGGGTTGCGGCTAAAGTTAGGGTTAGGGTTGGCGCTAACGTTAGGATTAGGGTTAGGGTTGGGATTAGGGGTGTGTTAGGCTTAGGTTTGTGGTTAGGGTTGGGACTAGGGTTAGGGGTGTGTTGGGGTTAGGGTTGGAGTTAGAATTGGGGGGTTTCCGCTGTTTAGGCACATCAGGGGCTCTCCAAATGTGACATGGCGTCTGATCTCAATTCCAGCCAATTCTGCGTTGAAAAAGTCAAACGGTGCTCCTTCACTTCTGAGCTCTGCCATGCGTCCAAACAGTAGTTTATCCCCACATATGGGGTATCAGCGTACTCTGGACCCCAAGAGTTATTGTGCAATTTGTCCTATTTCTTCTGTTACCCTTGGGAAAATAAAAAACTGGGGGCGAAAATATCATTTTTGTACAAAAAAAAAATATTTTTTTTTTTTTACGGCTGTACATTATAAACTTCTGTGAAGCACTTGGGGCTTCATAGCGCTCACCACACACCTAGATAAGTTCCTTGTGGGGTCTATTTTCCAAAATGGGGTCACTTGTTGGGGATTTCCACTGTTTAGGCGCATCAGGGGCTCTCCAAATGCGACATGACGCCCCCAGACCATTCCATCAAAGTCTGCAATCCAAAACGTCACTACTTCCCTTCCGAGCCCCAACGTGTACCCATACAGTAGTTTTCTCCCACATATTGGGTATCAGCGTACTCAGGACAAATTGGACAACAACTTTTGGGGTCCAATTTCTCCTGTTACTCTTGTAAAAATAAAATATTGGGGCGAAAAAATCATTTTTGCAAAAAAAAAAAAAGATTTTTTATTTTTACGGCTGTGCGTTATAAACTTCTGTGAAGCACTTCGGGGTTCAAAGTGCTCACCACACATCTAGATAAGTTCCTTGTGTGGTCTATTTTCCAAAATGGGGTCACTTGTGGGGGGTTTCCACTGTTTAGGCGCATCAGGGGCTCTCCAAATGCGACATGACGCACCCAGACCATTCCATCAAAGTCTGCAATCCAAAACGTCACTACTTCCCTTCCGAGCCCTGACGTGCGCCCATACAGTAGTTTTCTCCCACATATTGGGTATCAGCGTACTCAGGACAAATTAGACAACAACTTTTGGGGTCCAATTTCTCCTGTTACCCTTGTGAAAATAAAATATTGGGGGCGAAAAAATCATTTTTGTAAAAAAAAAAAAGATTTTTTATTTTTACGGCTGTGCGTTATAAACTTCTGTGAAGCACTTCGGGGTTCAAAGTGCTCACCACACATCTAGATAAGTTCCTTGTGGGGTCTATTTGCCAAAATGGGGTCACTTGGGGGGGGTTTCCACTGTTTAGGTGCATCAGGGGCTCTCCAAATGTGACATGACGCCCCCAGACCATTCCATCAAAGTCTGCAATCCAAAACGTCACTACTTCCCTTCCGAGCCCCGACGTGTGCCCATACAGTAGTTTTCGCCCTCATATTGGGTATCAGTGTACTCAGGACAAATTGGACAACAACTTTTGGGTTCCAATTTCTTCTGTTACCCTTGTGAAAATAAATATTGGGGGCGAAAAAATCATTTTTGTAAAAAAAAAAAAAGATTTTTTATTTTACGGCTGTACGTTATAAACTTTAGTGAAACACCTGGGGGTTCAAAGTTCTCACCACACATCTAGATAAGTTCCTTGAGGGGTCTAGTTTCCAAAATGGTGTCATTTATGGGGGTTTCCACTGTTTAGGCAGATCAGGAGCTCTCCAAACACGACATGGCGTCCAGCCAATTCTGCGTTGAAAAAGTCAGACGGCGCTCCTTCCCTTCCAAACTCTGCCATGCACCCAAACAGTGGTTTACCCCCACATATGGAGTATCAGCGCACTCAGGACAAATTGCACAATAACTTTTGGAGTCTTGTTACCCTTGGAAAAATAAAAATTGGGGTGAAAAGATAATTTTTGTGGAAAAAATATGATTTTTAAATTTTACGGCTCTACGTTATAAACTTGTGTGAAGCACTTGGGGGTTCAAATTGCTCATCAAAAATCTAGATAAGTTCCTTAGGGGGTCTAGTTTCCCAAATGGGGTAATTTGTGGGGGGTTTCCACTGTTTAGGCACATCAGGGGCTCTCCAAATGCAACATGGCATCCAAACTCAATTCCAGCCAATTTTGATTAGAAAAAGTCAAATGGTGCTCCTTCCATTCCGAGCTCTGCCGTGCGCCCAAACAGTAGTTCCCCCCCACTATGGGGTATCAGCGTACTCAGGACAAATTGTACAACAACTTATGTGGTCCAATTTCTCCTGTTACCCTTGGGAAAATAAAAAATTAGTGACTAAAAGATAATTTTTGTGGGAAAAAAATAGGATTTTTTATTTTCATGCCCGGGCATTATAAACTTGTGTGAAGCACTTGGGGGTTCAAAGTGCTCACAAAAGATCTAGATAAGTTCCTTAGGGGGTCTAGTTTCCAAAATGGGGTCACTTGTGGGGGGTTTCCACTGTTTAGGCTCATCTGGGGCACTGCAAACGGAACATGACCCCCATTAACGTCTGCATTCCAAAACGTTACTACTTCCTTTCCAAGCCCTGCCGTGCGCCCAAACAGTTTCCCCCCCCCCACATATGGGGTATCAGCGTACTCAGGACAAATTGGACAACAACTTTTGGGGTCCAATTTCCTTGGGAAAATTCAAAAATTTGGGACTAAAAAATCATTTTTGTGGAAAATTTATATTTTTTTTTTCACACCCAGGCTTTATAAACTTTTGTGAAACACTTGAGGGTTCAAAGTGCTCACAACAGATCTAGATAAGTACCTTAGGGGGTCTAGTTTCCAAAATGGTGTCACTTGTGGGGGGTTTCCACTGTTTAGGCGCATCAGGGGCTCTCCAAACGCGACATGGCATCCAATCTAAATTCCAGCCAATTTTAGTTTGAAAAAATCAAACGTCGCTCCTTCCCTTACGAGCTCTGCCGTGTGCCCAAACAGTGGTTTTCCCCCACATATGGGGTATTGGCGTACTCAGGAGAAATTGCATAACAACCTTATCTGTCCATTTTCTCCTTTTACCCTTGTGAAAATAAAAAAAAAGTTTGTAAAAGATAATTTTTGTGGCTAAAAAGTAAAATATTCATTTTTTCCTTCCACGTTGCTTTAGTTACTGTGAAGCATCTGAAGGGTTAATAAACTTCTTGAATGTGATTTTGAGTACCTTGAGGGGTGCAGTTTTTAGAATGGTGTCACTTTTGGGTATTTTCTGCCATATAGACCCCTCAAAGTGACTTCAAATGTGAGGTGGTCCCTAAAAAAAATGGCTTTGTAAATTTTGTTGTAAAAATGAGAAATCGCTGGTCAACTTTTAACCCTTATAACTTCCTAACAAAAAAAAATTTTGGTTCCAAAATTGTGCTGATGTAAAGTAGACATGTGGGAAATGTTATTTCTTAACTATTTTGTGTGATATATTTCTCTGTTTTAAGGGAATAAAAATTCAAAGTTTGAAAATTGCAAAATTTTAAAAATTTTCGCCATATTTGCGTTTTTTTCAAAAATAAACGCAAGTTATATCGAAGAAATTTTACCACTAACATGAAGTACAATATGTCACGAGAAAACAATCTCAGAATCGCGAAGATCCGTTGAAGCGTTCCAGAGTTATAACCTCATAAAGAGACAGTGGTCAGAATTGTAAAAATTGGCCCGGTCATTAACGTGCAAACCACCCTTGGGGGTGAAGGGGTTAATCAGGCCTTCCTCCACGTGTCATCACCCGCCGCCACTGGATCACCAGCGTTAACGTATTCGGTGCTTCTTCAGCCAGTGTCGAATTCCGAACAAGGGTGGGTGGTTTTGATGGGCGTAAAATACTCGTTATGAAAAAAGGGTACTAGTGGGTCTTTTCTGACATCCCCTGCCTTTCCCTACATTGGTAAGTGTTGCCCCATTGCATTTATTTATATATTTATGATGGTAATTGAACCTGTATCTGCACCTTATTGCTATTGAAGCAACTTTTTACCAGGGCATTGCTGCACTTAGCTGGCAGAGGACATCAGAATTTCTCCCCCTATTTACCATTTTCCTTTGTATCGTGTCATGTTTGTAATTGTATTTATTGAGACTTCTTATGACCTTTTTCTTAATGATTGAATAAAATTTGCATTTTATCTTTATGCTCCATTTTCTCCTTCTTCCTCGTTATGAAAAAGGTTCAGGTGTACCCCACAGGAGAAAATGTTTGCCAGCCCATACACTTAGTGTATGGGCATTACAAGTCTAGGAGACCCGCTCCTTTTTTATGGGCCATTTTTTTTTAAGAGGCCCTCCTCCATGTTTCTTCCAAGAGGGGATTAGGGTTATTGGGGTGCATATGACTTGGTAGCAGGGCAGGCCTTGCAGTCAATGCATAAGAAAACAGAATGGGAGTACAAAATTAATAATGTGAATTAGATTTTCCTGTACAAATCCAGTACCTGGGTTCAAAGGCTTATTGGGGTGCATATGACTTGGCAGCAGGGAAAGACTTGCTGTCAATGTACAATAAAACAGTGTGGGAGTACAAAATGAATAATTTGAAGTGGATTTTCCTGTGCCCATCCAGTACCTGGGTTCAAAGGCTTATTGGGGTGCATATGACTTGATAGCAGGCCAGGCCTTGCAGTCAATGCATAAGAAAACAGTATGGGAGTGCAAAATGAATAATGTGAAGTGGATTTTACTGTGCACATCCAGTACCTGTTTTCAAAGGCTTATTGGGATACATATGACTTAGCAACAGTGCAGGCCTTGCAGTCAATGTATAATAAAACAGAATGGGAGTACGAAATGAATAATGTGAAGTGGATTTTTAGGTGGCCATCCAGTATGTGGCTTGAAAAGCTTATTGAGGTGCATGTAACTTTGGGGCAGGCCAGGCCTTGCATTCAATGCAACATTTTTTCAGGAAGCCCTCCTATACCTCTCGTGAAAGGGGTATTGGGGTGCATCCTAATTCTTGGCAGCCCATCCACTCACTGCATGGGCAATAACAGCATAGGAAAACCACTGTTTAATAATGGCCCTTTAAGAAGATTAATCCTGCCTGATGCCCCTGTAAAAATAGGCTCGGTGACTTTAAGAGTCCCTCCTTCATAAATGAAACAAGATGTGTCTTCTTGTGTGTCATACACCACATGGCCAGCTAGGGTTGTTAAATGTTGCAATGACATTTCCCAGTGAATGCATTTGTATTGGTTGAAAGCAATGATAAAGTTGCAAAATGCCTCAAAAACGCTGTATGTGAACATGTTCCTCCACCACTTGGGCTATTTTTTTGGGGGGAGTTAATTATTTTGGCTAAGATAAAAGTCATTAACCTGGAAAGGATGTTCCTTAACATATTTCCCAGCAAAATCCATTTTGGTTTCGTTTTTGTAGGTTTTTTGGTGCACCTGTAAAAAGGGCATGAAACTCTGACAATATTGTTTAGAGCTGTGACCTAGGAGTCAAAAATGCTTCCAGGGGCATTTGCCATGATGTTCCCGTGTCATTTGAGCAGTCTTTCCATCATTTTCAGACGTTTTTAGACCTTAAAACGACCCCCAGGGGGGATCGCAGTAAAAATGCTCTGGTCTCCCATAGACTTACATTGGGCTCGTTGTTCTGTCAGAGTACCCGAGTGTTCCAATTTGCTCGACCCGAGCAACGAGCACCCGAGCATTTCAGTGCTTGCCCATCACTACTTATTTTCAATGTGGGTTGAACATTTTTGGTTGCATGTATATGTATACTGTTGCCCAATTAATCAGTATACAAAACCTCAGATACAGAAACCATATTCAACAAGAATAGTCCTAAGGTTGTTTACCAGGGCTAGAATGGGCTATAGCCCTATGGAGCTACCAATTAACATTAGAACATAGAAACACGGAGCACATAAGCCAGAAAAATTAAGTAGTAATTAAAAAGATATATTTTTAATGACAAGTTAATTCATAAGACAGTACAAAACATATCTCAAAATATTTTTATCAAAAACAGAGCTGTTCAAATGGTGCACCAAAAATATGGTGTTACCCCACATACAGTACAGACCAAAAGTTTGGACACACCTTCTCATTCAACGATTTTTCTGTATTTTCATGACTGTGAAAATTGTAGAATCACACTGAAGGCATCAAAACTATGAATTATCACATGTGGAATTATACATTAAAACTTAAAAAAAAGTGTGAAACAATTGAAAATATGTCTTATATTCTAGGTTCTTCAAAGTAGCCACCTTTTGCTTTGATTACTACTTTGCACGCAGAAAAGGTGAACGGATGGACTCTACATGCCTGGTTCCCACCGTGAAGCATGGAGGAGGTGGTGTGATGGTGTGGGGGTGCTTTGCTGGTGACACTGTTGGGGATTTTTTCAAAATTGAAGGCATACTGAAGCAGCATGGCTACCACAGCATCTTGCAGCAGCATGCTATTCCATCCGGTTTGCGTTTAGTTGGACCATCATTTATTTTTCAACAGGACAATGACCCCAAACACACCTCCAGACTGTGTAAGGGCTATTTGACCAAGAAGGAGAATGTTGGGGTGCTACGCCAGATGACCTGGCCTCCACAGTCACCAGACCTGAACCCAATCGAGATGGTTTGAGGTGAGCTGGACTGCTCACCGCTTCAATTTTGAATAAATCCCCAACAGTGTCACCAGTAAAGCACCCCCACACCATCACACCACCTCCTCCATGCTTCACGGTGGGAACTAGGCATGTAGAGTCCATCCGTTCACCTTTTGTGTGTGCAAAGCAGTAATCAAAGCAAAAGGTGTCTTCTTTGAAGAACCTAGAATATAAGACATATTTTCAGTTGTTTCACACTTTTTTGTAAAGT
This sequence comes from Oophaga sylvatica, assembly GCA_033576555.1. Lineage (NCBI taxonomy): Eukaryota > Metazoa > Chordata > Amphibia > Anura > Dendrobatidae > Oophaga > Oophaga sylvatica. Next base: position 101,777,149 of record JARQOD010000001.1, read on the forward strand.
GTAATGTATAATTCCACATGTGTTAAATTATAGTTTTGATGCCTTCAGTGTGATTCTATTTTCATAGTCATGAAAATACAGAAAAATCTTTGAATGAGAAGGCTGTCCAAACTTTTGGTCTGTACTGTACATGAACACGGGAAAGAAAACACAGAAGCATAATCCTCAATCAAGTAAAGTAAATGTATCAAGTGACAGTGCTACTAATTATGCAAAAAAGAATTAAAAAATGACAGACTAACTATCACCACATAAAGAGCAATACATAGTACCATTTGGTTTATTAGGTCAGTGATCATTCCAGTTTTTTAACCCTTTATTCCATGGGATGTACTATTCCGTCCATGTGACCAGGTACTTAATTGCCAGGGACGGAATAGTACGTCCCATGCGATCAGCTGCGCTCCCAGAGGGAGCGCAGCTGATCGCGGCCGGGTATCAGCTAATTATCACTGACACTCGGCCCTATGTGCCAGGAGTGGTCACGGACCGCTCAAAGCAAATTAACCCCTGGCACACCGCGATCAAAAATGATAGTGGTGTACCGGGGGCACAGGTGAGCATCGCGCAGGGAGGGGGTTCCCTGCGCGCTTCCCTGAGACCCTCAAAACAGCACGATGTGTCGCGCTGTTCTGAGGGACTCTCCTCACTGCAGAACCCCAGATCCAAGATGGCCACCGGGTCCTGCAGGGAGGCGGCATCCTCAGCGCCTGCTGATAGCAGGCACTGAGGAAGCCTGCAGCAGTGCCTGTGCGATCGCTGGTGAGACAGAGTGCTGTGCACACTGTCACACCAGCGATCTGACCCTACACAGTGATGTCCCACCCTGGGACAAAGTAAAAATGTAAAAAAAATAAAAATAAACATTTGTAAAAAAAATTCCTAAATAATGAAAAAAAATAAAATATTCCCCAATAAATTCACTTCTTTAATGTAAAAAAAACCCCACAACAATAAAAGTACACATATTTAGTATCGCCGCGTCCGTAACGACCCGTACCATAAAACTGTCCCATTAGTTAACCCCGTTAATGAACCCCTTAAAAAAAAAAAAATCAAGGCTAAAAAAAAATGATTTATCATCATACCGCAAAATGAAAAGTGGAATAACATGCGATCAAAAAGACGGATATAAATAAACATGGTACCGCTGAAAACAACATCTTATCCCACAAAGAAAAGATGCCATATAGCATCATCAGCGAAACAATAAAAAAGTTATAGCTCGCAGAATAAAGCGATGCAAAAATAATTATTTTTTATATATAATCGTTTTTATTGTATAAAAGCGCCAAAACATAAAAAAATTATATAAATGAGGTATCACTGTAATCCTACTGACCCGAAGAATACAACTGCATTATCAATTTTACCACACGCGGAATGGTATAAACGCCCACCCCCCAAGAGAAATTCATGAATTGCTGGTTTTTGTTCATTCTGCCTCCCAAAAATCGTAATAAAAAGCGATCAAAAAATGTCATGTGCCCAAAAAGGGTACCAATAAAAACATCACCTCGTCCCGCAAAAAATAAGATCTCATATGACTCTGTGTGCCAAAATATAGAAAAATTATAGCTCTCAAAATGTGATGATGCAAAAACTACTTTATGCATTAAAAAGCGTCTTTGAGCTTGTGACAGCTGCCAATCACAAAAACCCACTATAAATAGTAAATCAAACCCCCCTTTATCACCCCCTTAGTTAGGGAAAAATAATAAAATTAAAAAAACATTTATTTCCATTTTCCCATTAGGGTTAGGGTTAGGGTTGGGGCTAAAGTTAGGGTTGGGACTAGGGTTACGGGTGTGTTAGGGTTAGGTTTGTGGTTAGGGTTATGATTAGGGTTGGGATTAGTGTTAGGGGTGTGTTGGGGTTAGGGTTGGAGTTAGAATTGGGGTTTTTACTGTTTAGGCCCATCAGGGGCTCTCCAAATGTGACATGGCGTCTGATCTCAATTCCAGCCAATTCTGCGTTGAAAAAGTCAAACGGTGCTCCTTCCCTTCAGAGCTCTGCCATGCGCCCAAACAGTAGTTTACCCCTACATATGGGGTATCAGCATACTCAGGACAAATTGCACAATAACTCTTGGGGTTCAATTTCTTCTGTTACCCTTGGGAAAATAAAAAATTGGGGGCGAAAATATTGTTTTTTTTTTTAAAAAATGATTCTTTTGTTTTTACGGCTGTACGTTATAAACTTCTGTGAAGCACTTGGGGCTTCATAACGCTCACCACAGATCTAGATATGTTCCTTGTGGGGTTTATTTTCCAAAATGTGGTCAATTGTGGCAGGTTTCCACTGTTTAGGCACATCAGGGGCTCTCCAAATGCGACATGATGCCCTCAGACCATTCCATCAAAGTCTGCAATCCAAAACGTCATTACTTCCATTCCGAGCCCCGACGTGTGCCCATATAGTAGTTTTCTCCCACATATTGGGTATCAGCGTACTCAGGACAAATTGGACAACAACTTTTGGGGTCCAATCTCTACTGTTATCCTTGTGAAAATAAAATATTGGGGACGAAAAAAATTATTTTTGTAAAAAAAAAAGGATTTTTTATTTTTACGGCTGCACGTTATAAACTTCTGTGAAGCATTTCGGGGTTCAAAGTGCTCACCACACATATCTAATTTCTCCTGTTACCCTTGGGAAAATAAAAAGTTGGGGACTAAAAGATCATGTTTGTGGAAAAAATATGATTTTTTTATTTTCATGTTCAAGCATTATAAACTTTAGTGAAACACCTGGGGTTCAAAGTTCTCACCACACATCTAGATAAGTTCCTTGAGGGGTCTAGTTTCCAAAATGGTGTCATTTGGGGGGTTTCCACTGTTTAGGCAGATCAGGAGCTCTCCAAACACAACATGGCATCCAGCCAATTCTGCTTTGAAAAAGTCAAACGGCGCTCCTTCCCTTCCGAGCTCTGCCATGCACACAAACAGTGGTTTACCCCCACCTATGGGGTATCAGTGCACTCAGGACAATTTGCATAATACATTTTGGGGTCTTGTTACCCTTGGGAAAATAAAAATTGGGGTGAAAAGATCATTTTTGTGGAAAATTGCTCACCACAGATCTAGATAAGTTTCTTAGGGGGTTTAGTTTCCAAAATGGGGTCACTTGTGGGGGGTTTCCACTGTTTAGGCACATCAGGGGCTCTCCAAATGCAACATGGCGTACAATCTCAATTCCAGCCAATTTTGGTTGGAAGAAGTCAAATGGTTCTCCTTCCATTCCGAGCTCTGCCGTGCGCCCAAACAGTGGTTCCCCCCACATATGGGGTATCAGCATACTCAGGACAAATTGGACAACAACTTTAGTGGTCCAATTTCTCCTGCTACCCTTGGGAAAATAAAAAATTGGTGACTAAAAGATAGTTTTTGTGGGAAAAAAAATTGAATTTTTTATTTTCATGCTCGAGCATTATAAACTTGTGTGAAGCACTTGGGGGTTCAAAGTGCTCACCACAGGTCTAGATAAGTTCCTTAGGGGGTCTAGTTTCCAAAATGGGGTCACTTGTGGGGGGGTTTCCACTGTTTAGGCACATCTGGGGCACTGCAAACGGAATATGACCCCATCAACGTCTGCATTCCAAACGTTATTGCTTCCTTTCCAAGCCCTGTCGTGCGCCCAAACAGTTTTACCCCCCACATATGGGGTATCAGCGTACTCAGGACAACTTGGACAACAACTTTTGGGTCCAATTTCCTTGGGAAAAATCAAAAATTTGGGGCTAAAAAATTATTTTTGTGGAAAATTGTTTTTTTGTTTTTTTTCACACCCAGGCATTATAAACTTTTGTGAAACACTTGGGGATTCAAAGTGCTCACAACAGATCTAGATAAGTTCCATAGGGGGTCTCGTTTCCAAAATGGTGTTACTTTTGGGGGGGTTTTCACTGTTTAGGTGCATCAGAGGCTGTCCAAACGCGACATGGCATCCAATCTCAATTCCAGCCAATTTTGGTTTGAAAAAGTCAAGCAGCGCTTCTTCCCTTACGAGCTCTGCCGTGTGACCAAACAGTGGTTTTCCCCCACATATGGGGTATTGGTGTGCTCAGGAGAAATTGCACAACAACTTTATCTGTCCATTTTCTCCTTTTACCCTTGTGAAAATAAAAAAAAGTTTGTAAAAGATCATTTTTGTGACTAAAAAGTTAAATATTAATTTTTTCCTAACATGTTGCTTCAGCTCCTGTGAAGCACCTGAAGGGTTAATAAACTTATTGAATGTGGTTTTGAGTACCTTGAGGGGTGCAGTTTTTAGAATAGTGTCACTTTTGGGTATTTTCTGCCATATAGACCCCTCAAAGTGACTTCAAATGTGAGGTGGTCCCTAAAAAAATGGCTTTGTAAATTTTGTTGTAAAAATGAGAAATCGCTGGTCAACTTTTAACCCTTATAATTTCCTAACAAAAAAACATTTGTGGGATATGTTATTTATTAACTATTTTGTGTGACATATTTCTCTGTTTTAAGGGAATAAATATTCAAAGTTTGAAAATAGCTAAATTTTCGTCATATTTGCATTTTTTAAAAAAATTAACGCAAGTTATATTGAATAAATTTTACCACTAACGTGAAGTACAATATGTCACGAGAAAACAATCTCAGAATCGCGAAGATCCGTTGAAGCGTTCCAGAGTTATAACCTCATAAAGAGACAGTGGTCAGAATTGTAAAAATTGGCCCGGTCATTAACCTGCAAACCACCCTTGGGAGTGAAGGGGTTAAATCATAATTATTTTTGAAATAATTTTTACATTTTGCCTTATATACAAGTAGTTACACAGGAAAATATGTTTCTTAACATTTTTTTCCTGTAAACTCTAATTTCTTTTCTATTTTGTTTTATTGTCATTCTTTAAAGTGGAGTAAAAGTGTGACACCATTGTTCTCAGCAGTGAACTTGGAGTCAAAATGTTTCCCATGCTTCCTTTCATTCAGCACTTTTTCCAACCATTTCAATATTTTTAATGTTCAAAGAAAAGAACACTAGCACCAGTCAACACGTAAAAACTCCCTGGAAAGATGAATAGACGTCCCAAATGTAGAGCTACAGTTGCTAATCAAACGGTGTTTGTGCTCTGCATAAAGTACTTAAATGTGCAAAACTGAAGAAAAAAAGATTCAGCACTCACCAGTTCAAAATAATGTGAAAAAGTCCTTTATTCCATACCTTGGGATTAGGACTAAAACATGATGTGCAGGTTACAGAGGCATGCAGGGAGAGGCAGAGTGTACGACGGCCATTTTGCGTATCAACACTTAAGTGGGTCCAAGTGTAAAATTAGTGAGAAGTCACTCCCTTATAAGAAGGGCTGGACATAAAGTGCATAGTGAAAAAAATACATTGTTATTTTATAAACAAAGTAAAAAATAATATTAGTGCAGCAATTACTTTTAAATTCAGTTTTAATAGTTGCATCGTGAATTCAGAGAAAAATAGATAAATCCAATTTATCATTCAATCCAATGGGACCTTGTGCTTTAATTTGCAGGGACCTTTAATTTTAGGGACCTTGTGCCTAAAAAGCAAGGTTTCCGGATCAGAACTGTGTCTTTCTTGCATATGCTTAATAAACCTCAAAGAGCCTTTCTCTGATTGGATTGAACGATCATGTTCATGAAATCATACATTTAAAGGTCTGATAGTTTTACCTACATAATAAAACATACAAGGACAAAATATTATATATACAACGAATCTAGTTTTACATGTAATAAAATCTGTAGTTTTATGTAGTATGGAGCCAATGCGTAAAGGGTTAATAGTTAAGTGAAGATGCCAACTGGGACAGCTGCCACATTTATAGTTATAGTTATCTTTTAAAGAGGGTTTTTCCAACCAATTATTTTTGTTTGAAAATAAACTATTATAAACCAAAATATCTCCTATATTATTGGTTCTACGATAAGAAAAGACAGGTTGCATTAAGTCTATTTTTTGTCAGTCCCTATCCACACTTAATACATGCTAGTTTTTTCTAATGGCTAAGTGTATAATTACAGTCATGGCCAAAAGTTTTGAGAATGATACAAATATTATATTTTCACATGATCTGCTGCCCTCTGGTTTTTTTGTGTGTTTGACAGATGTTTTTATCACAGACAGAAATATAATAATTGCAAACATATGAGTAACAAAAGCTTATATTGACAGTTAGAATGAGTTAATGCAGCAAGTCAATATTTGCAGTGTTGACCCTTCTTCTTCAGGACCTCTGCAATTCTCCCTGGCATGCTCTCAATCAACTTCTGGACCAAATCCTGACTGATAGCAGTCCATTCTTGCACAATCAATGCTTTCATTTTGTCAGAATTTTTAGGTTTTTGTTTGTCCACCCGTCTCTTGATGATTGACCACAAGTTCTCAATGGGATTAAGTTCTGGGGAGTTTCCAGGCCATGGACCCAAAATCTCTGTTTTGTTCCCTGAGCCATTTAGTTATCACCTTTGCTTTATGGCAAGGTGCTCCATCATGCTGGAAAAGGCATTGTTGATCACCAAACTGCTCTTGGAGGGTTGGGAGAAGTTGCTCTTGGAGGACATTCTGGTACCATTCTTTATTCATGGCTGTGTTTTTAGGCAAGACTGTGAGAGAGCCGATTCCCTTGGCTGAGAAGCAACCCCACACATGAATGGTTTCAGGATGCTTAACAGTTGGCATGAGACAAGACTGGTGGTAGAGCTCACCTTGTCTTCTCCAAATGAGGCGTTTTCCTGATGTCCCAAACAATCGAAAAGGGAATTCATCAGAGAAAATAACTTTACCCCAGTCCTCAGCAGTCCACTGCCTGTACCTTTTGCAGAATATCAGTCTGTCCATGATGTTTTTTCTGGAGAGAAGTGGCTTCTTTGCTGCCCTCCTTGAGACCAGGCCTTGCTCCAAGAGTCTCCGCCTCACAGTGCATGCAGATGCACTCACACCTGCCTGCTGTCATTCCTGAGAAAGCTCTGCACTGCTGGTAGCCCGATCCCGCAGCTGAAACACTTTTAAGAGACGGTCCTGGCACTTGCTGGTCTTTCTTGGGTGCCCTGGAGCCTTTTTGGCAACAATGGAACCTCTCTCCTTGAAGTTCTTGATTATGCGATAGATTGTTGACTGAGGTGTAATCTTTCTAGCTGCGATACTCTTCCCTGTTAGGCCATTTTTGTGCATTGCAATGATGACTGCACATGTTTCTTTAGAGATAACCATGGTTAACAGAAGAGAAACAATGATGCCAAGCACCAGCCTCCTTTTAAAGTGTCCAGTGGTGTCATTCTTACTTAATCATGACAGATTGATCTCCAGCCATGTCCTCATCAACACCCACACCTGTGTTAATGGAGCAATCACTGAAAAGAGGTTAGCTGGTCCTTTTAAGGCAGGGCTGCAATGATGTTGAAATGTGTTTTGGGGGATAAAGTTCATTTTCTAGCCAAATATTGACTTTGCAAGTAATTGCTGTTAAGCTGATCACTCTTTATAACATTCTGGAGTATATGCAAATTGCCATTAGAAAAAGTGAAGCAGTAGACTTTGTAAAAATTAATATTTGTGTCATTCTCAAAACTTTTGGCCATGACTGTATATCCATAGGACTATGTACAGTATGAATTTGAAGATGAACCGGTGTGTTTTATTTCCCTATTGGATTTATTTAATATATAACCTCTTTATTCTTAGTTTTCTTTAGTAATTGTGCATATGATATTGCACTAACCAGTTTATGTGCTTCGTCCAGAATAGAAGATGGGTAACCCCTCTTACAAAAAGGACATTTTAGTTTGTCAATTTGTTGCTCAAATATGTTACTATTATTAATTTTGCATAATCGTAACATTTGACTATAAGGTAATCCTTTTTTTAGTGTGCATGGGATGACCACTACTATAATGCAATACAATATTTGTGGAAGTGGGCTTCCTATAAGATTCTGTAATAATTTTACCTTCTTTTATGTTGATTCTAGCTTCTAAAAATTCTATGCTATTACCACCAAATTTGGATGTGAACCGCATATTATCCGAATTATTTTTGTTTAAATATGTTGTATAATGAAAAAATTCTTGTTCTGTACCCGCCCATATCATAAATACTTAATCCACATATCTACCGCATTTTTAGGACCATAAGACGCACTTTTTCCCAAAAAATTTGTGGGAAAAAGGGGGTGCATCTTATAGTCAGAAAGTACTTACAGTTAGCGTGGTGACGGCAGGAGTGGGCCGATTCTTCCGGTGATCTCACTCCCATTTCAGCCTGGTGTGGCAGTTTCAGCGGTCCTCGAAGACATGGTGCCGCAGTTTTGGTGGTCCTCGGTGCTGTAGGGGGCTCCGACGACATTATGTGAAAGCCCAAAGCTCCCCGCAGTTCTATTGCCTCGATGCTGTGGCCTCCGGGAAAATAGCCACCGGAGGCAGCACATGTGCAAATTGAGATCTCGGCTCCGAGATCTCGTCTCCTGAGATTTCGGGATGAGATCTTGTTGCCGAGATCTCAATCTGTGCCTGGGGAATCAATCTCGCCCCCGGAAAAATGGCCGCTGGAGACGACACATGCGCAGATTGATATCTCGGCTCTGGGATCTCGTCTTCCTAGATCTCAGGATGAGAACTCTTTGTCGAGATCTCAATCTGCACATGCACCGCCTCCAGTGGCCATTTTCCCGGTGGCCACAGCATCAAGGCAAGGCAATAGAACTGCGGGGTCTTCGGGCTTTCATATAATGTAGCCAGAGCACCCCGCAGCACCGTGCACCCCAAAACTGCAGAACCATGTCGCCGGAGCCCCCTGCACCACTGTGCACCACCGAAACTGCCGTACCATGTCGCCAGAACCCACCGCAGCACCGCCGAAACTGCCACACCATGTCACTGAAGCCCCCACTGCAGAAACTGCCGCACCAGGCTGGGATGGGAGCGTGATCATTGCCCTGCAGCGTTGGACCACCTGAAGAATCACCCTACTCCTGCTGCCACTAGCACTGCAGATCCCCACCAAGTAAGATGAATTCAGGACTGTAAGATGGACCCCCATTTGATGCATTATTTTTTTTCCTCATTTTCTTTCTGAAAATTTGGGGTGCGTCTTATGTTCTGGTGCGTTTATAGTCCGAAAAATACGGTAATGCATGCACGGATGTATTTAAGGTAGGGGTTGGTTAGATTAGAGATGTAAAAAGTAATTACTGCACTAATATTATTCTTTACATGTATATAAAATAGTGCAATGTATTTTCTTCACTATGCATTTTATGTCCAGCCCTTCTTATAATAGAGTGACTTCTCAGTAATTACACACCTGGACCCGTTGAAGCATTGTTACGCGAAACAGCCGTTGTGTACGCTGCCTCTCAATTTTTTTTCTTCAACTTTGCACATTTCAATATTTTCACTGCCCTCCAAACCTCCTTGTAGGGTTTGCCGGAAAAATGCTAAGATTTCTAAACGAGCATCCGAGCATTAGGAATTGCGCGATTCAAGTAACGAGAATACAAGCATTTTATTGTACTCTTATCCTTAGTAAACTTTACAGATAAAGAAACTGCCTTAACAAACCAAGTCAGATTGCAAATGCACTAGCAGGCTTCAGTAGACTACATGATGAAGGCGGATGCAGCACAGATGCAAAGTACTGAGGCAAATAGCCACTCACAAACCTAAAAATTCATGTAGGGGTGGCTACCTAGTATTAAAAATGCACACAGAATGTATGATGCACAGTGTCTAGCTTATAGCCTGTTGATGATACCCTTACTATCAGGCGAGCTGCCCAGCACTATATACGTGCACCTCACAAGGATAGACATCCCAGTTCACCCAAACATCCCAGTTCACCCAAACAACACTAAAGGGCCTGGCTGCATCCTGCATACAAATCTAAAAGTGTGCAATAAAAAGGTAAAAAATAATGTGTAAAATACAATACATTATATGAGGTATTGATAGATATTTTGGCCAAAATACGCAAGCTCGCAACCCACGTCAAGATTCCTCATACTTGTGAGTCCCTTCACTAAAATTGCAAACGGCTCACAGTAAAAGAAATTTTTTTTAAAAAAAAAAAGATAGAAAATTCATTAAGAAGTACACTTTTATTAAAGAGGTTGTCCATTACTCTACTATTGATAACCTGTCCTTACAAAAGCTTATCAATGTCTGATCAGTGGAGGTACGACACTATGCATCCCTACAGATCAGCTGTTCTCGGTGTCACCAGAACTGACCAGTTACAGAGCTCTACAGTGCAGCTCTGTCAACTCTATGGTGCCCATGGCCGAGCACTGCATATCATACTAGTATTCAAATCAACAGGGGGCAGATGTGCAGTACTTGGCCATGGCCACTATGCAGAGAGTGAGCTACGTTGTACAGCTCTGGAACTGGTCAGTTCCGGCCACAGACGACACCGAGAACAGCTGAGTGGTGAGGGTGCCAGATGTACCCCCACCGATCAAATATTGATAACCTATACTAACGATAGGTCATCAATGGTAAAGGAGTGGGCAACCTGTTTAATGATTTTGGTGCAGCTTAAAGGGAATCTGTCACCTATTTTTTCCCCTATGAGATGCGGCCACCGCCATCAGGGGCTTATCTACAGCATTCTGTAATGCTGTAGATAAGCCACCAATGTAACCTGAAAGATAAGAAAAACGAGTTATATTATACTCACCTGGGGGGCAGTCCGGGTCCGATGGGTGTTGTAGTCCGGGTCCAGTGCCTCCTATCTTCTAGCGATGACATCCTCTTCCTTGCTTCTGTTGCAGCTCCTGTGCAGGCATATTGATCTGGACGTCATCGCTAGAAGATGGGAAGCGCCGGACCCGGACCACGACACCCATCGGACCCGGATCGCTTTCAGGTTACATCGGGGGCTTATCTACAGCATTCCAGAATGCTGTAGATAAGCCCTGATGGCGGTGGCCGCATCTTATAGGGGAAAAAATAGGTGACAAATTCCCTTTAATCAGTACACTTTACAGCTAGACTAGAATGCAAAAAGCCTCTCTTGAAAACTCGGGACCTAAGACACTGATGGACAAATCTAACTTCTTTCTAGAGTGTGTAAGGCAGAAGACCGGTCTACAGGTACCTGCATCGAGGCGGGTCCGGAACTGTTGCTGCTGCCTCCCATGTTGCCTCGGGGAAGAAATGAGGGACTGGACCAACCTCATGACCCTGTTAGGAGGGGCCCGATAAAAGAGAAAGCGTGTGCAGTAGCAGGGAGTTTGGAGAGAATCAGCAGCAGCGCGGCAGCTGAAGAAGCAGCTTGCTCTGTCCCTGAGTACCGACGCCACGACAAACTGCGAGTGTTGGACCCTGCAGTATTCAGCGGGACCACTAAGGAGAAAGGCGCAGTGTGCCCAGTGACTGCCCAGGAGAGGGAGATGCCATGCGCTCTCTGACCATGAGTACAGCGCACACGTGGAGGAGAGAAAGCCGAGCATCGGACATACTTCTGCGGCCTTCCTTGTCGGCTGCTGTACGCCAGCTCACATTTGACTCTGCAAACGCTGCGGCCTTGTTTGCTTCGGCTGCACAAGTACATGGACTAGGGGCTCAGCGGAAGGTACCTGCTTACACATGGCATAGTCGGCAGGATGCAATCTAGAAGCACAGAGGTGGCAGACCAAGCAGCTGTGGGTGTCCCAAGGGCCAGCTTGCCACTGGGGGCCATGCTCAGCAATCTCCCAAAGTTTACAGGGAACAATTCACTGTTATGGGACTAGTCCGAGCGGGTTAAAGGCATGCTAAGAATGCACCCCATGACTCCCGCTATGCAGGCAGAGATTGCTGTAATGGCCCTGGATGAGGAAGCTAGATGCTCCGTCATGTTCCGGCCCAAGCATGGGTGAACCAAGGTGTTTCAGATCTTGGAAGAGATGCATGGGGACCCCACAGATGTCCGTGATTTGCGCATGCGCTTGTTTAGCCACGTCCAAAGGAAGGGGGAGTCTGTGACCCAATATATGAACGCTGCAGGAGATTCATGTCGCGATCGCCAGTCGGGATGATGCAAGTGTGGAGCCTCCTGATGTAATTTTGAGAGACCAACTAGTGGCAGACCTCAGGGATGCACTGCTTAAACAGGTCTTGCGGGAGCGATTGCGGGTCAATCCACGTATGTCTATTCTAGAAATCGGAGAGGAAGTGCGCGTGACAGCAAGAGCAGGGGATGGCAGCCTCGACAGGGAAGGTCCAGAGAGGGGAGGTGCCTGTTCCGCCTGCAGCTGAACCAGGTTGGGTTAGAGAAATCTGGAAGGAAATCCAGGACATGCGAGAGGAGTGGTCAGGCTTGAGAAAAACCCCCCTGGAGGTGTCAAATTCTTCCGGAGGCAGAACCAACCCAGTGCCCAATTTGGAAATGGGGCAATTCTGAGCAGAGAGACAGACGATTTGTTTTACATGTGGGGACACTGGAAATTATGCCCGAGGATGTGCAAGATGGGGTAGGCCACTGACCCGTCAGCCGTTAAACTAGTGGGCTCCGTGGCTGTGGGATGCCGCCCAGAGCTTGAGTTGCCACGAAGGAGAGAAGGAAGTCCCACAAGTTTAGTTTCCCTGAGCCCCCTCGTGGGCTAAAATGAATGGCCAGGTCATCCGTTGTCTAGTTAAAACCAGTTCCCAAGTGACTACCATGCCAGAAACTTATTTCAGACATCATTTTTCTGAGGCAATGAGGCCTGAATGGGGCCCAATGATCAAGTTGGCAGCGGCCAATTACCCATCCCGGTCGCAGGGGTGGTCTGGATGCAATTTACTGTGTGTGGCAAAGATGTGGGCTGAAAAAAAGAGTAGTGTTGACTGTAGTTGAGTGAAACAGGTTGGTCAGATTCAAACGTCGCCGACTTTCGCCAAAGTCGGGTTTCGTTGGCCGAAACCCGACCATAGCATTCAGTCGGCCATGCGGTCGTCGACCCGAGCGCCCAGGTCGGTTTTCCCATGATGCTTGCAGGCGCCTTTTTCCAGCCAATGAGCAAGGACGTACACTGTGGGCAACGAGATTACATGGGCAGAGTCCATCACCATCTTAGAGAAGGGCATTGCAGTGATTGGCTTGCTTTGGGGCGGCATCATAGTGTCTGTAAAAGCCCTCACCGCCGACCTCCATTTTACTTCTGCCGATAATAACAGTAGGGAGAGGTTGCTGACATTGTTTATCAGTAGGGAGAGAGTTAGGGCAGGAAAGAGAAGTTCTTCTGTGCTTGTGCTGATAGCAATTGTGCTGTACAGTTAGTGTGCAGTGAAAAGGGAGGATTTTCTTGTGTGCAGCAGCGCTGGTTATTAGGCTGCCTGATAGCTGTATTGCTGTGTGTACACCGCTGTGCTGACTGCTTTTTACACAGCACTAATACTTTGATTCTTTTTTTCTGCACACTTATAGACCGTTCATTTTTTCCCACATCGTATAGAGCTGTACGCTCCTCACACACTACCGTGTACCGGCTGGTATCATGGACAAATACATGCTGACTATCTGTGTGTGACTCCGGAAATATATACGGAGATAGCAATTTTCCCCTACACCATATACAGCTGTCCGCTTCTGATACAGTACCGTATATCTGCTCTTTGTATTACGGTCAAATCCATACTGAGTGAGCGTCTGTGTCTGACTCCGGAAATATAAACGGAGATTTACAATTTTCCCCTATACCATATACAGCTGTACGCTTCTGAGACAGTACCGTATATCTGCTCTTTGTATTACGGTCAAATCCATACTGAGTGAGCGTCTGTGTGTGATTCAGGAAATATATACGGAGATTGCAATTTTACCCTGCACCATATACAGCTGTCCGCTTCTGATACAGTACTGTATATCTGCTCTTTGTATTACGGTCAAATCCATACAGAGTGAGCGCCTGTGTGTGACTCTGGAAATATATACGGAGATGTAAATTTTCACCTGTTATGATTTGGTAGCTGAGGAGAGCAGGCAAAAACGGCAATACACCAGAGAGGTTGGAATCTACTGGATTGCAGTACCCTGACTAACCACCACAACTAAAGGCAGCCATGGAGCGTACCTACGTTGGTCCTAGACGCCTCGTCACAGCCTGAGAGGCTAACTACACCTAAAGATAGAAAGAGGAAAGCTATCTGCCTCAGAGCAGATCCCCAAAGAACATAGGAAGCCCCCAAACATGTAATGGCGGTTAGACAAGAGGTAATACAGACACAGACAGAAAATAGTATGAGCAAACGTTGGGGCCCAATCTTCCTAGAAAGAAAAGGATAGGAAGGACACTTACTGCAATCCAAAAAACCCTAAAAAAATACCAACTCTACTAATTGCAAAAACACCTGAGATCACACGATCTCTACCACCTAAATTAGTTCTCTGGTGTAACAAAACTAAGCCGCAGCCACTGAAAAAACTGGAAAAGGCAAATGAACAAATAACAGTGGCTCAGATAAACTGAGAGGAGCACAAGCCCCCGGAGGGGACCTGGCTGACCTTCACAGAAGTGCAGGAAAAAATGCAAAAAGCAAGCACAAAAATAAAAGCAGAAAATATCTTATCTGTTAGCAGAAGATGCAGGCAAGACTCAGCAAGCTTCCAAGTGAACCAGGAACCAAAGTTGAGACAAGAACAATTGATCACCGGCAACCCTGATGGGAGGGAACCTCCCTTATATAAGACCAGTCTGTAACTCCTGATTGCCAATCTTCACAATCTTCATTGAATGGTTCAGTACTGTTTGTAACCACCAGAGGGAGCTTCTGCTCAGAATTCATTTCTAACATATTCACAACAGTACCCCCCCCCTTGAGGAGGGGTCACCAAACCCTCATTTGGGCAACCAGGTCGGTCAGGATGAGCTCTGTGATATGCACGGATCAGTCTCCTAGCATGGATGTCCGAAGCAAACACCCAAGAATTGTCCTCCTGACCATAACCTCTCCACTTAACCAAATACTGGAGTTTCCATCTAGAAAAACGAGAATCCAATATTTTCTCAACCACATACTCCAGATTGCTCTCAACCAAAACAGGGTCAGGAGGCGCAGCCATAGGAACCACTGGCTCGACAAACCTCTTCAATAAGGACTTGTGGAACACGTTATGGATCTTAAATGTCCCTGGAAGAAGCAAACGACAGGAAACAGGATTAAGAATCTCCATGATCTTATAAGGTCCAATGAACCTAGGCTTAAACTTAGGAGATGCAACTCTCATAGGGATATTTCTTGAGGACAACCAGACCAAGTCCCCCACTTCAAACCTAGGACCATCAGTCCTATGCAGGTTGGCAAACCGCTGGGCCCTCTCCTGAGAGAGGGACAACCTATCCACTACCTGGTCCCAAATCTGCTGCATACGCTCCACAACAGAGTCAACACCTGGACAGACAGAAGCCTCCGTCTGTCCCGAAGAAAATCGAGGGTGAAACCCAAAATTGCAGAAAAATGGAGACATCAAAGTGGCAGAGCTAGCCCTATTATTAAGAGCAAACTCAGCTAAAGGCAAAAAAGAGACCCAGTCATCTTGATCAGCAGACACAAAGCATCTCAGATAAGTCTCCAATATCTGGTTTGTTCTCTCAGTTTGTCCATTGGTCTGAGGATGAAAAGCCGAGGAGAAAGACAATTGAACACCAAGTTTAGAACAAAAAGTCCTCCAAAATCTGGAAACAAACTGGACTCCTCTGCAAGACACAATGTTCTCAGGAATGCCGTGTAACCGAACCACGTGCTGAAGGAACAAAGGCACCAATTCGGAGGAGGAAGGCAACTTAGGTAATGGCACAAGATGTATCATTTTGGAAAACCTATCACAAATCACCAAGATAACGGTCATTCTCTGAGAAACAGGGAGGTCGGAAATGAAATCCATAGAGATATGGGTCCATGGTCTCTTGGGCACAGGCAAAGGCATCAACAAACCACTAGAGCGAGAGCAAGGCTTGGAGCGAGAGCAAGTCCCGCAGGACTGCACAAATTCCCTGACGTCACGAGACAAAGCAGGCCACCAAAAGGACCGACTAACCAAGTCTCTGGTACCAAAAATTCCGGGATGACCGGCCAACACGGAACAATGAATCTCAGACATCACACTCTTTTTCCACCAGTCTGGGACAAACAATTTCCCAATAGGGCAGCGCTCGGGTTTATTCTCCTGACACCCTTCCAGAGCCAGTCTCAGATTGGGCGAGATGGCGGAAAGAACTACACCCTCTTTCAAAATAACAGTAGGATCAGATAACTCAGGAGAGTCCGCAAGGAAACTCCTCGAGTGGGCATCCGCCTTAACATTCTTAGTGCCAGGAAGAAAGGAAACCACAAAATTAAAACGTGTGAAAAACAAGGCCCACCTGGCCTGTCTAGTATTAAGTCGCATGGCTGATTCCAGATAAACCAGATTCTTATGGTCCGTGAGGACCACCACCTGATGTTTGGCTCCCTCCAGCCAATGTCTCCACTCTTCAAAAGCCCACTTCATGGCCAATAACTCCCGATTACCCACGTCATAATTACGTTCAGTTGGAGAAAATTTTCGAGAGAAAAAGGCACAAGGGTTACTTTTAGAGGTCTCTGGATCTCTTTGGGACAAAACGGCACCTGCCCCAATTTCAGAGGCATCAACCTCCACCTGAAATGGCAGAGAAACATCAGGCTGCCGTAGAACAGGAGCAGAAGTGAATCTCTGCTTAAGTTCCTGAAACGCAGAGACTGCCTCAGGAGGCCAATTCACCACATCAGAACCCTTTTTGGTCAAATCAGTCAATGGTTTAACAATAACAGGGAAATTACCAATAAATTTACGATAAAAATTGGCAAAACCCAAGAATCTCTGAAGAGCCTTTAATGAAGTAGGTTGGACCCAATCACAGATGGCCTGAACCTTGACCGGGTCCATTTCAATAACAGATGGGGACAAAATGAATCCCAGAAATGAGATCCTCTGTGCGCCAAAAAGACACTTTGATCCCTTCACATACAGAGCATTCTCTCTCAAAATCTGAAACACAGTCCGAACATGTTTCACATGAGAGTCCCAGTCATTGGAAAAAATCAAGATATCATCCAAATAAACAATCAGAAATTCATTCACAAAATCCCTGAAAATGTCATTCATGAAGGACTGGAAAACGGAAGGAGCATTAGTGAGCCCAAAGGGCATCACTAGGTGCTCAAAATGCCCCTCTGGGGTATTAAATGCCATCTTCCATTCATCCCCGTGCTTAATGTGAATAAGGTTATACGCCCCCCTGAGGTCAAGCTTGGTAAACCAAGTAGCACTTTTCACCCTGGAAAGCAGGTCAGAAATCAAGGGTAACGGATATTGATATTTCACAGTGATATTGTTCAGGAGACGATAATCAATACAAGGCCTTAATGAACCATCCTTTTTGGCCACAAAGAAAAAACCGGCACCCAAGGGTGAAGAGGATGGTCTGATATGACCCTTCTCCAATGACTCCTTGATATAAGATCGCATAGCGTCATGTTCAGGTACAGACAAGTTAAAAAGGCGACCTTTAGGGAATTTACTACCAGGCACTAATTCAATAGCGCAGTCATAGCTCCTATGGGGGGGCAAGGATGCAGATTTACTTTCGCTAAACACATCAGAAATATCAGTCAAAAAGTCAGGAACATCCTGAGCCTGGGGAGAGGCAGAAAAAACAGGAGTGTTGGCATTAACACATTGGCAGCCCCAACTGGTTACAGACACAGATTTCCAATCCAAAACAGGATTATGAGACTGTAACCAAGGGAAACCTAGTACAATAATGTCATGCAGATTATACAGCACCAAAAATTTGCAACTCTCCTGATGATCAGGTTCAACCCTCATTATCACCTGAGTAGAGAACTGGGGTTTATTCTCAGCCAAAGGGGTAGAATCATTTCCCAGTAGGGGAATAGACTACCGCAGGGTTATCAAGGGAAACCCACAACGTTTACAAAATCAAAATCCATCAGGTTAATAGCTGCTCCCGAATCAACAAAAGCCTGAGCAGAAAATGTGGACAGGGAGCAAATCAGGGTAAGAGTCAACAGAAATTTAGTCTAAACACTACCCAAGACAACTGAGCGTGCAAAACGTCTTCCCCGCTAAGGGCAGACTGAAACAGCATGAGAGGCGTCACCACAGTAGAAACATAACCCATTGCGTTTTCGAAACTCATGACGCTGTGCCCCAGAAGCCACTCTATCACACTGCATGGGTTCAGAAGCTGGTTCACAAGGCAACACTATTCCACGCATACCTCTACGCTCACGCAAACGTCTGTCAATTTGAATCACTAAAGACATAGAATCATTGAGACCAGAGGGAGCAGGGAAACCCACTATAACATCTTTTACATTCTCTGACAGACCCTTCCGAAAAAGGGCTGCCAAAGCATCAACATTCCATTTGGTCAGGACTGCCCACTTTCGGAATTTCTGACAGTAAGTCAAGCCCTGATTTAATGCCAACAAGGTTTTTTCAGCTTGATCAGTGACATTAGGTTCATCGCACAATAACCCCAGAGCCAGAAAAAATGCATCAACATTACTCAAAACAGGATCCCCAGGTGTCAGGGAAAAAGCCCAATCCTGAGGATCGCCGCGCAGGAGAGAGATGACAATTTGAACCTGCTGTGCTGCGTTCCCTGAGGACTTAGGTTTTCAGGCAAAAAACAACTTAGTTATTTTTGAAATTCAGAAATTTAGCTCGATCCCCCAAAAACAAATCTGGCATGGGGATCCTAGGCTCCACAACCGGCAACCCTGCAAGATAGGTAGCAATACTCCGAACTTCAGTGGCAAGCTGATCCACACGGCCAGACAACTGTGCAAACTCCATTGAGAGAAAAAAATCCTCAGCACCCAGAGAAAAAGAGGGAAAAAAAAAATGCAACAAACAGAAAAAAAAAAAAAATCTCTGACAACTTATTTTTTTCACACTATTTTTCCCTTCTGTGAGTACCATATAATTTTCAGTTTGGCCAATGATACTGTTATGATTTGGTAGCTGAGGAGAGCAGGCAAAAACGGCAATACACGAGAGAGGTTGGAATCTACTGGATTGCAGTACCCTGACTAACCACCACAACTAAAGGTAGCCGTGGAGCGTACCTGCGTTGGTCCTAGACGCCTCGTCACAGCCTGAGAGGCTAACTACACCTAAAGATAGAAAGAGGAAAGCTATCTGCCTCGGAGCAGATCCCCAAAGAACATAGGAAGCCCCCAAACATGTAATGGCGGTTAGACAAGAGGTAATACAGACACAGACAGAAAATAGTATGAGCAAATGTTGGGGCCCAATCTTCCTAGAAAGAAAAGGATAGGAAGGACACTTACTGCAATCCAAAAAACCCTAAAAAAATACTAACTCTACTAATTGCAAAAACACCTGAGATCACACGACCTCTACCACCTAAATTAGTTCTCTAGTGTAACAAAACTAAGCCGCAGCCACTGAAAAAACTGGAAAAGGCAAATGAACAAATAACAGTGGCTCAGATAAACTGAGAGGAGCACAAGCCCCCGGAGGGGACCTGGCTGACCTCCACAGAAGTGCAGGATAAAATGCAAAAAGCAAACACAAAAATAAAAGCAGAAAATATCTTATCTGTTAGCAGAAGATGCAGGCAAGACTCAGCAAGCTTCCAAGTGAACCAGGAACCAAAGTTGAGACAAGAACAATTGATCACCGGCAACCCTGATGGGAGGGAACCTCCCTTATATAAGACCAGTCTGTAACTCCTGATTGCCAATCTTCACAATCTTCATTATTATTATTATTTATATAGCACCATTGACCATGGTGCTGTACATGAGAAGGGGTTACATACAAATTACAGATATCACTTACAGTAAACAAACTAACAATCACAGACTTGTACAGAGGGGAGAGGACCCTGCCCTTTCGGGCTTACATTCTACAGGATGGGGGAACGGAGACAGCAGGTTGGTGGGTTGCAGCAGTTCTGGTGTTGGTTGAGGCGATATCTCCAGTAGTGGTGAGGCGGCAGCGGGGGTCATTGCAGGCTGTAAGCTTTCCTGAAGAGATGGGTTTTCAGGTTACGTCTGAAGGATCCGAGAGTGGTTGATAGTCGGACGTGTTGGGGCAAAGAATTCCAGAGGATGGGGGATATTCGGGAGAAGTCTTGGAGGCGGTTGGGTGAGGAGCGAATAAGTGTGGAGGAGAGAAGGAGGTCTTGGGAGGACCGGAGATTACGTGAGGGAAGGTATCGGGAGATTAGTTCAGAGACATATGGGGGAGACAGGTTATAGATGGCCTCCCGAGGAAGCAGAGCGAAAAGCGCGTCAGGGCAGAGGGACGTCCGAGGACAGACACCAGCCTTATAGGTATGCACTACGTTCAATGATATGTTTCTCCTTTTTTTTACACTGCATTGAGGGGTTAATTGCAGACGGTTAGTCACACTAAGCGTTATGCCATCCAGTGGCAAATGGGTTGTTGTACCGTCATTATCCCCCATGATTTAGTTGTTTATAACACATGGAGAGTCACAAAATACTTTAATAATCACGTAGGCTGAAGTGATTCTGTTCCTATGGAGGAAACACGTTCCTTTTTTATTGTGATCTTGCATTATCTGTATGTACGATTTTAATATTGTTAAATAAAGATGTTTTGTATTGGTTATACCACTGTTTGGAACCATTCTTCATTACTGGTTGGTTTTCCATAAGTATTACAATTTTAGTCTGTGGTATATTTTTCCCTAAAGGGAGTTATATAGTTGGGCAGTTTTTTGTGATTACATATAGATGGCCTTGTAGGTCAGTATTAGTAATTTGAATTGGATTCGCTGAGGGAATGGGAGCCAGTGAAGAGATTTGCAGAGGGGAGATGCGGAGGAGTAGCGAGGAGAGAGATGAATTAGTCGGGCAGCAGAGTTAAGGATGGACTGGAGAGGTGCGAGTGTGTTAGCAGGGAGGCCAGAGAAAAGGATGTTGCAGTAGTCGAGGCGGGAGATGATGAGGGCATGCACAAGCATTTTAGTAGAGTGAGGGTTGAGGAAGGGACGGATTCTGGAAATATTTTTGAGCTGGAGGCGACAGGAGGTAGAAAGAGCTTGGATGTGTGGTTTGAAGGACAGGGCAGAGTCAGGGGTTACTCCGAGGCAGCGGACCTCCGGTACGGGGGAAAGCGTGGTGTTGTCAATTGTTATAGATAGGTCAGGTAAGGAAGATCTGTGAGATGGGGGAAAGATGATGAGTTCAGATTTGTCCACATTGAGTTTGAGGAAGCGGGAGGAGAAGAAGGAGGATATGGCTGATAGACACTCAGGGATTCTGGACAGCAGAGAGGTGATGTCTGGGCCAGAGAGGTAGATCTCAGTGTCATCAGCATAAAGGTGGTACTGGAATCCGTGGGACTTTATGAGTTGCCCCAGGCCAAGTGTATAGATTGAGAAGAGTAGGGGTCCTAGAACAGAGCCTTGGGGACTCCAACAGAGAGAGGGTGGGACGAGGAGGTAGTGTTGGAGACGCTGAATGTGCGGTTGGAAAGGTATGAGGAGATCCAGGATTGGGCGAGGTCCTTGATGCCAAAGGAGGAGAGAATCTGTAGTAGAAGGCAATGGTCAACTGTGTCGAAAGCAGAGGACAGGTCAAGAAGGAGGAGTATAGAGTATTGTCCATTAGCTTTGGCTGTAAGTAGGTCGTCAGTAATTTTGGTCAAGGCTGTTTCAGTGGAATGATGGGGGCGGAAACCAGATTGTAGATTGTCAAAGAGCAAGTTAGATGAGAGATGGGAGGAAAGTTCAGCGTGGACGTGCTATTCCAGAAGTTTGGAAGCGAGTGGGAGCAGCAATATTGGGCGATAGCTGGACATAGCGATTGGGTCGAGGGTTGGCTTTTTGAGGATAGGCGTGATTGTGGCATGTTTGAAAGCAGAAGGGAAGGTACCAGAAGTTAGTGATAGATTGAAGAGGTGGGTTAGTGATGGGATAAGAGTTGTGGCGAGGTTGGGGAGGAGGTGGGATGGGATGGGGTCGAGTGCACAAGTGGTGAGGTGTGATTTGGAGAGAAGATGAGCAAGCTCCCCTTCCGTGATGTTGGGTAAGGAGGTTATGGGGTTTGGGCATTGGTCAGATATACAAAGGGGTTGTTGTGGTTGAATAATAAAGACTTGCCGTGTTTGGTCTATCTTGTTTTTGAAGTGCATGGCGAAGTCCTCAGCAGAGATAAGGGAGGTAGGAGTGGGCAGTGGTGGGCGGAGGAGGGAGTTAAAAGTATTGAACAATTGTTTGGGGTTGTGGGATAAGGAAGATACAAGGGATGTAAACTAGGCCTGTTTAGCAGAGGTGAGAGCTGATTTGAATGCAAGTGTTGCTTGTTTGAGTGCAGTGAAGTCGTCTTGTGAATGCGTTTTCTTCCAGCGCCGTTCAGCAATTCTGGATGCTTGCCGAAGCTTTTTTGTGGTGTTATTGTGCCAGGGTTGTCTATTGATTTGTCGCCGTCTGTTATGCATGACATTGAATGGTTTAGTACTGTTTGTAACCACCAGAGGGAGCTTCTGCTCAGAATTCATTTCTAACACATTCACAACATTCCCCTATGCCATATACAGCTGTACGCTCCTCATACAGTACCATTTATCTGCTGGTATTTTTGGTACATTTTCCCAAACATGAGGAAGTATGGTGGAAAAGGCCACGGACGTGGGCAGGGGGGCCCAGCTGGGAATGATGGTGGTGGTGGTGCATCTGCTGGTAGTGCCAAAAGCCCAATAGCACCTAAGGCAAGAGGTGTTGAGCCTGCGTCATCGTCTGGCTCCAGAAGGCCTGGAAGGCTCCCTTTTCTGGGAGTAGGCAAATCGCTTTTAAAGCCGGAGCATTTCGAACAGGTTTTGTCTTACATTTCCGAAACAGCCTCCAGCTCTATCGTCTCCTCTTCTGAAGCTTCAAAAAATGCAAGCACTGAGTCATCAGTGCAGGCTCCTTGTCAGGAACAACACCTTTCCTTGTGTCCTTCACCTTCACCAAAAGTGAAGGATGCGGCAGACCACACTTCTGATTACTCTATGGAGCTCTTTTCACATACCATGCCTTTGTTATCAAGTCAAATCCTGAATTCCCCAGTCCAAGATGAATATGACATGGAGTGCACTGATGCACAGCCACTGCTATCTGATTCTGCTGGTGCATTCACCCAGAGCACTACATTGCCCTTGCAGTCTACTGAGCCAGAATCTGACCCTGATGAAACTCAGGTGCCCCTTCCCGCATACTCTAACACCTTACACGGTGACACAGAGGAAGGTGCAGATGAAATTGAAGAGGAGGTGATGGATGACCCAGTTGTTGACCCAGATTGGCATCCATTGGGGGAAGAGGGTGCAGCTGGCAATAGCTTAGAAGAGGAGGAGGATCCGCGGCATGCATCGACATCGCAGCTGCCGTTATCTGGCAGGCCTGTAGCAGTCCAAAAACATGTTAAAAAAGCAAAAGAGTTGCAGGACAGCTTGGCCAGACGATCAAATTAGCAAGCCCTGAAAATTTATCCCATAGTAGGAAGAGTGCAGTGTGGCACTTTTTTGACCAAAATTCTATTTATGAGGCAAAGGTTATCTGTAAAAAGTGCGGAAGGACCAAGTGCTCATGGCCTACGCTGTCCCTCACTATGACCTACCCAATCGGCACTTCTTTTCTAGAAAAGCCATCCCTGCCCTCCACCTGTATGTGAAAGACCGCATTGTCCATGCACTCAAACAATCAGTGAGTGGAAAGGTGCACCTCACATCAGATGCATGGGCCAGTAGGCATGGCCGAGGCAATTACGTGTCCATCACTGCGCACTGGGTGAATGTGGTGCATGCAGGGTCCACAGGGGACAGCGGCGGTGGGACAGTGCTGCCTAGCCCACGGTATTTTCTAATTTTGTGCCGGCCATAGCCCTGGCAAAACTCAGACACATACCTTGCCTGGCTCACACCTTGAACCTGGTGGTGCAGTGCTTCATAAATAATTATTCCGAGTTACCAGCCCTGCTCCATAAGGTGCGAAGACTGTGCTCGCACATCCGTCACTCGCCTGTAGACTCCAGTCGTATGCAGAGGCTGCAGCGATCGCTCCACCTCCCAAGCACCGCCTAATCATAGACGGTGCAACAAGGTGGAACTCCACCATGCACATGGTAGAGAGGCTGTGTGAACAGAGGCAGGCTGTAATGCATTTGTGGGAGGATCCTCGGGCAGGCAGTTTGAGGGTGGACATGGAGTTGTCGGATGTGCAGTGGTCAAAGCTGAAAGACCTCTGTAAAGTCCTTCAGTGTTTTGAGGAATGCACACGGCTGGTAAGCGCAGACGACGCCATCTTAAGCACGAGCATCCCACTTATGCGTCTGCTCATGCAAACTTTGACGCACATTAAGGATCAGGCGTCTGCAGCGGAGGAGGAGGAGGGAAGCCTTCATGACAGTCAGGCATTGTCTGCTCAGGGAACTGTCCTGGACGAGGTTGAGGAAGAAGAGGAAGAGGAGGAGGATGAGGGGGATGATTATTTTGGGGAGGATGATGCTTCTCAGGGGGCAAGAGAAAATGTTAGCTTGCCAAGGTCAGGTACAGGGTTTGTGTGTGACTAGAGAGATGTTTATTTGGCAGAAAGTGCTCCTCCACCCACCACTGGCAGTGCATCATTGACACCTGGAACTTTGGCCCACATGTAAGATTATGTCTTGCGGATCCTAAAAAGGAACCCCCGCATTGCCAAAATTATGAAGGATGGCGACTACTGGTTGGCCAGCATCCTCGATCCACTCTATAAAGACAAATTACAGAACATCATGCCACAGGGGAACCTAGAGCTAATATTGGCGAACAAACAAGCAACTCTGGTAAACCGTTTGTTAGAGGCATTCCCAGCACACTGCAGCGCTGCAGGTTCTACCACGAGCCGTACTGGGAAAAATGGTGTTCTTGGTGCACACAGCCGAAGTGGTGTTGGAGACAGGGATTTCATGACCATGTTGTGGACTGATTTCTCGAGTACTGCTCACACGACTGTTAACCTTCCTCTTGTGTTAGGGTCGTGACCCGCTTCCTCCTCAACCAGGCCTGCCTCAACATCAACCACAACAGCCACAACCCCAGTGAGACCACGTGATTCTAAAAGAAAGAGGTGTCAGGTCTGCCCTAGCAATAAGGACAGAAAGACAAACACATCATGCTTCGGCTGCAAAAAATACCTCTGCAAAAAACACACAAAAAGTGTCACTTTTTGCCACACATGCATCTAAATACTAATGCATCTAAAAACTAGTACTTGATTTCTGTTGATTTGCTTGATTGATTGTTGTTTGTTTGTTTGACCTAGAAAAGCTACTTTTTATTATTATTGCTATTAATGTTAATATAATTTTCATCTTTTATTTGTATTAAAGTTCTATAAAAAAAAATCTGTTTGTTGCCTTTTTCATAAAGTAGTTAGATATGGGTCAAAATTGACCTGTAGCACCATAGATGTTACTAGAGTTAATAATATAAAATATATACAGTACATACCAAAGTTTAGACACACCTTCTCATTCAAAGATTTTTCTATATTTTCATGACTATGAAAATTGCAGAATCACACTGAAGGCATCAAAACTTTAATTAACTTGAATTAACATATGTGGAATTATACATTACACTTTACAAAAAAGTGTGAAACAACTGAAAATATGTCTTATATTCTAGGTTCTTCAAAGTAGCCACCTTTTGCTTTGATTACTGCTTTGCACGCAGAAAAGGTGAACGGATGGACTCTACATGCCTGGTTCCTACCGTGAAGCATGGAGGAGATGGTGTGATGGTGTGGGGGTGCTTTGCTGATGACACTGTTGGGGATTTATTCAAAATTGAAGCTCACCCCAAACCATCTCGATTGAGTTCAGGTCTGGTGACTGTGGAGGCCAGGTCATCTGGGGTAGCACCCCAACACTCTCCTTCTTGGTCAAATAGCCATTACACAGCTGGAGGTGTGTTTGGGGTCATTGTCCTGTTGAAAAATAAATGATGGTCCAACTAATTGCAAACCGGATGGAATAGCATGCTGCTGCACGTTGCTGTGGTAGCCATGCTGGTTCAGTATGCCTTCAATTTTGAATAAATCCCAACAGTGTCACCAGCAAAGCACCCCCACATCATCACACCACATCTTCCATGCTTCACGGTGGGATCCAGGCATGTAGAGTTCACCCATTCACCTTTTCTGCGTGCAAAGCAGTAATCAAAGCAAAAGGTGGCTACTTTGTTAATTCATAGTTTTGATGCCTTCAGTGTGATTCTACAATTTTCAGTCATGAAAATACAGAAAAATCATTGAATGAGAAGGTGTGTCCAAACTTTTGGTCTGTACTGTATATGTATGCTTTTTTTACATTTAAGAAATGTGTTCTAAAACCCTTCAGTAATAGTCAGGTAATATAACAAACTTTTTTAAGTTTATATTATTCTCTTGAGGTTCATTGGCAATATTTTTATATTGAAAATGAAGGGTATGCTCTCAAATGAAAGGGCCCAGGGGGCCACAACAAAAATATTAAAATCAATCCTTCCACGGATGAGAAACCCTAACAAGGTAACTAAGAGGTAAGAAACAAATTGGATCATAAATAACTGTTTTTAGGGTATCCTAAGAGTAATTTAAGACACGGGTCAAAACCGACCCGTTAACATAAGAAAGAGTAACAGAAAGCTAACACAAGAGGAAGGTTAATACTGAATCGATTGCAACAGACAGAAGACAACAGTTGTCAACTATGGTTCAAAATTACCTCTCCTCCCCTATCGATATTCTCCCTCACAGTTCATTCCCCTTTGACTACTGGGCCTATAAACTGGACACTTCTGGTAGTGTGCTATCAGAAAGAGTTTTCAATGCTGCTGGATCAATGCTGACAGAAAGAAGGACCCGGCTGTGAACCCAAAATGTAGGTGCTCTCACCTTCATTAAAATGAACCATGCCTTGGTTTCAAAGGATTTTTTACCACCTTCCCCTGATGACACATAAGTTGCCAGCAAAATTGCTCGCTTTGTCCTCCTCTTCCTCTGATTTCTCCAATTCCTCCATTTGCAGAGGCTGAACGTCCAGCCTACACCTCAACATATGCCACTTTTTCCACCTCCCTAACTGGGCTGTTCCCCCCCAGGGCCGGCGTCAGCACGTGGTGCACCAGGGCAAGTGCTGGGGCCCTGAGCAGGTGGGGGGGCCCACTCGCCATCAGAGACACCGGCGTACAATGAGGGGCCCTGTGCCAGTTCCCAGCGCCCATGAGTGTGCCCCCCCTGCTTGCTCAGGGCCCCAGCACTTGTAATACTTACTCTCCCTGCTCCACAGCTGTGACGTCTTCCGCATTTCCTGACAGTGACTTTCAGGTCAGAGAGCGCGATGACGTCACGTCTGTGCGCCCTCTGCCTGAACAGTCAAAGTGCAAAGAGCTGGAAGATGGCGACGCTGAGGAGTCCAGAGTACAGCAGTGCCCAGCGAGGAGAGGTATTTCATTTTTTTTAATGGTTGGAGCAAATATGGGGAGCATTATACACTGGAGAATTAATATATGGGGCTCATCATACACTTGAGCATCATAGGGCCCATTTTACACTGGAGCATCATCCATGGGGGCACATCATATACTGGAGCATCATATGGGGCCCATTATGGCGCATCATAGGGCACATTATATATGGAGCATCACATAGAGACCATTATATATGGAGCATTATATATGGGGACCATTATATTTGGAGCATTATATGGGCTCATCACACACTGAAGCATCATATATGGGGCCCATCATATACTAGAGCATCATATGGGGTTCATTATTTATGGGGCATCATATAGGGCCCTTTATATATGGAGCATCATATCGAGCACATATGGGGCCTATACTGTATGGAGCATTATATGGAGTCCATTATTCTGTACTAGATGGTGGCCCGATTCTAATGCATTGGGTATTCTAGAATATGTATGCGGCCGACCGTGCACGTCTAAGCAGTGAAGCAGTGTTTAATGGGTTGTGCACTACTTTAAATTAACGTTACTATGTATCTCTCCAGGGCACCGAATGAATTTTGTTATGACGTCACGTTGTGAATAGTGCTTGTGACAACATCGCAGACGACGCACAGCTAGCACGTAATTTTCCCGGCTGCAGCGGCTGTTGTTTCCGCTGACATGATGACTATTGCTGCTGCAGCCAGGGGTATTTTGTTTTGTGTACCACAGTGAATGACGGCTTGGGGGCGGGTTTGTCTGTAGATTTGTTCCTTTTCACGCCGGAACAAAGAATGTGCTGATTTGTCGCGGACGCTATTTAAATGTGGCGCCCAAATCTGTGATTGGTCGAGGGCAGCGTCCGCGACCAATCAACACAGCACTGTTTAACGTTTGCGGTAAGATCAGTGATTGGTCGCGGCCGCAAATTAAATGTGGCGCCCAAATCGGTGATTGGTCGCGGGCAGCGTCCGCGACCAATCAATACAGCGGTGTTAAGTTTAGTGGAAAGATCGTTGATTGGTCGCGGTGAAAGACCGCGACAATCATCGAATTGTATTGGGAGGACCGGAGAGCGCCTCTGCCTATGCGGCTACTTCAGCTGCGAGAACCCGGGACATGAGCGGCCGCTCGCAGCAGAAGTATCCCGGCCCGCAGCGCCGCTCCCGGTCCTCTCTTGACATCCTAGCCGCATGGATGTAAGCGCCGCTGCCTGTGCGGGTACTTCCGCTGCAAGAACCCGGGACATGAGCGGGCGCTCGCAGCAGAAGTATCCCGGTCCTCCCTTCCGCATGGAGGTCAGCGGCGCCATCGGTCGAGGTCCTTCTGCTGCTAGCGGAGGGAATGAGCGCTTCGCGCGGTCACTCCCCGCTCCTCGCCCGCTGACCCCGTCCCGCAGATGACCGCTAACGGGCCCC
>JARQOD010000001.1:101806118-101836033 GCA_033576555.1 Oophaga sylvatica
AGGTACTAGGAGCTGTATTGTCACAGATGCAGGATGGAAAGGAACGAGTGATTGCCTACGCGAGCCGATCTCTCCATGACTCAGAACGAAATCCAGACAACTATATTTCTTTCAAATTGGAATTACTGGTGTTAGTGTGGGCGATGAAGGAGAAGTTTGCCGAGTACCTGTCAGGATCCAAAGTTTTGGTACGCACCGACAACAATCCTCTAGCCCACCTAGAAAATGTGAAACTGGGGGCCTTGGAGCAAAGATGGGTGGTCCATATGTCAAATACCGCTACAAGATCGCTTATCGAAAAGAAGATGAAAATACACATGCTGATGCTCTGACCAGGGTGACCCATGAGCGACCTGGCCATAACAGGGACAAAGATTTGGAGGCAGAAGGATCCCTGAGTTCTGGAACCTCGCCAGGACGTTGGCGATGACACGGGAACAGGCCGAAGAGGCATCCGGAAAATACCTGTTGGGACGACCTCGAGATGACTGGGTGACGCTTCAGCAGGAAGACAGAGAATTCTCTCAGTTGAGACAATGGGTGGCCCTAAAATAACTCCCCAGCCAGAGTGAGTGAGATACCTTGTCCCTGGGTCTCCAACAATGGGAGAGGCGTCAACTGGAAGACGGTTTGCTGCATCGAAAGGTACAGTTGGTACGAGAATTGGGAGTCACCTGGCAAGTGGTACTTCCCGAAAAAGTGATCAGTGAGGTGGCCACGGAAGCTCATGTAAGAGGAGCCCACTTTGGTCCAAAAAGACATTTCAGTGGTTGCAGAAGCTGGTCTATCATCCCCAATTGAAGACTGCAATGGAAGAGGCCTGTCAACAATGTCGAAGTTATGAATTGGCTAAACCTCCAGAACATAGAGCACTATGCAGACTATTGTGACCTCTGGTCCCCTGGAACTGCTAATGATCAACTACTTGACCGTGGGTCCCGCTCATATCGGATACAAACATTGTCTTGTGATGACCGATCATTTCACTAAGTTTGCTGTGGTGACTCCGAACCAGAATCAGGCCATCTGTCGAGATTTCATCCGGGTGTATGAATGCCCAAAAATAATCCATTGTAACCAAGGAGCTTGCTTTCAAGGTCGAGTGATGGAGGAGCTCCACAGCCTATATCGGATTGAAAAGTCCAAGATGACACCTTATCATCTGCAGAGGAATGGAGCCTGTGAACATTTCAACCGGACGCTGATTCAGATGTTGAGAACATTGGAGGAAGACAGGAAAGTCCGTTGACCTGAGTAAGTAGCTAAGTTGGTTTGAGTGTACTACAACCGAGTGCACAGTACAACCGGATACACGCCATACACCCTGCTGTTCGGCCGAAAAGGTCGAGATTACCAAGCTAGAGTTGAACCCAGAGGAGGACTACCCATGGATGGGGGAGTCCACCTGGGTCCGTGAACATCGGCACTGCTTGCAGAATCTACATCGACTGGTACAGACCAAGTTTCGGGAACTTGAGCACCATGAGGCGATGCCCCCACGAGGGACAGCTCTCAAGCTTGGCCTGAGACAAGCGACCTCGAGACAAGTTAGAGCATCAACAGGAAAAAACTCCATATCGAGTGAAACATTGAATTGGATCTAATGGTCCCGTCTATGAAGTTCAGCCTGAGGGGAAAGAAGGGGCCCCTACCCGAGTGGTCCACCGAAACATACTACGTCCTTGCCTGTCACAGGATCTCAAGAGAGCGCAAAGTGTTCCCGAAATGTCCACTCCAGCGACCTTCGATTGTGATGAAGAAGAACCGCCTGCCTCACCTCCTGATTTGGATGATCTGCTACCCACTGACTCAGGGGAAGTGCGAGAACCTGAAACTCCCAAGATGGCTGCTCCATTGAACCCGGACGCGTCCCCATTCTCAATTGTCTAACCTGACTCGACCTCCTAACCTGACTTACGCCACAAAGAACGAACGATAGCTGGAAGACCAATTTATTTGGCAACGGATCATTCAACCCTTGCTCTGCCTCCTGTCTGTCACTGCATCGCGCAACCTGCTTACAAGTGCGTTAAACATAGGGAAAAAAAGCAAATTGTGAGCCCCAAAGGGAAAAAGTACTGATGTGTATGGTGGCTGCACTGTAGATCATGAGAGAGCTATATAAGGAATGGGTCATAGCCACAATAATTGTAATAATTATCTAGAGCAGTGATGACATAAAATCCATATTGAATTTAATTTTTGGGGAGATGGGGGGCAAAATAGCTGCCTTAAGCCAGTATAATACAAGGTGGCAACATATATTACAACTGAAATGACGAATGCGCAAAAGAAAATACCGGTAGTTAAATTGCATTTTTGTCATTTATTTTCTTTATTTCCTAGTGAAGAAAGTCCAAAAACTTTCAGTGAAATGTCTTCTACCTTTTGATCTTAGAGCTGAGATGAATATTCCAAGCTTCTCCTAATAATGCCAGCTAGTATTGTCAGCTATAAGTGTCTGAAGTTTTAAGCTCAGTTCAAAGAGCAAACGTTGTTTGTGGTGTCTATAATTCTTAGTAGACTCTACTTCAGCTCAAAGGAACTGTTGTGTGTTTTGCCATCAATCAAATCATTATCTATGATGGTCTAAGTATCTCTTCTTCACATGTTTGTTTATAATTTCTCCGAGGAAAAATGTGTCCTCTTGTGTTATCCATCACATTCTCTGTAATGGAATTGGCTTTATCAGATTGTTCAGTATAAAGATCAACATTAGTCATTTTCCTGTCTCATGTGCATCATATCTATCACAACTGATCAAGCTTTCAGGACTTTACCTTACCTCAAATATCCATGCTTAAGTCGAAGTTATCTCAGCATCCTTGCAATGCGTAGTTTGTGTTACAGCTCTGCATACACTGTGTGATATTTCTGTTCATTATTACAATGATGTTATTTAATGTTCTTATGTTTTCAGGAATACATTCCTTTTGCGACAGTAATATTCAGCTAAAATATACTCGTAGATAGCGATTTTAGAATAAATGATCATTGACTTCAACTATGACGTAAATACTACACAAGGGTGATACATTAAAGTAATTCAACAAACACATATTGTCACTATCACATTTCAGTTGTTTCCAAGTTGCATAAAACCTTAGAGTGTATGCACTAATAGGTACCATAGGACAGCCCTGGGGTCCCATAAAGGAAAATATATAGAAATATTAACCTGTGCTATTGTGATTCCAGAGTTCGCAACAAACCAATAAACTGAGCCTCATCCAATTATTTGCAGTATTGTGGCAACATTGACGATTACAGATAAACAAATTTGTAACTAATCAAATTTGTTACGAATTTTCAAAAAATTCCTGAATCTAGCAAATTGGAAATTTCAAGGATTCGAGTCGCAATATTCCAGCAAAATAGCAGCTATTTTGTTGTTTCCTTTTCAGGGCCAGAACTGAATTGAAAATTGGACTCAGCACAAGAAGGAAGCATCGAAATATTCAAAGACCAGCAAGGATTAGCGGCGTACAAAGGTGGAATAAAGACAAGGGTAGGGCAGGCATAGGATAAGTAAGTACATAATGTTTTTTACGGTATTATAATTATTATTATTTAGTAACTCCTTCCCTGGCCTTCATTGATTATGCTTTTGGGTTTGCAGAGACTTCAGAAAATAAAAAGCATATACAGCATTTTGTGGACTTCATGCACTGCTTATAAGCATAAAGCAGCTGCTGGCAATGGAACAAGATGCTGCAAGGGAGCGCCGGGAAGTTAAGTGTAATGTTTTTTTTTTTTAAATGTTTTCTGATGGGGCCATGCATACCAGGATGGGGATGGGGCAATAATAAGGATGGGGCCCATACTTACCAGGACCAGGACAGGGGCCAATCATACCAGAATAAAGATTGGGCCATGCATACTTGGGCAAGATGGGGGCCCTGCATGCAGGATAAGGATTGGGGCCATGCATACTAGGACAAGATGGGGGCCTTGCATACCAGGATAGGGTTGGGGCCATGGATACTAGGATAGGGATGAGGGGGCCATGCACACCAAGATAGGGATGAGGGGGCTATGCATACCTAGATAGGGATGAGAGGCCATGCACTCAATCAATTGACAATGTATCTCACACCATCCTTATTGAAAAAATGACTAAGTATGGAATGGACAAGGCAACTGTTAGGTGGATTCATAACTGGCTTAGTGATCTGTCCCAGAGAGTGGTCATAAATGGCTGTACATCCAGTTGGAAGAATTTCTCAAGTGGAGTACCACAGGGTTCTGTCCTGGGCCCTGTATTGTTCAAAATCTTAATGATTTAGATGAAAGAATTGAGGGTACACTGATTAAATTTGCTGATGACACAAAGCTAGGCGGGATAGATTTTATTAGAGAAGAGAGAGAGAGAATTCAAAAAGATATAAATAAACTGAAGCAATGGGCTTCAACTAACAAAATGTTTTTTAAAAGGAAATTTGCAAAGTACTACATCTGGGCAATAAAAATGAAGAAAGCATATACAGAATGGGAGGAATAGGGCTAAGCAACAGCACATGTGAAAAAGGCTTGAGTATACTAATAAAGCATAAACTGAATATGAGTCAACAGTGTGCTGCAGCAACAAAAAAGGCAAATGCCATTCTGGGATGTACAGTCATGGCCAAAAGTTTTAAGAATGACACAAATATAAATTTTTAAAAAGTCTACTGCTTCACTTTTTCTAATGGCAATTTGCATATACTCCAGAATGTTATAAAGAGTGATCAGCTTAACAGCAATTACTTGCAAAGTCAATATTTGGCTAGAAAATGAACTTTATCCCCCAAAACACATTTCAACATCATTGCAGCCCTGACTTAAAAGGACCAGCTAACCTCTTTTCAGTGATTGCTCCATTAACACAGGTGTGGGTGTTGATGAGGACATGACTGGAGATCAATCTGTCATGATTAAGTAAGAATGACACCACTGGACACTTTAAAAGGAGGCTGGTGCTTGGCATCATTGTTTCTCTTCATTTAACCATGGTTATCTCTAAAGAAACACGTGCAGTCATCATTGCAATGCACAAAAATGGCCTAATAGGGAAGAGTATCACAGCTAGAAAGATTACACCTCAGTCAACAATCTATCGCATCATCAAGAACTTCAAGGAGAGAGGTTCCATTGTTGCCAAAAAGGCTCCAGGGCGCCCAAGAAAGACCAGCAAGCGCCAGGACCGTCTCTTAAAAGTGTTTCAGCTGCGGGATCGGGCTACCAGCAGTGCAGAGCTTGCTCAGGAATGGCAGCAGGCAGGTGTGAGTGCATCTGCACGCACTGTGAGGCAGAGACTCATGGAGCAAGGCCTGGTCTCAAGGAGGGCAGCAAAGAAGCCACTTCTCTCCAGAAAAAAACATAATGGACATACTGATATTCTGCAAAAGGTACAGGCAGTGGACTGCTGAGGACTGGGGTAAAGTTATTTTCTCTGATGAATTCCCTTTTCGATTGTTTGGGACATCAGGAAAACACCTCATTCGGAGAAGACAAGGTGAGCGCTACCACCAGTCTTGTCTCATGCCAACTGATAAGCATCCTGAAACCATTCATGTGTGGGGTTGCTTCTCAGCCAAGGGAATCGGCTCTCTCACAGTCTTGCCTAAAAACACAGCCATGAATAAAGAATGGTACCAGAATGTCCTCCAAGAGCAACTTCTCCCAACCCTCCAAGAGCAGTTTGGCGATCAACAATGCCTTTTCCAGCATGATGGAGCACCTTGCCATAAAGCAAAGGTGATAACTAAATGGCTCAGGGAACAAAACATAGAGATTTTGGGTCCATGGCCTGGAAACTCCCCAGATCTTAATCCCATTGAGAACTTGTGGTCAATCATCAAGAGACGGGTGGACAAACAAAAATCTAAAAATTTTGACAAAATGAAAGCATTGATTGTGCAAGAATGGACTGCTATCAGTCAGGATTTGGTCCAGAAGTTGATTGAGAGCATGTCAGGGAGAATTGCAGAGGTCCTGAAGAAGAAGGGTCAACACTGCAAATATTGACTTGCTGCATTAACTCATTCTAACTGTCAATATAAGCTTTTACTCATATGTTTGCAATTATTATATTTCTGTCTGTGATAAAAACATCTGTCAAACACACATAAAAACCAACCAGAGGGCAGCAGATCATGTGAAAATATAATATTTGTGTCATTCTCAAAACTTTTGACCATGAGTGTATTAACAGAAGCATACAGTCTAGATCATGTGAAGTCATTATTGCCCTCTACTCCTCTTTGGTCAGACCTCATCTGGAATACTGTGTCCAGTTTTGGGCTCCATATTTTAAAAAAGACATCAGCAAACTGGAGCAAGTACAGAGAAGAGAGACAAGAATGGTGTCCAGCCTGCAAACCATGTCCTATGAGGAACGGTTACAGGATTTGGTCATGTTTAGCTTGCAAAAAAGAAGACTGAGAGGAGACTTACTAGCTGTCTACAAATATCTCAAGGGCTGTCACATTGTAGAAGGATCATCTTTATTCTCATTTGCACAAGAAAAGACTAGAAGCAATGGGATGAAACTGAATGGGAGGAGACACAGATTAGATATTAAAAAAAACTTTTTGACAGTTAGGGTGATCAATGACTGGAACAGGCTACCACGAGAGGTGGTGAGTTCTCCTTCAATGGAAGTCTTCAAACAGAGGCTGGACAGACATCTGTCTGGGAAGATTTAGTGAATCTTGCTTTAACCCAGGAGGTCCCTTCAAACTGTATTATTCTATGATTCTAGGATAGGGATGAGGGGGCCATGCATACCAGTATAGGAATGAGGGGGCCATGCATACCAGGATAGGAATGAGGGGGCCATGCATACCAGTGTAGGCAATATTAACCCTTAATGTCCACTGACGTGCAGAGTCCGTCATGGCAAGGTGCCAGTTCCGGCACCAGGACGGACTCTGCACGTCATGGCTTTGATCTACCACTGCGTGTAAACACGCAGTGGTAGATCAGTGCCGACAGCTGTCACAGACAGCTGACAGGCACGGCAAGCGGTGCGGGGACCTTTGCCGTCGGTCCCGCACCCACAGCGCTGTGATTGGTCAGTCAATCTGACTGACCAAACACAGCAGCGATCGTGCAGGAGAAGCTGAAATTTCAGCTTCCCCAGCGTGATCAGTGCAGGAGCCGGCGCTGCAGTGGCCAGGCTTCCTGCACTGACAGCCAGGAGCGGAGCCCCCACCGCCCCTGGCTGTTAACCCCCTGACTGCTGCGATCCAGCGCGATCGCAGAGCTCAGGGGGGGAGGCAGAGGGTCGGGAGCTCCCTCTGCCTCAGATCAGCGCCACCGCAATGTATTTGCAGGGCCTGATCTCTGCCTTGATGACCCGGGGGTTGTCATGACAACCTCCGGGTCATCTAGCTACGGGAAGCTGCTGTGATCATGTCACAGCAGCTTTCCCCATAGGTACAATGCATTGCAATGCCAGAGCATTGCAATGCATTGTAACTGCAATAAAAAGTAAAAAAAGTGAAAGTCCCATAAAGGGACAAGTTAAAAAAAATCATATTTTTAAAAAAATTGTAAAAAAAATATTAAAAAATAATTTTAAAAAAATCCCCTAAAAAATACACATTTTTATGTAATAAAAAAAATAAAAAACAAAAAACATACACATGTTAGGTATCGCCACGTCCGTAAAAATCCCATCTATAAAAGCGTAACCCTAGTTAACCCCTTCAGTGAAAGCCGTAAAAAAAAAACACAAAAAAGTAGTAAATTATACTTTTTCCAAGCGGTATCATTATACCGCTTGGAAAAAGTGCAATAACACGCGATCAAAAAGTCAGATATAAATAATCATGGTACCGCTGAAAACGTCATCTTGTCCCGCAAAAAAACAAGCCACTATACAGCATCATCAGCGAAAAAATAAAAAAGTTATAGCTTGCGGAATAAACTGATGCAAAAATAATTATTTTTTCTATAAAATTTTTTATTGTGTAAAAAACGCCAAAACATAAAAAAAAATATATAAATGAGGAATCGCCGTAACCGTAGTGACCCGAAGAATAAAGCTGCTTTATCAATTTTACCACACACGGAACGGAGGAAAAAAAAAAAAAAAAAACAATTCCTGAATTGCTGGTTTTTGTTCATTCTGATTCCACAAAAATCGGAATAGGAAACGATCAAAAAACGTTATGTGCCTGAATATGGTACCAATAAAAACGTCAGCTCGTCCCGCAAAAAATAAGCTCATAGATAACTCTGTCGGCCGAAATATGGAAAAATTATAGCTCTCAAAATACGGCGATGCAAAAATTTCTTACAAAAAATTATTCCAAAAAAAAGCATCTTTTAGTGTGTGACAGAAGCAAAACATGAAAAAAGAGTATAAATCTGGTATCGCTGTAATCGCACCGATCCGAGGAATAAAGTCACCTAATCACTAATACCGCACGAGGAACGGCGCAAAAAAGAAAACCAATTCTTCACCTTTTGTGGATTTGTTCATTGTGCCTCCCAAAGATCGCAGTAAGGTGATCACAGTGGTTCCCCCCCACATATGGGGTATCAGCGTACTCAGGACAAAATGCACAATAGCTTTTGGGGCCCTATTTCTCCTGTTACCCTTAGAAAAATAAAAATTTGGGGCAAAAAGATTATTTTTGTGGAAAAAAATATGATATTTTTATTTTCACGGCTCTACGTTATAAACTTCTGTGAAGCACTTGGGGGTTCAAAGTGCTCACCACACATCTAGATAAGTTCCTTGGGGGGTCTAGTTTCCAAAATGGAGTCACTTGTGGGGGGTTTCTACTGTTTAGGCACATCAGGGGCTTTCCAAACGTGACATGACACCCGCAGACCATTCCATCAAAATCTGCATTTGAAAAAGGCGCTCCTTCCCTTTCCAGCTCTGCCATGCGTCAAAATAGTGGTTCCCCCCCATATATGGGATATCAGCGTACTCAGGACAAATTGCACAATAGCTTTTGGGGTCCTATTTCTCCTGTTACCCTTATAAAAATAAAAATTTGGGGGCAAAAAGATTATTTTTGTGGAAAAAAATATGATATTTTTATTTTCACGGCTCTACGTTATAAACTTCTGTGAAGCACTTGGGGGTTCAAAGTGCTCACCACACATCTAGATAAGTTCCTTGGGGGGTCTAGTTTCCAAAATGGAGTCACTTGTGGGGGGTTTCTACTGTTTAGGCACATCAGGGGCTTTCCAAACGTGACATGACACCCGCAGACCATTCCATCAAAATCTGCATTTGAAAAAGGCGCTCCTTCCCTTTCCAGCTCTGCCATGCGTCAAAATAGTGGTTTACCCCCACATATGGGGTATCAGCGTACTCAGGACAAATTGCACAATAACTTTTGGGGTCCTGTTACCCTTTGGAAAATAACAATTGGGGGTGGAAAGATCATTTTTGTGGAAAAGATATGATTTTTTAATTTTACTGCTCTACGTTATAACCTTCTGTGAAGCCCTTGGGGGTTCAAAGCTTTCACCACACATCTAGATAAGTGCCTTGGGGGGTCCTAGTTTCCAAAATGGGGTCACTTGTGGGGGTTTCCACTGGTTAGGCACACAGGGACTCTCCAAATGCGACATGGCGTCCAATCTCAATTCCAGCCAAAAAAGTCAAATGGCGCTGCTTCCCTTCCAAGCTCTGCCATGCGCCCAAATAGTGGTTTACTCCCACATATGGGGTATAAGCGTACTCAGGACAAATTGCACAATAACTTTTGGGGTCCTTTTACCCTTTGGAAAATAAAAATTGGGGGTGGAAAGATCATTTTAGTGGAAAAGATATGATTTTTTAATTTTACAGCTCTACGTTATAACCTTCTGTGAAGCCCTTGGGGGTTCAAAGCTCTCACCACACATCTAGATAAGTTCCTTGGGGGGTCTAGTTTCCAAAATGGGGTTACTTGTGGGGGGTTTCTACTGTTTAGGCACACAGGGGCTCTCCAAATACGACATGGCGTCCAATCTCAATTCCAGCCAAAAAAGTCAAATGGCGCTGCTTCCCTTCCGAGCTCTGCCATGCACCCAAATAGTGGTTTACCCCCACATATGGGGTATCAGCGTACTCAGGACTAATTGCACAATAACTTTTGGGGTCCTTTTATTCTTTGGAAAATAAAAATTGGGATGAAAAGATCATTTTTGTGGAAAAAATATGATTTTTTAATTTTACGGCTCTACGTTATAAGCTTCTGTGAAGCCCTTGGGGGTTCAAAGCTCTCACTACACATTTAGATAAGTTACTTGGGGGTCTAGTTTCCAAAATGGGGTCACTTGTGGGGGGTTTCCACTGTTTAGGCACACAGGGACTCTCCAAATGCGACATGGCGTCCAATCTCAATTCCAGCCAAAAAAGTCAAATGGCGCTGCTTCCCTTCCGAGCTCTGCCATGCGGCCAAATAGTGGTTTACCCCCACACATGGGTATCGCTGTACTCAGGAGAAATTGTACAACAAATATTGTGGTTCATTTTCTACTGATACCCTTGACAAAATGTTAAAAAATTGTGTCGAAAGAAAAATTTTGGGAAAAAAAGTTAAATGTTAATTTTTTCCTTCCACATTGCTTCAATTCTTGTGAAGTACCTAAAGGGTTAATAAACTTCTTGAATGTGGCTTTGAACACGTTGAGGGGTGCAGTTTTTAGAATGGTGTCACTTTTGGGTATTTTCTGTCATATTGACCCCTCAAATTCACTTCAAATGTGAGGTGGTCACTAAAAAAAATGGTTTTGTAAATTTTGTTGGAAAAATGAGAAATTGCTGGTCAACTTTTAACACTTATAACTTCCTAACAAAAAAAAATTTTGGTTCCAAAATTGTGCTGATGTAAAGTATACATGTGGGAAATGTTATTTATTAACTAATTTTTGTGACATATCTCTCTGATTTAATGGCATAAAAATTAAAAGTTTGAAAATTGCAAAATTTTCAAACTTTTTGCCATATTTCCGTTTTTTTCATAAATAAACGCAAGTTATATTGAAGAAATTTTACCACTATCATGAAGTACAATATGTCTCGAATCGCCAAGATCCGTTGAAGCGTTCCAGAGTTATAACCTCATAAAGAGACAGTGGTCAAAATTGTAAAAATTGGCCTGGTCTTTAACCTACAAAATGGCTTGGTCTTTAAGGGGTTAAGTACAGAATTGACCACATTTTTTGCTTCAAATTTTTTTTTCCTAATTTCCTCCTCTAAAACCTAGGTGCGTCTTATGCTCCGGTGGGTCTTTTACTCTGAAAAATTCAGTAGTCAGAGGCACTTTGGATTCAGACCAATTATATTTTGAAATCTTACTTTGCGATTTTTATTTTGTATCCAATCTGCTGTCCCAAGCAGGTAAATCTGCTCAACACAATTTAATCTGCTCATTTAAATTAATGATATATTAAAAAGAGTCCACTTTGAACAGCAATTTACAACAATATAACAGAGATAGAAACATTACAAAGGCATAAAAAGTTAATTAAAGCCCATGACCATAACAGAGCCATGTGCAGGATGCTGTACAGGAAAGTGTGTGCTTGCCACAGGACCACTTGTACTGCCATTTAGTGCTTTGTGTGGCACTATAATTTAATGTTTCATGAAAAACGCTCCGCAGTAGAGTATACAGTGGCTTGCGAAAGTGTTCACCCTCCTTGGCATTTTTTGTGTTTTGCTACCTCAAAACCTGGATTCAGAGTATCTCGAGAGTGCTCGTATATTATGTTCAGTCCCCACAGCAGCATGATTTGTGGCTGTTATACAGCCTCAACACAAATAAGGTTTCCCTAACAAACAGGCATTCCCCACATGTGTGCAGTCTGTTGAACAGCCACAAATCATGCATCCGCGGGAACTCTAACATAATATACGAGCACGTTTACTCATGACTACTGAATGAATACCTATTAGCTAAAATGACAAATAATTACATGTAGACAGATTGAATTGATGGATAGATAGACAGATAGATAGATAGATAGATAGATAGATAGATAGATAGATAGATAGATAGATAGATAGAATAGAAAATAAATTTTCTTTTAAGTTTAAATCCATTTTGTTATTATAGCAGTGCATGTACTATGTTCCTGTGTTTAGTGATTTTTTCAGCTGTTGGTTATCTACAGTACTATGTTTCTTTTACCTTCTGAACGGTTTCCATAGGTACTAATACCCTCATATTTTGTGTTAGGAAATAGCCCTGATAATAAAGTCACATTTCATCTTTAAAGCAATATGAAGATACATTAAGAAGGTCAGGGCAGGCTAGAGGGGACACTCCGGAGATTTAATATTAGAAAAAATAAGCTATGCCAGCAAGAGATATAGCAGATTTAATGTATTTGATAAATCACTGTCAGTATGACAATAAGAGTGGCATAGCAGGTGCTCTAATAGAGCCCTCAAAGGAAATGGAAAAAACTGAAGATGAATTATATCAAACAACATTTTTAATGGAAAACAACTTGGATAAAAAATACCCTGAGCACTACTTGTTACTGTCCAAGGCAAGCACAATATACTAAAACAACCATGATTTGCTTACATTGCAGCTTTACACTGATGGATAAAGACACTGATAGCTCCTGACAACCTTCAGACCTTGATCCAGAAAATTCATTTAAAGGAACCTGTCATCTTCGAGCAGCATGAATCAGATCTTGGCTGCATGATTGTGCCGGCTTCTCAGAGAAAATGTAGTTAGAAGATCTGTCCGAAGACCAAGGTCAGAGACGAGACTAGTCTAAATACAAAGCAGATACTTATCTATCATGCAATAACATCAAGGAAGCATCTAATTGACAGTCAATTAATTCTGCAGTTTGACAAAAACCCCATAGATACCGCCAATGTTATTAACGGGAACCTGACTATTTGCCCAGGTCCCACACACCGCCATCATGTATTTACTGCTATTTATTTTTTTTTATCATGCTTAACTATATAGCGCTATTAATTCCACAAAGTTTTACAGACAACGTCATCACTATCCACATTGGGACTCACAATCTAAATCCGCTTTTAGTATATCATTGGAATGTAAGTGGAACTTGAAGGAAACCCATACGAATAGGGGGGAAACATGCAAACTTCATGCAGATGTTGTACTTGGTGGGATTTTAACCGAGGACCCCAGCAAGTTTATAGTGCTAACCACAAAGCCACCATGCTGCCCATATTAATATGTTAATACCCTACCTAACAAGCCCTTAACCCCTTTACTCTCGAGGGTTGTTTGCACATTAATGACCGGGCCAATTTGTACAATTCTGACCACTGTCTCTTTATGAGGTTATAACTCTGGAACGCTTCAACGGATCTTCACGATTCTGAGAATGTTTTCTCGTGACATATTGTACTTCATGATAGTGATAAAATTTCTTCGATATAACTTGTGTTTATTTATGAAAAAATGGAAATATGGCAAAAATTTTGAAAATTTTGCAATTTTAAAACTTAGAATTTTTATGCCCTTAAAACAGAGAAATATGTCACACAAAATAGTTACTAAATAACATTTCCCACATGTCTACTTTACATCAGCACAATTTTGGAACCAAATTTGTTTTTTGTTAGGAAGTTATATGGGTTAAAAGTTGACCAGCGATTTCTCATTTTTACAACAAAATTTACAAAACCATTTTTTTAGGGACCACTTCACATTTGAAGTCAATTTGAGGGGTCTATATAGTAGAAAATACCCAAAAGTGACACCATTCTAAAAACTGCACCCCTCAAGGTACTCAAAACCGCATGCAAGAAACTTATTAACCCTTGAGGTGCTTCACAGGAGATGAAGTAACGTGGAAGGAAAAAATGAACTGTAGGGGTTTGACTCGCTCAGGTGCGATGGGCGGCAAAACAGTAGACATGTTCCTTAAAAAGTTTGTGGGGGTTTATTACTTCATAAACCATCACAGCAAACAAAGCACAACTTTTCCCGTTCTTCAGGCTCAGTCCTGGAGCCTCAACACACAGGAGGCTTTCAACTCCCCACATACAGCTACTGTGTTAAGCCATAGCCTCCATTATATAGCTAACACCCACAGCTAACATGTCACATGACTACACATGTGGTAGTGACCTCACCAAAGGTCCTAAAACACACATATAGGTATGGTGATGCCCCTACACAGGGCTGAGGTATATGGGCAGCCTGACTCTCCCATCTGTCAGAGCTGCCCGTAACCTGGACCCAAGTGTATTAAACCAACCCTTAGTGCTTACGTGCACTAAAGAAAACACTCCGAGTTACATCACAGGGAGCTGCCATCCCTGTGATTCATACCTCCCATTCACAATGTGACCATTAGTATAGCTACATACCTCCCCCCTCTGCCTAAAGCTGTGGGGCTTGGTACCTTCCATTACCCAACCAGAGACTCTTCTGGGTCATCTCCGACAATAAACCGTCTGGCAAAGTCTGGCCCTGCTACTGAACCGTTATGTAGGCGTCTGTCATCCGACTCTGTCACGTCCTTTGATAGCGATGCCCCCTTGTCAGACCACCCGCATCCCCAGCGGTCAGTACGGCATTGCAATTCCCTTGCACTCATACTTCCTGTTTGGTCTGACTCTCTGTCATTTTGTCCACTACAGGGTCTCCTGCTTAGGTCACTCAGCCCTGAGCTAACTGAGGCATCATTGCTTCTACCTCTTCCATTTGGCCTCTTTTGTCCTCTATTAACTCCAGCTTGAGGACTTCCAGTCTTAAACGAACCTCTTCTCCTCTCTATACCGCAAGTTGACGGTGGCCGCCGTCTTCTTCCCATTTCCTGCAGCTCTCTGTTGACCTGCGCCCTGTCAAGTCTTAACTGCTCTACTTCTTTCAGGTACAACACGCGATACTCCAGGATCATCCAGATATTCCCAAGGCTCTCCATGGATCCATCAACGAGGAAGGGAACCATCCCATCTTCACCCACGACCTGGGCTTCGTCATCAGCCGGAATCCTCACTCTCATCATACCGGATCTATTCACCATCTCCTTCATCACTTTCCCAAGTCTTCCGATGACTTTCCTCACCAGACCTCTGGGCACTTGATGTCTTCCACCAATCCAAGCTGACGTTGAGCTCTTCTTGCTTTCTCCAGACGTCGAACAGCTTCCTTATTCCTCCACCTGATCATCTGTTTCGTTCGGAGGCATTGTAGATGCATTTCTCTTAGAACAGCCACCCGCTTCACTATGACTTCCCTAGTTGACAGTATGACCAACTGCTTTGTCTCTGGTGCCCAGTTCACACTACATGCTTCTATTGCCTTTCTGAAGGCCTCATGCATATTCCTACCTTCCAAAAGGTGGCACTAGAGTTCTAGCTCTCTTCCTCTCTGAAGAGACAATTTGCATAATTAGCATATTTCCCAGAGGAGCATTGCGGCTTTAAGTCTCCTCATCTGCATGCTTAGCATGTTGATCTCCGCAAGGAGTGACGATATTTCTTGGACAATGGTCTGACGCCTCTCACACAGCCAAACCAGATCTCCGCTTTGCACTGACGAGGGGCTGAACCCCGAAACACAGTGTCTGCAAATTGAGATTCTGGTTTGGCTATTATCCTAGGTCATGTGATAAGGCTCGTTAAAGGGTCGACATTGACTTGTAGGATTGCTACCTTCCAAAAGGTGGCACTAGAGTTCTAGCTCTCTTCCTCTCTGAAGAGACAATTTGCATAATTAGCATATTTCCCAGAGGAGCATTGCGGCTTTAAGTCTCCTCATCTGCATGCTTAGCATGTTGATCTCTGCAAGGAGTGACGATATTTCTTGGACAATGGTCTGACGCCTCTCACACAGCCAAACCAGATCTCCGCTTTGCACTGACGAGGTGCAAAGTGTCCTGGATACCTTGAGTGCTGTCTCTTGGCCTTCCGGCATCGCCACTTCGGTGGCTTAAG
The DNA here is from genome assembly GCA_033576555.1 of Oophaga sylvatica. Lineage (NCBI taxonomy): Eukaryota > Metazoa > Chordata > Amphibia > Anura > Dendrobatidae > Oophaga > Oophaga sylvatica. Next base: position 101,822,002 of record JARQOD010000001.1, read on the forward strand.
CCGGTTGCTGCTTTAGGGAGATAGCCAGGAGGATTCAGGAGAAGATCCTTGGAGTTGTGGACGATGGGAGTCCGACTTCAATTCTCTGGGACCGGTGATAGCCGGGTCAAAAATGGATTCCGGATTGAAATCGCTGAAGATAAGAAGTTGCATTTTTCCCTGGGATATTTGGTCAACATGGTGTTTTATGACATCCTGAAGATTCGGAAGTCCGATATAATATGCCTGCAGGAGTTCAGGAGGGAAGGCAGGTATGTGCTGGTGCTATCTTCTATGGCGGCTTGCCAGAATTTGTTTACTGCCCTGAAAAATGGAGTTGCAAATCCTTTGCTGGAAGGACTTACCTTTACTGTGCTATACTCTAAGGGGGATATCCCACTTGTGGTTTTCATGCACAACCCTTTTGTTTCCCTGGAGGACATTACTTTATTTTTGAAAAGACATTGCATTTATGTTCAGTACTCCCACAGGGTCCTGAATGGAGAAGGGCTCTGGACCGGGAAGTACAAATTTTTTGTGAGATTTGGGATGGATCCCCAAGGCCCAGGAGGCATCCATTACCCCCCTCTTAATTTTTCAATTGGGAAAAATAGTGTTTTTTTGTTTTTTCCAGATGCCCCACTGTATTGCAGGAGGTGTAAAAATTTCGGGCATACCCAGGATAGTTGCAAGGACATGCCAACTTGTAGGAATTGCAATGGTTCCGGCCATATGGCAAAAGACTGCACAAATCCTGTTATGTGTAATGCTTGTGGTGAGGAAGGCCATAAGTATCGGGATTGTAAGGCCAGGATCAGTCCTAGGTCTTACGCTGAGGTCACAGGTGGGGCAGCTGCGCCCCCTGCTGCTGTTGACATTCCACAGGTTACAGACCCGGATCTTATTGAGGAACCTGAAATCATGGATGCACATGAGGAGACCCTGCCCGAAACGGAGACTCCCAGCCCAGAGGTGGCAGGTTTGGAACTTGCTGAGGTTGAATGTGAGCTCCCTCATCAGTCTGATGTCTGTGGGGAGGGGGAGTTGGAGGGTTCTCTTGGTAATACCCCCAGTATATCTTGGTTAGCTACTGAGGAGGAGTTGACCAGTTGTGGAGATCAAGGTGACTTCACTCTTGCAAGGCCCTCTGAGGAGGAGGAGGAGCCTGGAACTTCCTGTAAAAAGCCCAGAACGGATTGGGCGGACGCCGGTGAAGATTGTTTAAGTCCGGTGAGTGAACGTAGTTACCCTCAGAATGTCTTCTCTCCTGACACCAATGTTTTTTTAGGCATTCCCGCAGACGTAAACAGATTTGGGGAGTTGCAGTTCCAGATGGAAGACGAAAACGGCTGAAGAAGAAGTGGCCTGTTTGTCGTCATGTAAATAACACCATCATGTTATGGCTCCCCAAGCTGGTTGGGGCATTGCGTCCTGAATGTCAGACAAATTAGATCTAAATCCAGGAGGGCAGTCGTCCTAGATTATATTAAACAGATGAATGCTCACATCTTTTGTCTTCAGGAATGTGGGATTGAGGACGCTCCAAGCGATAAGGACTGGCCTTACGGTCAGCATGTATGGTCTGGCTCATGTGTTAATAGGAATGATGGTGTAGGGATATTAATGGGTAATAGGGAGATTAGTTTAGATATCTACACGGTGGTAGAGGTGGGTAGATGTATAATTGCACATGTTAGCTATAGGGGGTGGCGGGCTAGAATTATTAATGTGTACTGTCCATCAGGAAAGGATGGGAAAAAGGAGCGTCTGGCTCTTTTGGAAAAATTAAGTTTGTTTCTTCCAGGCAAAATGCCTACAGTTTTAGTTGGAGACTTTAATTGCATCACAGAAGGGAATTGTGACATAACTGGTAAAAAGTTATCCAATCTTATTTCTGATTTTTCCCTTCTAGATGCTGCTGCTCTGAAATTTGGCATCCCACCACCGCCAACATACCATGCTGATAGGGGTGGTATTGCATCCAGAATAGATAAAATGTTGTTTTCCAAAAATATGTTGTGTATGAATTTTGAACAAAATGCTGTACCTTTTTCTGACCATGAGTGTTTGAGAGGTGTGTTTAGTGCGATTGATGACCGTGTGTATGGTGGTGGGGTTTGGAAGCTGAACGTTAGGTTGTTAGAAGATGAGGATGTGATGAATGAATTAAAAATAAAGTATAAAGAGTGGAGAGTATGTAAGAGGAATTTTGCGTGTGTGCTGGAATGGTGGGACTGGGTTAAGGTGTGTTGCAAAAAATTCTTCAAAAAATGGGGCTATAAAAAAGCTGCTATTTATCGGGAAAGATTTAATGATTTAAACAGGCATATAGACTGGTTAAGGAAGTGTGGAGAAAGTGGGATGGATGTGTCTGATGAGCTGGCTGAGACAAAGAGTGAACTAAAGCGTGTTATGGATGCGAAAGGAAAGGAAATCATCTATCGCACCAAAATGGAACATCTTGAGAAAAATGAAAAGTGCACAAGGTTCTTTTTTAAGAAAATGAATGGGAGAAAGGTTGATATAGATAAAGTCCTGGATAGGAACGGTTTGTGTGTGTCAGGTGAGAATGTGATAAAGGAGGTGAATAGGTTCTACAGCAAGTTATATGATAAAAAATGGATTGACTCTGGTCTTGTTTCAGAAGTGCTGAATGGGTTAGAAAACAAGTTGGGTAGTGAAGAATGTGATATTTTGAATGAGGATGTGATTATGGATGAAGTAGAAAACGTGATGAAGAGTGCTAAAAAGAATAAGACACCAGGGAAAGATGGATTGCCGGTAGAATTCTATGTGAAAGCGTGGGATTTCCTGGGTGCTGATTTGACTGAGATATGTAAGTACATGTGGGAGAATGGTAAGTTGTGTGAATCAATGAAGGAGGGGGTGGTTGTGCTTGTGTATAAGAAAGGTGAGAGAAAGTGTTTAGAGAATTGGAGACCTATAACGCTGCTGAATGCAGATTACAAAATCTATAGCAAATTGTTGGCGAATCGTATGCGTGAGGTGATTGGTAATGTTGTGGATGAGGATCAGGTGTGTGCGGTGCCTGGGAGAAGTATGAGTGATAACTTATTGTTATTAAGGGATTTGATTGGGGACTGCATGGGAAGGAAACAGAAGTGTATGGTTCTGACAATTGATTTTGAGAAAGCGTTTGATAGGGTCTCGCATGTGTTTTTGTTTAAAGTTCTGGAGAGAATGGGATTTCCTAAAAAATTTGTGAATGGGTTAATGTCTTTGTATGATTGTGTGTCAAGTGAGTTTCTTGTTAATGGATGGTTGAGTGAGAAAGTGAATATTATGTCTGGTGTAAGGCAGGGGTGTCCCATGTCCCCTGTCTTATTTGTATGTGTGATTGAACCTTTGTTGTGCTTGGTGAGACGTGATAAAGTGGTGCGAGGTTTGTTGGTACCGGGGAGCGGTGGAAAGCATGTGAAAGTTCTTGGATATATGGATGATGTTGTGGTTGTGAGTGAAAGTGTTGCGTCTATGAGTAGAGTTAAGCTTTTGGAGTTTTTCTGTGGTGCGTCTGGTTTTAGAGTGAATTGGAATAAATGTAGTTTTAAATGTTTTGGGGATAATGGGGTTAAAATGGAGGGGGTTAAATGTGAGGAGGGTGCTCTCAAAGTGCTGGGAGTATTATTTAATAAGGAGCTGGAAGGTAAGGAGAGCTGGGAGGAGTGGGATTGCGCATAGAGCGTAAGTTCAATTTTTGGCGACTGAGAGACTTGACCTTGAGTGGTAAATTTTGGTCATAAAAGCGGTGATTCTTCCGATTCTGCTTTTTATTGCAACAGTTTTTCCACCGTCTAATAGGAAAATAAAAAGAGTGGAAAAGTTAGTTTTTACTTTTTTCTGGAGTAGTAAAATAGAAAAACTTAAGAGAGAAAGTCTTTTTAAGGCATGTCACCATGGTGGCATGGCCTTTCCAAACATTGAGATTTTTCTGGGCTTCAGTACATCAAAACGGTAGTTATTTTGTTGAATAAAGGAAATAAAGGAGCTTATATGGCAAGATATTCTGCTGGTTGGATGTTGTATGGCTTATGTTGGAGAAAGAGGGATGCTAGAGTGCCTGTTGCTTTCAAGTGTCCGGTCTGGTATGAGGTGATTGAAAAGTTTGTGAGGAAGCATGATTTACTGAGTGTGCCGATGAATGATTTTAGAATGGCTAAGAAGGTGATGAAAATAATACATAAGAATGATGTGGAGAGTAATATTGTGGGTTTGAGAGGGAATGAAGTCTCGGCTGCATGGAAGAGTTTGGGAACGCATGGGATGTCTAATAGACAAAGGGATATTGTATGGATGTCCTTGCACAATATTTTGCCTGTGCGACAGGTTCAGAAGAGACGAGGTCTGACCAGAACGAAAGTGTGCCCGAGAGAAGGTTGTGGTGGATGTGAGACTGTGTGGCATACTATGTGGGACTGTGATTATGCGTACAGTGTGTGGAAGTGTGTAGGTGGGTTGTGTAAGGAATTAGCGGGGGTGAGTTTTATTGACTGGCGTGTTGCAATGTTTGGAATTGGTGCATGTGGTCGTGTGAAAAATAGAATCCTATGATTAATTATGACTTGTGTGATGCAGAGTTTGTGGGATGTGAGGAATTTAGGTATTTTCAAAGAGAAGCATTTATCTGTGAATAAGTGTGTCGGGCTGATCCTTTCTAGATTATACTTGATTTATAAATTAGACAGTGAAGGCGGTGGTGGTTCTGATGCAGAGGGCGTTTGGAAATTTAAAAAATGGCAGCACTTGATCAAATATCAGTGAATTTTAGTGATGTTTATTGATGTTTATTACGTCTTTTGTGTATACCTTTAGTTTGTTATGCTGAATTAAATATGAACCATGATGATGAGAGTTGAAACAACGACGTTTAAGTTGATGAGCTTATATTGAGTTGTTTATAACTAACCTGAATGGTTTTAAAAAAAAAAAAAAAAAAAAAAAACTTGGACAGATTGCTGGACCTCCTCGTCCTGAGTGTCAGCGCAGTTTTCCAAGACATCGACATTTCTGGTGTGGCCATCTGCGTGGCACTTCCCTTTCTGGATTTCTTTCTCCGTCGAGGCCCCTTCTTTGGTCAGCCTCTCCAGCTCACTCTCCTTCATTGCAATCTGATCAGGAGAGCACGAGAGTTCGATTTCCCGGTCATCTGTGTATTTCTGGAGCTTGGCATTAGCCTCCTTCTCTATCTGGAGCTCTTGGAGAACTTTATCTAGCTCCTCTGCCAAGCAGCGATGCTCATCCACTCTGCGGAGAAGCTCCGGCTGATGTTTCTCTTGGGCTTCTCTGAGCACCTCTGTATCTTTCAATAGAGCCTTGTTCATAGACTGACACGCTGAAAGATGATCTCTGAGCTTAGAGACTTCCTTCTCCAGCTCCTCCACTCTGCTCAATCACTTGTCTTAGGACCCTTTCTCACTCGACTGTCTCTTTCACAGTCTCTTTAAGCAACTCTATCTTATGGTCCTGCTCTCTTTTAGCCAGCACATGTCACACCATCACTTCTTTGATTCAATTTTCAGATGGGCTCTCTTGCCCACTCACACTCTGCCTCTTCAGAGTTCCGCCTGTTCCTGCATCCGCAGCTTCAACTGTCTCTCGACTCTAGGTAACTTCAGAGAGCTCCAGCTCTGCAGCATCCAGTACTCTGGAGCCTTCTTCACACTGAGCCGTTTCACCCTTTCCGGGCATTGCAGATGTGGGTTTACTACAGGTCTGTTCTAATTCCAGCCCTACCTCTGTGCTGGGATTTGTCAGAGATAAAGTGGCCTCCTTATCAAGAACAGTAACATGATCTGTACCTGACCCTGACTCTTCCTTAACATTTCTGTTCTTAGAGGGTGTAGCCTGTCCCGCCTTTCCGCGGCCCCTGTGGCGAGAGGAAGATCTGCCATTTTTATTCGGCTCCACCTTACTGCACTCGCTTCCCTTGCGTTTGAATCACAGTCTGCATAGGAGTCACTCCCACTCCCCCTGTCATCCTGGAACAGCACGTACCCACTTAGACAGGTGTCGGACCCCTTTTCTGGAGCTACCCCGTTTCTCACGGTCCCACGTTTGGTCACCCCAGCTAAGTACCCAAGTTGGTCCGACTTACACTTCTTCCAGTCACCTGGAACTCTGGACTATCGACATTAGATGTCGCTATCTCCTTTTCATACATTACACCACCAGGAACCACTACAGTCACCTGCTGTGGTGGGGCTCCCGTAGGGTCATTCGGTCTCTCCTCTTAGCAACCCCACCCTTCATCCACTTCCCATGCATTTTCAAACAATATGAAGTCCCGATCCTTCTCAAAGGGGTACAATAAGTTCGGTGGTATACCGCCATCTTGATCCTTGACACTTGTGGACATATCAAGCATCACTCTGTCCACAACACAGTCCACAGAGAGCCCATGGATGCAGCAAACCTTGACCTTTTTCTCGGTCAGACAGAGAATGAGAGTAGTTCCTGTCAGAGTCACCTGACTCTTTGAGTCCAACCGTCCAGAGACTCCTTCCCGATGTAACATCACAGTACACACCTGTGGGCTGTTATCAAACAGAAAGTCTATGCCACATGCGGAATAAGCTTAATACCCACACCGCTGTTCCTCAGTCATGTCCACTGAGGTAACCAGTTCTGCCCCTTTGTTAGGCTCCACCCCTTTTTTGGCCACTACCCCTGCTTGGGTCACCGCCCTATTTTGGGACTCCACTCCCTTTTTGGATTCCACCCCTTTTTGGGCTACCACCCCTGCTTGGGTCACTGCCCCCTTTTGTGACTCCACCCCTTTTTGGGCCACCATCCCTCCTTGAGGTGCACGCCGTGGATTCCCCATGTCCCTCTACAGGCTCCACATTGGGGTACATACACACCGTGGACTCCCACACAGCTCTCACAGGCCCCAGTTCACAGACCCCTGTCTCTTTGGGGCTGGTACTGTCCCTTTAAGAGGTCGCCCACTCTGGACCTCTGATGTCCTTATTGCACCTCACCAGCTCCTACTGGCACTGCCACGACTCCTGCCGCAGCCACCAACCGCCGTAACCTCTGGCTGCCACTCACAAGCTGCTGCTGCGACTGCAGTTCATGCTGCTGCAGAACCTCTTGCTGCAACTTGCAACTGTAGCCCCTGCAAGTCCCCGCACGGCTATGCACCACAGACTTCGTGGACCAGCGGATCCACAGCCAGCTGCTTGTCACCTTCGTGGCCACGGCGAGCCACAGCAAGTTGAGAGGAAAAAAAAAAAAAACTTTGAGACCCCGCCGAGCCACAGCCAACACCTCACACGTGTCTTATAAGAAAGAAAAAAAAAACAGTCTTTCACTGATCCCGATCAGAGTACAACACAGACTCCTGTCTGTTCCACACTCGACCCCACAGGTTCCAGGACACCTCTTCTCCTCAGAGGTTTCCCACACAAAGTCACTTCCTGACCCCAGTCAGTATATCACAGACTCCATTCCGTTACCTGTTGGCCAGGCAGGTTCCTGGAAACCTCCTCTCCTCAGAGGCATCCCACAAACAAGAATACACAGTCTATTCTTATAATCACTGCTTACTTTTCAATGACCCCGGTCAGCATAGCACTCATGGTTTTCAGACCGTCCATTCCTCCTCTGGCTCCTGATAAACTGCACTGCAACATGTGCTCCTTGAACCGTTGCCAACAGTCTAGCACCAATTGTAAGGGTTTGACTCGCTCAGGTGCGATGGGAGGCAAAACAGGAGACACGTTCCTTAAAAAGTTTGTGGGGGTTTATTACTTCATAAACCATCACAGCAAAGTACAACTTTTCCCGTTCTTCAGGCTCAGTCCTGGAGCCTCAACACACAGGAGGCTTTCACCTTCCCACATACAGCTACTGTGTTAAGCCATAGCCTCCATTATATAGCTAACACCAACAGTTAACATGTCACATGACTACTCATGTGGTAGTGACCTCACCAAAGGTCCTAAAACACACATATAGGTATAGTGATGCCCCTACACAGGGCTGAGATATATGGGCAGCCCTACCCTCCCATCTCTCAGTACTGCCCATAACCCGGACTCAAGTGTATTAAACCAACTCTTAGTGCTTACGTGCACTAAAGAAAACACTCCGGGTTACATCACAGGGAGCTGCCATCCCTGTGATACATACCTCCCATTCACAATGCGACCATTAGTATCGCTACAGAACATTTAACTTTTAGTCACAAAAATGATCTTTTACAAACAATTTTTTTATTTTCAATAGGGTAAAAGGAGAAAATGGACAGATACGGTTGTTGTGCAATTTCTCCTGAGTATGCCAATACCCCATATGTGGGGGAAAACCACTGTCTGGTCGCATGGAAGGGCTTGGAATGGAAGGAGCGCTGTTTGACTTTTTCAAACCAAAATTGGCTGGAATTGAGATTGGACACCATGTCACGTTAGGAGAGCCCCTGATGTACCTAAACAGTAGAAACCCCACACAAGTGACACCATTTTGGAAAATAGACCCCCTAAGGAACTTATCTAGATCTGTTGTCAGAACTTTGAACCCCCAAGTGTTTCACTAAAGTTTATAATGCCTAGGTGTGAAAAACAAAAAAATTCCATAAAAATGAATTTTTAGTCCCCTATCTTTGATTTTTTCCAAGGAAATTGGACCCCAAAAGTTGTTGTCCAATTTGTCCTGACTACGCTGATACCCCATATGTGGAGGGGGGAACTTTTGGGCGCACGGCAGGGCTCGGAAAGGAAGTAATGACCTTTTGGAATGCAGACTTTGATGGGTGTCATGTTCAGTTTGCAGAGCCCCTGATGTATCTAAACAGTGGAAATCCCCCACAAGAAACCCCATTTTGAAAACTAGACCCCTAAGGAACTTATCTACATCTGTGGTGAGTAATTTGAACCCCAAAGTGCTTCACACAAGTTTATAATGCCTGGGCAAGAAAATAAAAAATCCTATTTTTTTCCCACAAAAAATGATCTTTTAGTCATCAAATTTTTATTTTCCCAGGGGTAACAGGAGAAATTGGACCACAAAAGTTGTCCAATTTGTCCTGAGTATGCTGATACCCCATATGTGGGGGGACCACTGTTTGGGCGCATGGAATAGCTCGGAAGGGAAGGAACGCCTTTTTCAAACTTTTTTGACTTTTTCAAACCAAAATTGTCTGGAATCGAGATGGTACGCCATGTCGCATTTGGAGAGCCCCTGATGTGCCTAAACAGTGGAAACCCCCATAAGTTACCCCATTTCAGAAACTAGACCCCCTAAGGAACTTATCTAGATCTGTGGTTAGCATTTTGAACCCCCAAGTGCTTTACACAAGTTTATAACGTAGAGCTGTTTAATCATTATAAATCATATTTTTTCCACAAAAATGATCTTTTCACCCCAATTTATATTTTCCCAAGGGTAACAAGACCCCAAAAGTTATTGTTCAATTTGTCCTGAGTAAACTGAAACCCTATATGTGGGGGTAAACCACTGTTTGGGTGCAATGCAGAGCTCGGAAGGGAAGGAGCGCCGTTTGACTTTTTCAACGCAGAATTGGCTGGACGCCATGTCGCGTTTGAAGAGCCCCTGATGTGCCTAAACAGTGGAAACTCCCCACAAATGACACCATTTTGGAAACTAGACCACTCAAGGAACCAATCTAGATGTGTGGTGAGAACTTTGAACCCCCAGGTGTTTCACTAAAGTTTATAACGCCCAAACGTGAAAATAAAAAAATTATCTTTTTTCCACAAACATGATCTTTTAGTCCCCTATTTTTTATATTCCCAAGGGTAACAGAGAAATTGGACCCCAAAAGATGTTGTCCAATTTCTCTTGAGTACACTGATACCCCATTTGTGGGAGGAAACTACTGTGTGGGCACATATTGGGGCTCAGAAGAGAAGTATGATGTTTTCTAATGCATACTTTGATGGAAAGGTCTGCGGGTGTTATGTCACATTTGGAGAGTCCCTGATGTGCCTAAGCAGTGGAAACCCCCAATTCTAACTCCAATCCTAACTAGTGTTGAGCGATACGATACCGCAAGTATCGGGTATCGGCCGATATTAGCTCTATCGGACTTTCGATACTTAGTTCCGATATTTTCGTCTTATCGGATACCGGAATCGGATTTGTCACTGTCACTGTCAGTGTCCGTCGGTCGGGTCTGTCAGGAGTCAGCGGCACTTACCTGGCAGAAGATCTCCGGCGGTCACGGGCTGGACTGCTTGATGGCCGCCATCATCTTTCCCCGGCGGTCACATGCAGTTTCTCGCGATAACTGCAGTGACTGCTGGGTAATCCCGGCCGTAAAGCAGTCAGTCCGATGACGTCACCGCCGGGGAAGCAGGTAATCAGCTGTGCTGCGTCGAGATGACAGGCTCTGCCTGTCATTGCGATGTAGCAGAACTGGATCGTCGTGGGACTGTCGTTACTATGGACTGCGTCGGACAGGTGGTATACTGTTGGTTTGGTTTTTTTCTTTTTTTACAGGAGATCGATGGCGTCGCAGGAATGAGAGTATAATAAAAGAAATGAAAACTGTGTTGTCTCTTTTATTTCATTAAAATACTTTTTTCTTGCTGTGTCTTTTTTTTTATACATTTAAAAACTTTGGGATTAATAATGGATCGGTGTCTTATTGACACCTCTCCATTATTAACCGGGCTTATTCTCACCGTGCAATCAACGGTGACATTAACCCCTTATTACCCCACTTGCCACCGCTACAGGGCAGTGGGAAGAGCCGGGTAAAGTGCCACAATTGGCACATCTTTTGATGCGCCAAATGTGGGGCTGCTGTAGCCTGGTATTATCAGGCTGTTGAGGGCCAAAATCCATGGGCCTTGACAGTCTTTTAATACCAGGCCGCAGCAGTCTGCATTTTACTTGGCTGGTTAACAAAAATAGGGGGACCCCTACGCCGTTTTTTTTTCGAGGGGATCCCCTATTTTTGTTAACCAGCCAAGCTAAGCAGACTGCTGTGGCCTGGTATTATCAGGCTGGCAAGGTCCATGGATATTGGATCCTTACCAGCCTGAAAAACCAGGCCTCAGCAGTCTGCTTCATCTGGCTGGTTAACAAAAATAGGGGGACCCCACGCCAAATTTTTTTCGAGGGGATCCCCTATTTTTGCTAACCAGCCAAGATATGCAGACTGCTGTGGCCTGGTATTATCAGGCTGGCAAGCAGGGTCGGACTGAGGCACGGGGACACCGGAGAAACCTACGGTGGGCCCCAGCTCCTGCGTGGTGGGCCCTGATTTGAAAGGATAGGTAGTGGGGCAGAGGGGGCAGTGGCCCCGGGGCCCGTGCTCTGAGGGGGCCCACCCGGAGCTACGATACAGTTACATTCTGCGGCAGAGCAGGGAGAATCGCTCTCCCTGCTCTGCCGCCCGGAAGCTATGGGGCCTGAACAGGCGTTGGGGGGGCCCGGTGCCAGCAGTGGGCCCCCCACCCGTCATCGGAGGGTCAGCTGTATCGGCATCCAGCCAATAAAGCTGACCGCATGGAGAGAGAAGGAGCGAGCGCTCCTTCTCTCCCATAATCCCCCTCTCAGCGTATGACAGCGGGCGCAATAACATCACCTGCCGGCGCCCGCTGTCAGACGCTGAGAGGGAGAACAGTGAGCAGCACAGGAGCCGGGAGGTGAGTTTTTTTTTGATTTTTTTTTTAATGGGGGTGCAGTCGAGTCCTGGCTGGAGAAGTCGTCATGTCGGTGTGGGCCAGATGGAAAAGACATGAAAAGTGAACAATTCCATTAGAAAGAACATCAGTGGTAAGTCATTATCTGTACCGTGCTGTAATCTATTATATGTTCTGTAGGACTGGTATTATTTAACACAGACCATATGGCGGTAATATCAATATTGGTCTTTTTATATATAGATTATTTTGGCCAACAGCGCGGTCATTTGCTGAGGTTCTCTGATGATGGGCCCACTCAGAAGTTTTGCCCCCACTAAACCAAAACCCTAGCTACGCCTATGGCTCTCTCTCTAGTCTTTCTTTCTCGCTCTCTGTTCTTTCCTTCTCGCTCTCTGTTCTTTTTTCTCTCTGTTCTTTCTTTCTCTCTTTTCTTTCTTTCCTCTCTTTCTTTCTCTGTTTGTTCTTTCTCTCTCGCTGCTTTTTCTTTCTTTTCCTCAGTACCAGCCACTGTGCCCTCATTACCAGTCAGTGTGATCAGCAGTGCTAAATGGTTACGCTTGGGGCGAGGATATGGGTGGATTAGCTGTGAAATGGGTGTTGTCGGGGCGTGGCCTAAAATTTTCAGCGGCGCGCAACACGCGCCGCAGCCTTTAATCCTCTTTCCTGTCTTCCAAATTTGGGAGGTATGCTGTATGACCTCCCTACAACTTCTGGCCATGCTCCTGATGAGCGCGACGGATGGTCTCGTGAGGGATCTCCTCCCACACCTGGACTAAAGCATCCACCAACTCCTGGACAGTCTGTGGTGCAACGTGGCATGGCCTAAAATTTTCTGCAGCATGCACAGCGTGCCACAGCCTTTGTCCCTCTTTCCCTTATTCAAAGGTTGGGAAGTATGATGTTGGGCCGCAAGAATATATTTTCTCTGGTGGGCCCAAGGTACTCCAGTCCGACGCTGCTGGCAAGGTCCATGTATGTTGGCTCCTTAACAGCCTTAAATACCATGCCTCAGCAGCAGGGGCGTACATATAAATCATGGGGCCCCATAGCAAAAGTCTGAATGTTCCACACCCCCCCAAAAAAAAAACCCAGAGGCATTGTAAATGTAAAGTGCCAGCACAGTGAGGGAAGTTGAGTCGCACAGAGACAGGGGTTTTGGGGGTACTCGGCACCGATCACGTCGACTTCTATGGGGGATGTCACGAGTAGCACAGCTCGGTCCGTGACCTGGGCGATCACTGGAATGTGGGATATTTCCAGGGATGATAGAATGTTCGTGTAGTTTGTCGTGACGCCACCTGAAGTACCTGGTAAGGGTGTCCAGCGCTGCTGTGCAGGTCCTCTGGAAGGGATGGTGTAGTGCAGGTAGGTGAAAAGTCTTCTACAGGTAACACGCTATCCTTCCAGGGCAGATAGATGTGAGATAGAGCAATGGTGCAAAGTGATGTAGCAGAGTGGACTATGCGACGTAGTAAGAAAGCAGGAAACACTTCAAGTTAAACGTTGCATAATAAAAATTTTAATAATAACATTACAAAAGTGCAAATGGCTTATATTATGTGACATGTTTTGTTACTGTTCATACCCTTGATATGTGTTATACATGTGTGTTAATAAATACATATTCAACAAAAGTGCAAATAGCATTAGTGCCGAAGTTCGTGGAGACTTCTTAGGACTACCCCCACCGGGGTAACTTCGCAGTGTCCTTTACTTGTGCTTGTGGAGGACCCGCTCCAAACCTCCAACTGTGGTCTTGGGTGGGCTGCAAGACTTTCCTTGAGCAGACCTCACTTTCGGCTACACCAAACGGGTTTTTAATTTCTGAGGTAGTTGAAAATAGTGCACAGTAAAGTTTTTTGTAAAACCAAGATGGAGCACCGAAGTGCCAACTATTTACAGAAAAGTTTGTGAGCCAGTACAGTTCATGGCTTCAAAGTTCAACATTTTCATTACAGTGAAACACCATTACCCAACCTGGGTATATTAAGGCAACAATAAACTTGTTCTTCTGAACATTCACCCGTCCGGGTACATCAAACCATTACCCAACCTGGGTATATTAAGGCAACAATAAACTTCTTTTTATGAACATTCACCCGTCCGGGTACATCAATAATTTAACTATTTACATACAGAGACCCTGTCTGGGTTATTTAGACTTCTTTGGCTGGCCTCTTACAGGTACCACCTGGTACTGTTCTGGAGCTTGCCAAACATCCGTGACAGGAGGGTCCACCCAGACCTCATGACGTCGTGTGGCCTGTACAGTGACGTCGTGACCCGCTATCTGGGTCTGTGTAGCCACCTCTTTCATCTCCCTCCGGGTCTGGACTCCTATGTCCCGGACTGAACGAACCCCAGGGGGCCTAACAGGCGCCGGGTACGGGCCAGCTATCATTATCATGTCCATAGCTGGG
>JARQOD010000001.1:101836133-101911072 GCA_033576555.1 Oophaga sylvatica
GGAGCACCGAAGTGCCAACTATTTACAGAAAAGTTTGTGAGCCAGTACAGTTCATGGCTTCAAAGTTCAACATTTTCATTACAGTGAAACACCATTACCCAACCTGGGTATATTAAGGCAACAATAAACTTGTTCTTCTGAACATTCACCCGTCCGGGTACATCAAACCATTACCCAACCTGGGTATATTAAGGCAACCATAAACTTCTTTTTATGAACATTCACCCGTCCGGGTACATCAATAATTTAACTATTTACATACAGAGACCCTGTCCGGGTTATTTAGACTTCTTTGGCTGGCCTCTTACAGGTACCACCTGGTACTGTTCTGGAGCTTGCCAAACATCCATGACAGGAGGGTCCACCCAGACCTGATGATGTCGTGTGGCCTGTACAGTGACGTCGTGACCCGCTATCTGGGTCTGTGTGGCCACCTCTTTCGTCTCCCTCCGGGTCTGGAACCCTATGTCCCGGACTGTACGAACCCCAGGGGGCCTAACAGGCGCCGGGTACGGGCCAGCTATACTTATCATGTCCATAGCTGGGGCTGCTGAGGAGACCACTGAGGGAGGCTGGGGAGATTTACGGCGTGGGGTGGGCACTTGTGCAGAGGCCTGGTTGGGGGAGGCTGAAGGCTCGTAGGGTCTGTCAGTTTCCTGACACTCTCGGGAGTAGGGGTCGCACCTGGTAACATTTAGGGCGTACCATCCATTGTAACCCCAGTGTCGGGTGTAAGTCACCAAGTCTCCTGGCAACAAGTCCCTCCCCGGGTGTCCTTCTGGGAGGTGAGCCTCCACGTCCCGCCGGGTTACAAAAACTTCTAAATAAAGTCCAGGCTCCTGGATGAAGCCCCAACCACCTTTTAACTTAAAGTTCCGTACTGCACCATTACGCCGCGGCTCCCTCACCGTACTTTTATCCTTTCTCATACGTGCCTTCTCTGCCAGGTCCTTCTCCAGGTGACGTTGCCGAAGCTTTTGGGATTCTCGCTGCTCCCTTTGTCGCTCTGCTTCCCGCTCCTGACGTCTCCACTCTTCCTCCTGACGCCGGTTGTAATTCTCCTCCACCAGCAGCTCCATGTCTCCAACATCAAACGCCAGCTTACGATGTCCGGTTTGCGGCAGCTCTCCTGGCGCCCGCCAGTCCTGGCGGCGCTCACCTGTGGCGGAAGCAGCCGGCTCTGGAACAGATGACGGTCGGGGCTCCGGTACAGGCAGGTAGAGCTCTGGTGCCTGCGCGGCCTCCTCCATGAGGACGGGTGTCGCTTCTTCTGCCTCAGCGACGGGGGCAGACAGCGGGATCTGGGGTGCTGGTGCGGCGTTTTCAGCAGGAACGGGTGCCTCCACTGTGATACTGGCAACCGGTTCAGATTGCAAGGGATGGGATGCCCGCACGGCCTCCTCTACTGGAACGGGTGCCTCCACTGAGATACTGGCAACCGGTTCAGATTGCAAGGGCTGGGATGCCCGCACGGCCTCCTGTACTGGAACGGGTGCCTCCACTGAGATACTTGCAACCGGTTCAGATTGCAAGGGCTGGGATGCCCGCACGGCCTCCTCTACTGGAACGGGTGCCTCACCTTCCGGTACAGACACTTCAGGGGGTAAGAGGGATTGGCGCCACTCCAATTGTAGTTTTAGGGCCCGCCAGCTCGCTTCCATCCTGGCGACCTCCTCCCGGTGCCGGGCCAGGTCTCTCAGGGTATTCTCCGCTTCTTCCAGCGTAGGAGGGTTTCCAGGCCGGGTGCCAAACGGTGGCTCCGTGGCGATCGGGTCACTTCCGTGGGGGGAGAGCTCTGACTCCTCCATCCCTTCCCACTTCTGCTCACGTCCATTCGCCATCTCTGCCAAGTCACATGTGTCATTAGCATCAGGAGAGGCGACATCTTTTGTAGGGAGGCGGGACCTTCGCGTTCGTTTCCGCCCACTGAGGAGGATGAGGAGGCGGAACTCCAGAGCTGTGGGGCACGATCTTACATTGCAGTAACATTTAGAGTGTGCGGACATCGTTTTCGCGCCACGGAGTGAGTGTACGCCCACGAGAGCACGCCCTTATTCTTCACCTGTGCCTCGTGGCGCAGATATGACGGAAAAATGGCAAATACAGTCTATGATGATTTTTGCAATTTTCAAGCAAAAAAACAGTTCAATTAAGGCACACAGGACTCGCTTATAGCGAGCTTCTGAATCCTGTTCGTGACGCCAAAGTTGAGTCGCACAGAGCCACAGGTTTTGGGGGTACTCGGCACCAAGCCCGTCGACTTCTATGGGGGATGTGACGGGTAGCACAGCTATGTCCGTGCCCTGGTCGCTCACTGGAATGTGGGATATTTCCAGGGGATGATAGAATGTTTGTGTAGTTTGTCGTGACGCCACCTGTAGTACCTGGTCAGGGTGACCAGCGCTGCTGTGCAGGTCCTCTGGCAGGGATGGTGTAGTGCAGCTAGGTGATAAGTCTTCTACAGGTAAGACGGTATCCTTCCAGGGCAGATAGATGTGAGATAGAGCAATGGTGCAGAGTGATGTAGCAGAGTGGAGTATGCGACGTAGTAAGAAAGCAGGAAAGGAAACAATTCTTACTACAAAGACATGCAGCATAAGGCTGCCTCAACCCCTCCCATCCAACTAGCTACACCCTGTTCTAACCAGCCTGAGCTAGACCATCCCATTGGGTCCGCCTACACTCAGCTGGCATAGTGTACTGTTGAATGCAGTGGTTGGAGTCAATGGGGTGTTTCCTCCTTACCTGAGAGTAAGTTGTCACACCGCTGGGTGCGATGCAACATCTCTGTGGCGACTGGACCCTCGGGTGCTTCTGTCTTTTCACAAGTGCCGGCTTTACCCGGCAATTGAATCAGAGGCTATTTTACTATGTAGAAGTGAATAAACTACAAATATATGTATATATATATATATGTCACAATGACATGTATATATATATATATATATGTATTCTAAGTGTGTATATTTTGTGTTTACAAGGAAAGAAAGTGTTTTTTTAGTTGCGATATTTTGTTCCCATAGACTTACATGGGACTTCCGGTATCGGAATCGGATATCGCCGATATTTAGTGATATCGGCGATGCCATTCCGATTCGATATTTTTAGATATCGAGCAGTATCGCTCAACACTACTCCCCATATGTACACAAAGGGCGAGACCTATTAGTCATGAGCAGTGGAGTGAGGAGAATCTGCCAGGGGATGTGCCTCTGACTATTCATCTGAGACGCATTGTTCCCGGCTGGCTTCAGAAATGCCATAGCCTTTTAGAGTATAACATTTTTGTCTGCAATAATGCAACTAGTGTGTGATTCATGCTGTCTGTGGTTCGAACAGCATGAATCAGATGACCGGTTCCCTTAACCCCTTAACGACCGCCGATACGCCTTTTAACGGCGGTCATTAAGGGTACTTAAACCACAGCGCCGTTAATTAACGGCGCTGTGGAAAAAGTGAATAGCGCCCCCCAGAGGCGCATTTTCTCCGGGGTCTCGGCTACCGGGGGTAGCCGAGACCCCAGAGAACATGAATCGGGTCGGTTTTTACCGACACCGATGTTGCGATCGCCGTTATTAACCCTATAACGGCGACCGCAACAAAAAAAAAAAAAAAAGTTGTGCCATTTAATTTCTCTGTCCTCTGATGTCATCGGACATCAGAGGACAGAGAAAAAGGGTCCCCGGGACCCCCATGTTGCCCCCGATGTCCTGTATGTGGCCCCAGGGCCCTCCGGTGTCCCCCGGGGCCGGCGCCATGAAGAAAATGGCGGGCGCATGCTCAGTGCGCCCGCCGCTATGTGCCGCTGTGTCCTGGGGGGGATGGGCAAATATTCTCTGGGGTCTCGGCTACCGGGGGTAGCCGAGACCCCAGAGAACATGATCCGGGTCGGTATTCACCGATCCCGGTGTTGCGATCGCATCTATGCATGCAAAAAAAAAAAAATGATTTCTCTCCCCTCTGATGTGATCGCACATCAGAGGGGAGAAAATGAGGGTCCCTCGGTCCCCGATCGCCCCCCCCCGTATACTTACCGGTGTCCTCCGTCCTCCCGCAGGCCCCAGGATCCCGGCGTCTTCTTCCTGCAAAAAAAAATGGCGGGCGCATGCACAGTGCGCCCGCCGATCTGCTTGGCGGCAGATTCAAAAATGATTTCATTCATTCTCCAGAAAGTGCATTTTGATCACTGTGATAAACTATCACAGTGATCAAAATAAAAAAAAACAGTACATAACCCCCCATTTATCACCCCCTTAGTTAGGGACATATAATAAAAAATAGAAATTATATTTATTTTCATTTTTCTGTTAGGGTTAGGGTTATAATTAGGGTTAGGGTTATAATTAGGGTTAGGGTTAGCATTAGGGTTAGGGTTAGCATTAGGGTTAGGGTTATAATTAGCGTTAGGGTTAAGCTGGGTTCATACTGCGTTATGGCAGTCCGTTAGACGGACTGCGTTACACCGCGGTATAACGCGGTGTAACGCAGTCCGTTAACGCTGCCATTCACCCCCATTTGAGGGCGCATCGCGACGCATGCCGTAAAGCGGGATGCGTTTGCGACGTGCCATCATTCAGTGACGGAGCCTAGGACGTGGGCTGCAGCGTCTGGGCTCCGTCACCGCTAGCGCAGATGAATCATCCGCTGATTCCTCTGCGCTAGCGGGTATAGCATAACGCGATCGTGTTATGCTATACCGTTACCAGCCCGTCAACGCTATGTGTTGAACGGGCTGGTAAAACGCAAAATGAACCTAGCCTTAGGGTTAGGGTTATAATTAGGGTTATAATTAGGGTTAAGGTTACAATTAGGGTTAGGGTTAAAATTAGGGTTAGGGTTACAATTAGAGTTAGGGTTACAATTAAGGTTAGGGTTACAATTAGGGTTGGGATTTAGGTTAGGTTTAGGGTTGGGATTAGGGTTAGGGGTGTGTTGGGGTTAGGGTTGGAGCTAGAATTGAGGGATTTCCACTATTTAGGCACATCAGGGGGTCTCCAAACACGACGTGGCGTTCAAAAAGTCAAATGGCGCTCCCTCCTTTCCGAGCCCTGCCGTGCGCCCAAACAGTGGTTTACCCCAACATATGGGGTATCAGCGTACTCAGGACAAATTGCACACCAATTTTGGGGTTCTAATTTTCCTGTTACCCTTGGGAAAATAAAAAATAGCTGGCTAAAAAAATCATTTTTGAGAAAAAAAATGATTTTTTATTTTCACAGCTCTGTGTTTATAAATTTCTGTGAAACACTTGGGGGTTCAAAGTGCTCACCACACATCTAGATAAGTTCCTTAAGGGGTCTAGTTTCCAAAATGGGGTCACTTGTGGGGTGTTTCCACTGTTTAGACACATCAGGGGGTCTCCAAACACGACGTGGCTTTCAAAAAGTCAAATGTCGCTCCCTCCCTTCCGAGCCCTGCCGTGCGCCCAAACAGTGGTTTAAACCAACATATGCGGTATCAGCGTACTCAGGACAAATTGCACACCAATTTTGGGGTTCTAATTTCTCCTGTTACCCTTGGGAAAATAAAAAATAGCTGGCTAATAAAAACATTTTTGAGAAAAAAAATGATTTTTCATTTTCACGGCTCTGCGTTTATAAATTTCTGTGAAGCACTTGGGGGTTCAAAGTGCTCACCACACATCTAGATAAGCTCCTTGGGGAGTCTAGTTTCCAAAATGGTGTCACTTGCAGGGGGGTTCTACTGTTTAGGTACATCAAGGGCTCTGCAAACACAACATGACGCCCGCAGAACATTCCATCAAAGTCTGCATTACAAAATGGCGCTCCTTCCCTTCCAAGCACTCCCATGCGCCCAAACAGTGGTTTCACCCCACATATGGGGTATCAGCGTACTCAGGAAAAATTGCACAACAACTTTTTGGGTCCAATTTCTCCTGTTACCCTTGGGAAAATAAAAAAATAGCGGGCTAAAGAATCATTTTTGAGGAAAAAAATGATTTTTTATTTTCACGGCTCTACGTTTATTAATTTCTGTGAAGCACTTGGGGGTTCAAAGTGCTCACCACACATCTAGATAAGTTCCTTAAGGGGTCTAGTTTCCAAAATGGTGTGATTTGTGGGGGATTTCGACTGTTTAGGCGTATCAGGGGCTCTCCAAACGCGACATGGCGTCCAATTTCAATTCCAGCCAATTTTGGTTTGAAACAGTCAAACGGCGCTCCTTCACTTCCAAGCCCTGCCGTGCGCCCAAACAGTGGTTTACCCCCACATATGGGGTATCGGCATGCTCAGGACAAATTGCACAAAAACTTTTTGGGTCTTGTTACCCTTGGGAAAATAAAAATTGGGGTGAACAGATCGTTTTTGTGGAAAAAATATGATTTTTTATTTTCACGGTTCTATGTTATAAACTTCTGTGAAGCACTTGGAGGTTCAAAGTGCTCACCACACATCTAGATAAGTTCCTTAGGGGGTCTAATTTCCAAAATGGGGTCACTTGTGGGGGGTTTCCACTGTTTAGACACATCAGGACCTCTACAAACACGACATGACGTCCAGACAATTCTGCGCTGAAAAAGTCAAACGGCGCTCCTTCCCTTCCAAGCTCTGCCTTGCACCCAAACAATGGTTTACCCCCACATATGGGGTATCAGAATGCTCAGGACAAATTGCACAAAAACTTTTGGGGTCTTGTTACCCTTGGGAAAATAAAAATTGGGGTGAAAAGATTGTTTTTGTGGAAAAAATATGATTTTTTATTTTCACTGTTCTATGTTATAAACTTCTGTGAAGCACTTGGAGGTTCAAAGTGCTCACCACACATTTAGATAAGTTCCTTAGGGGGTCTAGTTTCCAAAATGGGGTCACTTGTGATGGGTTTCCACTGTTTAGACACATCAGGGCATCTACAAACGCGACATGGCGTCCAGCCAATTCTGCGTTGAAAAAGTCAAATGTCGCTCCTTCCCTTGCAACCTCTGCCGTGCGCCCAAAAAGTGGTTTACCCCCACATATGGGGTATCGGCTTAATCAGGAGAAATTGCACAACAAATTTTGTGGTTCATTTTTTCTTTTAACAGTTGTGAAAATAAAAAAAATAGGTTCCGAAGTAAAGTTTTTGCAAAAAAAGTTAAATGTTAATTTTTTCCTTCCACATTGCTTCAGTTCCTGTGAAGCACGTAAAGGGTTAATAAACTTCTTGAATGTGGTTTTGAGCACCTTGAGGGGTGCAGTTTTTAGAATGGTGTCACTTTTGGCTATTTTCTATCATATAGACCCTCAAAGTGACTTCAAATGTGAGGTGGTCCCTAAAATAAAAATGGTGTTGTAAAAATGAGAAATCGCTGGTCAACTTTTAACCCTTATAACTTCGTAACAAAAAAAAATTTTGGTCCCAAAATTGTGCTGATGTAAAGTAGACATGTGGGAAATGTTATTTATTAAGAAATTTGTGTGACATATCTCTCTGATTTAAGGGCATAAAAATTTAAAGTTTGAAAATTGTTAAATTTTCAAAATTTTCGCCATATTTCCGTTTTTTTCATAAATAAACACAAGTCATATCAAAGAAATTTTACCACTAACGTGAAGTACAATATGTCACGAAAAAAACAATCTCAGAATCAGCTGGATTCGTTAAAGTGTTCCAGAGTTATAACCTCATAAAGTGACAGTGGTCAGAATTGTAAAAATTGGCCCTGTCATTAAGCTGCAAAATGGCTCTGTCACTAAGGGGTTAAACCACTGTGTGAACGTCATAAATATTTTCAAGCCAAGTATAGTCTTCTGCCCAGAGCTAAGTGCCATGATGTATTAGTAGATATGCTCTTTTCAGATGGTGAGTTACACATGGTTACATTGCCCGCGATATCTCATCGCATCCAACATGTTAAGATCCCTGGTCTATGTAGGGCATGCACTTATTTTATCTAGGTCAGTCTACAAAACTTAAAAATATTTTGTGAAACAAAAAAAAAGATTATATGAGGTTTTATGCAGTACTTAAGTATTTTTTCTTCTCCAAATAAAACTCTTTATCAAAAACAAAAAAAATCTATTTTAGTCTCCTGATGGTGGACTAAGGCTAGTTTCACACTAGCGTTCGGCAGGGATGCGTACTTCCTTCGTGAAGCCCCGCCCACTGCTGCACCTCTTCCTTTCAGCGCCGCCTTACTCTGCATGCATCCTTCGTACCCTATCTTTAACATTGGGTACTCAGGCCATGCGGATGTATGCGGATGCGTCAGCATGCATCGTTTTGATGCTGCGCCGAACGCAACATTGCATTTTGTTGCGGTCCGCCAAATTAATGAACATGCTGCGCATTTTACCGCGATGCGATTACGCTCCGGAAAAATACGCAGCATGGGCACAGCAATTGCAGAATCCCATAGGATTGCATGGGATACAATTTGTTAGCGAAAAACGCTTAATAAATGCAACGTGGGCACATAGCCTAACAATGGTCTTGAATTTTCCCCATTTGTATACAGAATATCTGACTGTGGATTGGTGGAGTCCAAACGCTTTAGAAATGATTTTGTAACCTTTTCTGAACTCTTCTGAAGTCCTCATAAATCACCTTTGTTCATATCATTATACGCTTCCACATGTGTTCAGAGTTTGATAAAATCCTGTTCTTTAAATAAATCATGTTTCTCACTCGCACCTTCAAATTATCTGATAATCATAATGGTTCACAGTTGTGCCTCTCAGACATGCGATATTGGATCATTTTTTAAAAATGTCAAAGTGTAATATTTTAGACTCATTTGTTTTGTTTCACACAAATAAATCAGCATTATAATACTGTATAAGAGCACTCACAAATGAAAATAATTACTAGAACATACCTGTATGGATAACCGTGGTATTTTGAGCGGAAAATTGACAGTAGGAAACTGAAGAAAAAGACCACAAGGCCTAGTCCCACTAGACATATAACTAAAAAATCAAGAATAAACCTTAATTATATATAAAAGTCACACACACTGTACATAAGTTTGGAGTACACAGTACTACAGTACAGACCAAAAGTTTGGACACACCTTCTCATTTAAAGATTTTTCTGTATTTTCATGACTATGAAAATTGTAGAATCACACTGAAGGCATCAAAACTATGAAGTAACACATGTGGAATTATACATTACACTTTACAAAAAAGTGTGAAACAACTGAAAATGTGTCTTATATTCTAGGTTCTTCAAAGTAGCCACCTTTTGCTTTGATTACTGCTTTGCACGCAGAAAAGGTGAACGGATGGACTCTACATGCCTGGTTCCCACCGTGAAGCATGGAGGAGGTGGTGTGATGATGTTGGGGTGCTTTGCTGGTGACACTGTTGGGGATTTATTCAAAATTGAAGGCATAGTGAACCAGCATGGCTACCACAGCATCTTGCAGCGGCATGCTATTCCATCCGGTTTGCGTTTAGTTGGACCATCATTTATTTTTCAACAGGGCAATGACCCCAAACACACCTCCAGGCTGTGTAAGGGTTATTTGACCAAGAAGGAGAGTGATGGGGTGCTATGCCAGATGACCTGGCCTCCACAGTCACCAGAACTGAACCCAATCGAGATGGTTTGAGGTGAGCTGGACCGCTCACCGCTTCAATTTTGAATAAATCCCCAACAGTGTCACCAGCAAAGCACCCCACACCATCACACCTCCTCCTCCATGCTTCACGGTGGGAACCAGGCATGTAGAGTCCATCCGTTCATCTTCTCTGCGTGCAAAGCAGTAATCAAAGCAAAAGGTGGCTACTTTGAAGAACCTAGAATATAAGACATATTTTCAGTTGTTTCACACTTTTTTGTAAAGTGTAATGTATAATTCCACATGTGTTAATTCATAGTTTTGATGCCTTCAGTGTGAATGTACAATTTTCATAGTCATGAAAATACAGAAAAATCTTTGAATGAGGTGTGTCCAAACTTTTGGTCTGTACTGTACATATCAAATATTTGGTATTTGGAGTTACAGAAATATTGGAATTAAGCATATACGGTAATTATTAACAGATTTAGTATGTCTTACACACAATTTGTATTATAGACAAATAATATTATGTAATACGATGTCTGTACTAATATAACACATAATCTACTATAAAATATAATATATGTCTACTAATATAGTTTTCATCTGCTGTACGTATGTTGGATTTATGAAAAGGTTAATATTTCAGAGTCAGTACGTATAAAGGAATTTCATAGATAAATGTGTTACAGGTTGAAAAAAATAAAAGCAAGAACACAGATTTTGTAAGTAAATTCTTTCATTTGCAGGCTTCCCAGCTTGCTGATTGCTTTCCTGCTGGTATTGGGTGCACACTGTTGATATGATGAAGCACACTGCCAGCTATAGTCAGGGCTTTGAGCTATGGCAGAGCATTGCTCGGCTTACAATATTCCTATTTATAGAGCATCACAATAAGCATAAGTAATTTAGCATAAAATGAAACATACATCAAACCAAATTTTATATTTTCGCATGGCATAAATGCTAGAAGCTCAAAATACAACTCTATGTGACATAGTGTAAAATGGGATTACTTTCATAATTCAAGTCACTGTATATGCCAGATTTATTATGCTCCACAAAATTATGTTTGACTGAAATGCTTAGCTAAAAGTAAGTGCCTCCATCTCCATAATAATGAGGTTAGTGTAGAAGATATTGAAAATGCCATCTCATATTGACGTCTAAAGCCAAACCGTTGTGTGGCCTTAGAACTAAGGTTATTCCTAATCCAAATTTGTTAATATTAGGTCATAAATCTATGAAAATAAGAGATAGATCGTGGACTCAGGGTCTAGTATCATCCTTATATAACGTACATTAGGTAGACTTTCTTAGCTCTGGTGAATAGATAATTTACCGATATGACATATACAGAACGGTCTTTACAATATATAGATGTTGTAGTGCTGAGAAAGTACAATTCTTGTGGTACTACAATTTCTTAATGAGTTGTCAATAAGCTGGTAGAGACATTTTGTTAAACCCCTTGTAGGGAGCAATTCATTAAGTTTGGCATAGTGAATGCTAGTCTTAATGAAGCGCTCGCGGAGTACGGTCACCTGATTCATTAAACAGCATGTGCCAATTAGCGAATTAGGCGCGGGTGTTAACCAGCGAGCGCCGCTGCCAGGAATGTACACCAGTCAAGAACAGGCGTACATTTCTTGAGCAAGTTATACCACTTTAGTGATGTAATTTATGATGAATTTCACTGGTGGATGTGATCACGGCCTGTCACACCTATGCAATGCCCATATTGGCATAGCTGGCCTGTAAATGCCAAAATTCACTATATATTTGCGCAAAACCACTACACATAAAGCTACCAACTTCCCTGTAATTGCATGACAGGAGCTAAATAGGCAATTTTATGAGGTCAGGTTCCCTTTAATTAAAATGATCAAAAAGTCACATGGCACTAATAAAGACAACAGCTTGTCACGAAAAAAATAATCCTTTCTACAGCTCTGCTGATGAAAAATTGTGAAACGTACAGCTCTCAAAATATGGCTACCCAAAAACAGAAAAATGCCTTTTTTTTCAAAGAGTGTATTTTATTGTACAAAAATAATAAAAACCAAGACAACAATATAAATTTGGTATTGCCACTTTAAAATGCAAAAAAGGCAGAATTGTTGTTTTGTTTATATTTTTGCCAACAATAAGTTTGTCACTTAGTTACATGTAATCCAGAATGATGCCTCTAACCAATGCAACTCGTCCAGAAAAAAGCAAGTCCACATATGACTTATGTTGCAGGAAAAAAAAAAAGTTGTGACTCCTGGAACACAACAATAAAAACAGGAAGAAAAAAATGGTCTGGCATAAAGGTCAAACCTGGCTGTGACGTCAAGGGGTTAACTTTCAAGACAGTGTGAGGGGGCTTCAACTCTAGGGTTACTATTTATTGCATCTTGTCTGGACATATGTTACAGCAACATGATTTTTTTTGTAGTACGTTATAAACTTTCTAATGTCTGTACCCCATACCAGTGTAGTCGTAATCCTCCTTCTCGTAGTTTTACAGTCGGTGTACTAGGCTGCATATACAGTTCAAATTCACATAAGTAAAGCATATTGATAAAAACTTACTTCTTCTTTTTCCAACATCTCCTTTCGAGGTTGCGGCTTCATTGAGGAGAACCATTCCCATAGTGATTGCAGCATCTATAACTGTGGTTAAGGAGTCCTAATATGTCATCATGGTTGAAAGAGACACATGAGTCAACAAAATCTGACAGCCTGAGGTCCTAGGACTTTCGTGTTCAGATTATGTTGAAATAGTGAACATAATAGAAGCTGAAAAATTTTATAAATTACAATTCTTTAAAGGACATAAATACAAGTCAAAATGTCCCGGTCAATGTGTTTTCTACTGCTCAAAAAACACTTTCTAACAGTTGTATACATTCCTAGGTATTTAGTAGGTTACCAAGTTTGTCTTAGGTCACTTTCTAAAGTGACCAAACTGCAGTCTACCTTAAAAATGTATATAATAATCACATTTCTTAAAGGTTTTCCCAAGTTGTATCTTCGTAAGCACACCATTCCCCAAACCCAAGCGTTCTGATGTGCTGGTGGCAGTGTGTTCCTGAAGTTCGACAGTTCAGACATGCGACATGTTTGTACCATTGGTCAGAAGCGTCCTCTCCCCCTCAAAGTGCTAGCAGAGGCAGTTTACTTCTGTATTCTGGGAGACTCGGAAACAAAAATGAGGACAGAACAATGACAAATATGATTGTTGCGTCACTCTACAGCATTATTATTCTTAGAGCACCATTGATTCCACGCTGCTGTACATGAGACTGGGTTATATACAAAATACAAATATAAACTACAGTGAACAAACTAACAATGATAGTCTGGTACAGAGGGAAGAGGGCCCTGCCCATGTGGATTTACCGCATATAGGATAATGAGGAGACACTAGGTTGGTTGTTGCGGCAGCTTCGTGGTGGTGAGGTGAGTTTTGCTGAGTTTTTGTACACTGTATGCTTTTTTGAAGAGATGTGTTTTCAAGTTTTGTCTGAAAGTTCCGAATGTAGTGGACAATCAAACATGTTGGAGCACTGAATGCCAGAGGATTGGGGGATACTTGGGAGAAGTCTTGGAGTTGATTGGGCAAGGAATGTACATGTGTGAAGGAGTCTTTGGAGGACTAGAGATTACATTTATCAGCAGCTCATCACATGTTTACAATTTACTGCCGATAAGATTTTTTTTACTGATATGAATAATTCAATCACCCAACATGAGAGCGTTTTTGCCTTTCAACCAGTGATTTCTGGGATGTTTACATGGGCAAATATTTGGGAACTACAGGGTGTGCCATTTACTGTATATGGATACACCTAAATAAAATGGGAATGGTTGGTGATATCAACTTCCTGTATGTGGCACATTAGTATATGGGAGGGGGAAAACTTTTCAAGATGGGTGGTGAACATGGCGGCCATTTTGAAGTCGGCCATTTTGGATCCAACTTTATTTTTTCCAATGGGATGAGGGTCATGAGACACATCAAATTTATTGAGAATTTCACAAAAACACAATGGTGTGCTTGGTTTTAACGTACATTTATTATTTCATGAGTTATTTACAAGTTTACGACCACTTATAAAATGTGTTCAAAGTGCTGCCCATTGTGTTGGATTGTCAATGCAACCCTCTTCTCCCACTCTTGACACACTGATAGCAACACTGCAGAAGAAATGCTAGCACAGGCTTCCAGTATCCGTTATTTCAGATGCTGCACATCTCGTATCTTCACAGCATAGACAATTGATTTTGATGGTATGTTGTGGTATATGGGGTACAAAGATAGTAAGGCCATTCTTCATCAATGGAAACCTCAATGCCACTGGATATCTGAAATTGCTACATGATGATGTGTTGCCCTCTTTATGCACTGAAGATAGCATGTTCCCTGAGTTTTTCCAGCTGACATCCATATTATGGATGTCAGGTCCGAGCATTCCTACATGAACAGTTTCCTGGAAAGTGGATTGGTCGTCGTGGGCCAGTTGAGTGGCCACCAAGGTCTCCCAATCTGACCCCATTAGACTTTTATCTTTGGGGTCATCTGAAGGCAATTGTCTATGCTGTGAAGATACGAGATGTGCAGCATCTGAAGCAACGGATACTGGAAGCCTGTGCTAGCATTTCTTCTGCGGTGTTGCTATCAGTGTGTCAAGAGTGGGAGAAGAGGGTTGCATTGTCAATCCAATAAAATGGGCAGCACTTTGAACACATTTTATGAGTGGTCATAAACTTGTAAATAACTCATGAAAGAATAAATTTACGTTAAAACCAAGCACACCATTGTTTTTCTTCTGAAATTCTCAATAAGTTTGATGTGTCGCATGACCCTCTTCCCATTGGAAAAAATAAAGTTGGATCCAAAATGGCAGCCATGGTCACCACCCATCTTGAAAAGTTTTCCCCCTCCCATATATTAATGTGCCACAAACAGGAAGTTGATATCACCAACCATTCCCATTTTAT
This sequence comes from Oophaga sylvatica, assembly GCA_033576555.1. NCBI lineage: Eukaryota > Metazoa > Chordata > Amphibia > Anura > Dendrobatidae > Oophaga > Oophaga sylvatica. The sequence continues at coordinate 101,850,628 of JARQOD010000001.1, forward strand.
TTAGGTGTATCAATATAAATGGACCACCCTGTAGTGTTCTCTTGAAAGCTCATTTGCTGATTATTTACTTGAAAAAGTAACCATAATCTGTAAACTTTCTAATCCACGCTCCAACAAATAAAAAGCTAAAATAATGCAATACTAATAACTTTTCTATTGGAAATCACCATGTTCAATTCATAAATAAAGGATTTCCCGTTGTCTATTATTTCATACTTTGCCAAAAAATGCTAGGCGTTCTATAAAATAATAAAGCAAGTTCTATAGAATCCCTAGAGTATAGAAGGTCAGGATGCAATAACCTTATTTCATGTATTACCGAGAATGCTAGCCAATCAATAGAATACATTCATTTCACACAATGTCCACAACCTATACATAGCCGAGTGCTGTAAACAGCCGAGCACTTGTGTGTCCATCACGTAATCAGGAAAGCTTGTTATCCACTGGATGTGAACACTGCATATGAAAAGTAAATGACAGCAAGTAGAGTTTTACTTGAGGATTTGATACAGAAAGCATATAACAAAACTATATCACTTTTTATTATATGAAGAATACCGCAATATCTCATTATTTTGTCTGTTGTCTGTGTTAGAAAATCAAATATCCAACCATAGAGTGGAAAAGTGGAAATGATATGTTATGTATTTGAGTGGCAAAGTGCTTGAGATATTCAAATTACCTACAAAAACTATTATTAGTCTTATAACTATTATTATAATACACTCTTCTAATACTTGGCTGCCCAGCACTCCTCTACTGATCAATATAAATAGTTACTTCAATAGCTGGTGAATAGATTACAATTACACAAAGAGGATGATGCTATGTAATAATGCAGATTCCAAATTTGTTGATCTTCAAATAAATGCTCACTGAATTGATGACAGATGGTTCTTGTCCAAAAGACACATGATTTATTATTTGATTCTAGATGCTTTACTACAATATCGGTTATCATTATGTTATTGGCAGACGACATGATGTGCACATTAATAAGGTGAAAAATCTTCTGGCTTCTATAAATACGTTACAGTAACCAGGGAGTTGTGTGGAAGACTTTAGTCAACTCCTTGTGATGCCCTTGTCGGCAAAAAAAAAATAGTAGATCACTAAATCGATCTTAGAAATCTGAAAGGAAGCATAACAAGCACACTACGCTGGGACAATGTTCTGCAGAATGGTAATCTGAAAGACTATTTCAAGAGCACATCTCTAGGAAACACAACAATGGCGAATCCAAACAGTTCTCCTACGCCCTTCATTCCAACTACACTCAAGACTGTCGAAAACTTCCAAGCGTGTAACTATTACTAGAAAAGAGCTGCTCATGCTGAATGCCAACACCTTGTCAAGTCATTAAATGTGAAATAATTGTACTTAAAGTGGTAAGTATCCTTCAAAGACAGGAATAGTTCCCTGCTAATTGATAATGCTACTAATGCTTTTATCCTGTAAAATTACAGACACTATGATGGAAATGTCAACAGGTTCCATTATGTCAATGGTGTCCGCCGAGCACAGATGGTGTCAGCCATGAGTAAATGTGAATGCAGCTGTGAATCTAGCCTTATGTTAAGAAATTCTAAATGCCAGTATTTTTTTATGTAACTGTATATAGTAAAGTAAAGAAACAATCTAAAACCTGGTCCTTCAGGCCCTTGAATGGAAAACTTTGCAAGCAGGGGCAGTACTACAAAAGGAACACTTAACTTCTGCCTCTGAATTCAATTTTTTTTTAGTTCTGTGCTGTGTGAACTTTTGTGGGACTTGTTCGTACATTTCAAAATTTTACTAAGAAAAAATTTATTTTATGCATACCTGTCACTCCAGGCACTTTTTCAGAATAAACTGTCATACGTTGATACATGAGGAACCACACAATTTCTAGCCATAAAGACTTGGTATTCTGCATTTTCCACCAGTTTTTCCATCGGCATATTCCATTTCTAATTTTCAGTTATCCCCGAGTTTGTAGAGGCAGACTAATTGCTATAAAGTCTACCAAAAACTGCACATGCAGAAAAGAAGATCATGCTCCCCTAACTCTTTGTAGCATACTCTGGGAAGCAGATGCAGCATGGAGGATATTATACAGCAGTACTGAGAAATGTAACTGAATCCAGCAGTAAAGTGAGAAACAACAGTAACTAGAAAAATCTAATATTCGGAAATAGATCCTTATTTCCCCAAAAAAGAATGACCCACTGTGCAAATTAAGTCTTCCCCTGAGGTCATTAAAATCTCCCATGAGTAACAGTGTAAAAAATATAAGTAAGACCAATTCTTCACCTGCTGTTGATTTGTTTATTCTACCTCCCAAAAATCACAGTAAGGCTCGACTCACATTTATCCTTCTCTCTATGCTGATTGCTTACATGAGGTTTCCGTGTAAATCTTTGAAATTTGTGGTTAGACGGAACCCCTGGCAGAACATTCCCTTTAATGAGGCAGATGAGGACACTTTGGACTATGTCTTGACTATGATACGGCTGTATCTGTCTTTTTAAGTACCGTATATACTCATGTATAAGCCGACCCGTGTATAAGCCGACCCCCCTAATTTTGCCACAAAAAACTTGGAAAACTTATTGACTCGCGTATAAGCCGGGTGTATAAGTTGTCGTCCTGCTCTGTGCTCCCCCATCAAGCTCTGTGCGCCCCCATTCTCCTCTGTGCTCCCCTCCTCCTGCTCCATTATCCTGTCCTGCTCGTGCTTTCCATCCTCCCCCATCCTGATCCGTGCTCCCCCATCCAGCTCTGCACTCCCCCATTCTCCTCTGTGCCCACCCCCGTCCTGCTCCGTGCTCTCCGTCCTCCACCCCGTCCTGCTCCATGCTCTCCGTCCTCCCCCTGTTCTGCTCCGTGCTCTCCGTCCTCCCCCCGTTCTGCTCCGTGCTCTTCGTCCTCCCCCCGTTCTGCTCCGTGCTCTCCGTCCTCCCCCCGTCCTGCTCCGTGCTCTCCATCCTCCCCCGTTCTGCTCCATGCTCTCCGTCCTCCCCCCGTCCTGCTCCATGCTCCTTGTCCTCCTCCATGCTCCCCCCATCCTCCTCCATCATACTCACCCTCCCCGTGCCATTGCTGAACGTCCTGGCCGGCAATCCTGCGTTTTCTCCCGGCTTCCTGCAGCTCTCCCCGGCTTCCTGCAGCTCTCCAGCGCTGAGCGGTGACGTAATACCGCTCATTAAGGCCATGAATATGGAGGCCACGCCTATGGGAGTTGCGTCGCGTCCATATTACATGACCTTAATGAGCGGGTATTACGTCACCGCTCAGCGCTGGAGAGCTGCAGGAAGCCGGGGAGAGCTGCAGGAAGCCGGGGAGAACGCAGGATTTCCGGCCAGGATGTTCAGCGATGGCACGGGGAGGGTGAGTATGATGCCCCAGCCACCGGCTCCTGCTGCCGCATCTCCTCCCCCGCTGGTTTCTGCCCTATGACTCGTGTATAAGCCGAGGGGGCATTTTCAGCACAAAAAAAGGTGCTGAAAATCTCGGCTTATACACTAGTATATACGGTAATTATAAAAGCATGGTCAACCTCTTAAAAGCCAAATACCACTGAACAGATGTCACAAAGTCCAGAGTATCCCTGCTGCCTCATTAGTGAATGCATCCCTTAGGGGTTTCATCTGAATCACATATTTTGCAGAGTTAGATGGAAACCCCGTAGTAAGAGCTCAGCGTAGAGCATAGGATACATGGCAACTGATCCAAAATGTTTTGTACCCCAATATGTCACCAATAAAAGATTCTACTCAACTCACAAAAACAAGTCCTTACTTAAGTCTGTCAACTGTTACCAGAAATATATGGGTTGTCCCCATTACAGGAAGCACAAAGGCTCTGGAAAAGTTACATGGCTCCCACCAAAAAAAAATCTACTCTCCCAAATCAAAACCTCCCTCCTCCTGATCCCCACAGTGTGCTTAAACCGCAGTTAGAATCCACATGTTTGGTATTACAGTAGCAAGGAGAGCGAGTCTCCAGAAACACGATCTGGGCACAATGTACCAAAGCTACAATGGTATATTTTCATCTTCACTGTGCAATGTCCATTGCTGCTTGTTTCTGGAAAACAACCATGGACTCAAGATCATCACTACACCCGTAGATGTCTTCCCAGAGGGGTGTAATTTCCAAATTGAGGTAAATTGAAGGAGATTTCTGCTCTTCTGGCACTTAGGGGCTCTGTATATGCAGTCTGCAAACTATTCTAGGAAAATATGCGCTCCAAAAGTCAATTAGGGCTCCTTCCTTCCAGAGTCTCATTGTGTGGCTAAACAGTACTTTACAGCCACATATAGGGTGTTGCCAAGTTCACAAGAAATTGTAACAAATTATGCAGTGAAATGTACCTATTTCCTCTTGTGAATGTGTAAAATCTGGGGCTAAAAACATTTTAGTGGTAAACATTTTTTCCTCCCTGCTCAATGGTACAAAATTTTGTGAAACACATATGGTGTCAATATTCTCACTGCACCGCTAGATGATTTCATTATGAAGTGTAACATGTAAAATGTGGTCACTTATGGGATGTACAGCTCTCCTCACAGCTCAGGGGAATTGCCAATGTGACATAGCACCCGCAAACCATTTCAGGTAAATCTTTTTTATCCGATTTTTGTGGGATAAATTAAAATTTTCATTTTTCTCTTGTACATTGCTTTAATTCCTGTGCTGAACCTAAAAGGTTAATAAACTTCTTTAATGTGGCTTTGAGCTCTTTGAGGAGAACAGTTTTTAGAATGGTATCACTATTGGGTATTTTCTGTCAGTAGGCCCCTCGAAGTAACTTCATATGTGCTGTGATAAAAGAGGGGAGAGGGTGCACCACTAATCAAACCACATAAGTATACATGGTGCTATATCATGCAGAGAACAAGTCAACATGGAAAAGGAGGGAAAGACACTACATAGGGATATGCACACCCGATATATAACATCCCAAAGTTTATTGAACATCGCGAGACAGAATAAAAACATTTAAAAACCAACAAATGGTACATAGAGCATCTCCGAGCACTAATATGCTTATTGAATGTGCAGCAATCCACAAAAAAAACAATGTTAGAGGAATAATATCCCCAATTAGTACAGGTGGTCCTAGTATACCAAGACTTTAAAGATCAGAAAGGTAAACCCATTGATGTAGTCAGGAAATGGGTGCCTTCAAGTAAAGTATGTATAGCTCGTATGTTGTCAATAATACATAAATACACTGAGTCGTCTCAACAATCATGTATATGCACAAATCTAATGGTGTAATCCAAGAATAGGTGCTTACAATAAAATGCATATATATTCAACAGTACATGATAACACTGATAATTGATCTGTCAATCATATATATGCAGAAGAATAATATAATCAATAATATTATATAGTTATCCTCTCAATAAAAACCATAAGACCATGGGGCCCAAATATTTGTTGTAAACCCATCTCATGTTTAGTGTCAAAAATTGTCTACCCAGTACATACAGCATATAGGTATCATAGAGTGTGTCAAGTGATAGCGTAGAACATCAAACCCCTAGTATGTCCCAATGACCTATAGTCTCTAGTTACAGTTGTGCTCAAAAGCTTACATACCCCGCAGAATTTTAGCTTTCTTGGCCTTTTTTCAGAGAATATGAATGATAACCCAAAACTTTTTCTCCACTCATGGTTAGTGTTTGGGTGAAGCCATTTACTGTCAAACTACTGTGTTTTCTCTTTTTAAATCATAATGACAACCCAAAACATCCAAATGACCCTGATCAAAAGTTCACATACCCTGGTGAATTTGGCCTGATAACATGCACAGAAGTTGACACAAATGGGTTTGAATGGCTACTAAAGGTAACATCCTCACCTGTGACTGGTTTGCTTGTAATCAGAGTATGTGCATAAAATCTGAGTGAGTTTCTGGGATCCAGATAGACTCTTGCATCTTTCATCCAGCCACTGACGTTTCTGGATTTTGAGTCATGGGAAAGCAAAAGAATTGTCAAGGATCTACGGGAAAAGGTAGTTGAACTGTATAAAACAGGAAAGGGATGCAAAATGATATCCACGGAATTGATAATGCCAGTTAGCGGCGTTCAAACTGTGATTAACAAATGGAAAATCAGGGGCTCTGTAAGAACAAAACCATGGTCAGGTAGACCAACAAAAATGTTGTCCACAACTGCCAGGAAAATTTTTGGGATGCAAGGAAAAACCCACAAATAACATCAGCTGAAATACTGAACTCTCTGAAATCTAATGGTGTGGCTGTTTCAAGATGCACAATAAGGAGGTACTTGAAGAAAAATGGGCTGCATGGTCGAGTCACCAGAAGAAATCCATTATTGCACAAATGGCACAAAGTATCTCGCCTACAATACGTAAAACAGCACAGAGACAAGGCTCAAAACTTCTGGAACTAGGTAATTTGGAGTGAACTTTTTGGCCACAACTATAAATGTTACATTTGGAGAGAGGTCAACAAGGCCTAGGAGGAAAGGAACACCATTCCTACTGTAAAGCACAGAGGTGTATCGCTGATGTTTTGGGGATGTGTGAGCTACAAAGGCACAGAAAACTTGATCAAAGTTGAAGGAAAGATGAATGCAGCACGTTATAAGAAAATACCGGGGGCAAATTTGCTCTCATCAGCCCGGAAGCTGCTCATGGGACGTACTTGGACGTTCCAACATGACAACGATCCAAAACACAAGGCAAAGTTGACCTACATTGGCTACAGCAGAACAAAGTGAAGTTTCTGAAGTGGCCATCTCAGTCTCTTGACCTCAATATCATTGAGCCACTCTGGCGAGATCTCAAACGCGCAGTTCATGCTAAACAGCCCAGGAATTTACAGGAACTGGAGGCTTTTTGTCAAGAAGAGTGGGTAGCTTTACCATCTGAGAAAATAAAGAACCTCATTCACAACTACTACAAAAAATGTCAAGCTGTCATTGATGTTAGAGGAGGCAATACACGGTATTAAGAAATGGGGTATGTAAACTTTTGATCAGGGTCATTTGGATGTTTTGGGTTGTCATTATGATTTAAAAAGAGAAAACACAGTAGTTTGACAATAAATGGCTTCACCCAACCACTAACCATGAGTGGAGAAAAAGTTTTGGTGTTATCATTCATATTCTCTGAAAAAAGGCCAAGAAAGCAAAAATTCTGCAGGGGTATGTAAACTTTTGAGAACAACTGTATATGCCAGAAATTAGGACTACCAAGAACTGCTATATCATAAATGGCTCAAACTCAAATAATAATATAAGTAGCACAAATGCCAAGATAGCAAGCCAATATAGAGAAAATCTGCAGTAGGGATATAGGAGAAATTCAATGGTAAAGAGAGAAGGGTAAAAATATACATGCTGACATCTATACCAGATAGCTAAAGAGGGGTGAAGCAAAAAAGTGTGAGGGGCATGCAGGGAGAACCCCACGCGTATCGCTGAGAAACACACAGCTTCATCAGGAGAATATGGTGATGTGGTTCCTAAAAAAATAGGTTTTGTAAATTTTGTTTTGCAATTTTAAATTGCTGATAAACTTTTAACCCTTCTAACTTCCTAACAAAAAAAATTATGTTTCAAAAATGATTCTGATGTAAAGTAGGAAATGTTTTTTATTAACTATTTTGTGTGGTAAACTGATGTAAGGGCATAAATATTCAAAGTTTGAAAATATGAAAGTTTCTTATTTTTAGTCAAATTTTCGATATTTTCATAATTAAACACAAATCATATTGAACAAAATTTACCACTAACACAAAGAATAATGTGTCGTGAAAAATCAATCTCAGATTCACTAGGAGTAGAGGTGGGCGAACCCGAACAGTAAAGTTCGGCATCTGTACCGAACACCTACTGTTCGGGCATGGACACCAAACACAGACTTCACCAGGAAGTCCGTGTTCCTGTTTGGGTTCGGCTGCTCAAACACCGGGTATTTGTTGCGCTGTACTTAAAATACATCACTGTTTGTAATGACTATCGAATATATGAGTTTCACTTTTTGTATTGAAGAACTGAAATAAATTGATGATATTCAATAAATTGCGAGATGCACCTGTAACTCCGATATACACATTATAATTGCAATCGCAGTGAAAAAATAGAAATCTCAGACTATGAGTAGGCGAAAGTAGTAGCACAAGTCACATTGCACTATGCCCTGTAATGTACAAAAATTTGTTAAGGTAAGCGGGCACCACCTCAACAACAGCAACAGGGATCTACCATAAGTATATGCCACAATACGTAAAGTACCAAAAGAGAAAAAGATATACACAATTGGGTCTCACCTTCCCACGGACTGCACTTTGCACTTTTTTTTCACTATTCGTATGGCCTTTTGACCACTTGGACATCTCAGGTTCACATTTACTGGCCTTGATTCATGGGTAACTAAAGTTGCTTGCGTGGTACAATGATTATATTTATTTTTTGCATGATTAAGGTGTTTTGTATTCGTATGTTCCTGCAGCAACTACTTGTCTAAAATAACATGTGCCTTTCTGTGATATCTTTCCTTCATGGATTTATTGTTATACGCCAGTAGTACATTTGTTGTTTTTCCGTGACCTGAATATTATCAATGTGTATTGTGTATTTCACATATCTTTAAGTGCTATTTGTGCTTTATGATCCAGGGATTGACCATCATTGGTCAGTGCTTTGTCTTTTTTGCATATTTGGCTTTTAATTGTTTTATACTCAGTTTTTTCTATGCCTGTGTGTGGATATATTGTATTTTTGTAATAATAAAAATTTGCTCAGGTTGATCCCAAAAATTGTGTATATCTTTTTCTCTTTTGGTACTTTACATGCCCTGTAATGTAGCAGCATAATTATAATTCTAACAGTCTATTCAGTAGGACTATCAGCTGTGTATCCACCAGACTTCTGCACAACACAACTGATGGTTCCAACCCCAGTTATAAGGCCAGAAATCCGGCTTATTAAACCTGACAGGGTACACCTGTGAAGTGAAAACCATTTCTGGTGACTACCTCTTTGAAGCTCATCAAGAGAATGCCAAGAGTGTGCAAAGCAGTCATCAAAGCAAAAGGTGGCTACTTTGAAGAACCTAGAATATAAGACATATTTTCAGTTGTTTCACACTTTTTTGTTAAGTATATAATTCCACATGTGTTAATTCATAGTTTTGATGCATTCAGTGTGATTCTACAATTTTCATAGTCATGAAAATACAGAAAAATCTTTAAATGAGAAGGTGTGTCCAAACTTTTGGTCTGTACTGTACATAGTGTATCAAGAGTTTGAAATAGTGCAACACAGTCAGAAGCTGTCACGCTGTCTAATGATATGTATACAATGTCAGTAAACTATTAATACAGGAACAACACTCTATACAACAACTAGTATAGCAACATCAGCATGTAAGTATAGAATAGATTTACCTGACACGATATCTGCTGAACTCAGGGTTAATCTTGAGGACTTGATGAGCTGAAACAGGAAAGAGGTGGACCGGGATCTAACCTGACCCTAAACTGGGGTCCTAACTAATCCCTCACCTTGGAGGTACTGATAATGGTTCAGAGGTCCAAGTCTCCAACCTAACCCTGTCTCCTATCAGACCCTGAACCCTGTAATCAGTCCTAAGAAGGATCCTGACTACCACCAAAGGGATATGGGCTGATCTCAGCTAAATTCACAGATTAGACATATAAGACAGACAGGATAACACTCGCTTGCATACACACTCAAACACCAAAGGAACATAAATGGTCTGGGAAATAAACTCTAACCAAGTTGAGCTTAGAACAACTAAGGAGCTCACAACTAAAGTCTATACAGATTCATTCCTATCTGTGGTCTGCATGAAGGTTTCACTGGCAACTCCCCAAGCAGACAACCAGGAATTTAAAGGAAACAAATCAACAAACAATCAATTGCAGCCGGGAGAAACTGCACCCAGTCCCACGCACCGAGCACAGACAGAATTAACTCCCTAGCTGCCAAACACAAAGAAACAGCAGCTCAGCTGTGAGAAGTCAAAATGTGCAACCGCGGCGATCTTCGTGGCAATGCACACATGACAGAAGCCATTGTGTGACATCAGGACAAGAGGAGGTAAAATAACCTTAGGACAATAAGCACCAAAATAGGCTCATCTAATAGATGTGCCTTTTCTGAGCAGCTGCAGGTTGCTATTTTTAGGCTGGGGGGGCAATATCCATGGCCCCTTCTCAGCCTGCAGGTGTCTGCTTTAGCAAGGCTGGTTGTCAAAAAGGGGGGACCCCAAGCTTTTTTTATTATTATTTACTTAAATAGTTAAAAAAAATAGCGTGGGACTACTCTATTCCTGATTACCAGCCTTGCTGAAGCTGACAGCTGAGGGTTGCAGCCCCCAGCTGTGAGGTTTGCCTGACTGTAGGAACCTATGCTGTTTTTTCTTTTTAAATTAATTATTTACAACACAGAAGCCGTCTAATGAATACTCCCATCCACCGCTCTTTCTCTCGCTGTTATTAGCGGTAGCAGGTGTCGGATGATGGGAGCTGTTGTCCCATCTGCTGATACCAGTGACCAGAGGTAAATTGTATACCTTCAATCACAGCTGAGCGCTCATGCTGTCTTTTGACAGTGTGGGAACCGCGGCTCTCTGACTGGCTGGGATGATTTCACTGCCTATCAGAAGCAGTGTTTGCCACGCTGTCTTGCACATGACAGCGTGGCAAACACTAGATGTTCAGGCACCCCATTGAAGTGAATGGTGTCTGGGTTTGGGTTGTGGTCCGGGTACTGTTCTGGTACCCGAAACCAAACTTTTCGTAACAATTTGACCGAACCCATCTCTAGGCATAAACATTCAAAGTTTGAAAATTATGTAAGTTTCTCACTTTTTGTAAAATTTTTGATATTTTCATGAATAACCATGAAATACAATGTGTCATGAAAAAATCAATCTCAGATTTATTAGGAGTTGAAGCGTTAAAAAGTTCTTACCTTCATAAAGTGACGCATGTCAGATTTTAAAAATGAGGCTCAGTACCTAAGGGGTTAAATTACTAGTATTCCCCAGTCATGAGTGGAATATCCACTGTTAAGAAATATCAGGTACAGCACCACTAGTCTAGCATAGCTAGTCCATTCCTACCACATAAATTGTAGGCTTTTTTGCCCAAGAGAGGTGACATTACAGGACAGGGACCCAATTTACGAAGGACGCCTTGACATGGCAATTGGGCACACATATATTGGCCAATCTATGCGCTAAGAACCTTCCTTTTTTCACAGCAAATTTTGCAGATGCATATTTCATGCTCGTATACTACATGGTGCTTTTTTCAATTTTTTCTCCCATTTTCTATGGCAGCAATGCAGTTCCTATGTTCTAGAGAAATCATTCTTGGTAAGATATGGCACAAACCTTGATGTTTAACCCCTTTCTGCCATCGGACGTACTATCCCGTCCATGTGACCTGGGCCCGTATGACCATGGACGGGATAATACGTCTCAGCGTCCGATAACGGCCGGGTGTCAGCTGATTATCACAGCTGACACCCGGCACTATATGCCAGGAGCGGTCACGGACCGCTCCCGGAACATTAACCCCTGGCACACCGCGATCAAACATGATCGCAGTGTATCGGGGGCACAGGGAAGCATCGCGCAGGGAGGGGGCTCCCTGCTAGCTTCCATGAGACTCTCAGAACAGCGCAACGTATCGCGCTGTTCCGAGGGATCCTCCTCCTTGCAGGACCCCGGATCCAAGATGGTCGCGGGGTCCTTCCGGGTCCTGCAGGGAGGCGGCTTCCTCAGTGCCTGCTGAAAGCAGGCGCTGAGAAAGCCTGCAGCACTGCCAGTCACATCGCCGATCTGACAGAGTGCTGTGCACACTGTCAGACCAGCGATCTGACTTTATACCGTGATGTCCCACCCTGGGACAAAGTAAAAAAGTAAAAAAAATGAAAATCACATGTGTAAAAAAATATATTCCCCAATAAATTCATTTCTTCATGTAAATAAAAAAAACAAAACAATAAAAGTACACATATTTGGTATTGCCGCATCCGTAACGACCCGCCCTATAGAACTGTATCACTACTTAAGCCCTTTAGTGAACCCCTTAAAAAAAAAAAAAACAAAGCAAAAAACAATGCTTTATCATCATACCACCGAACAAAAAGTGGAATAACACGCGATCAAAAAGACGGATATAAATAAACAAGGTACCGCTGAAAACGTCACCTTGTCCTGCAAAATACAAGCCACTATACAGCATCATCAGCGAAAAAATAAAAAATGTATAGCTCGCAGAATAAAGAGATGCAAAAATAATAATTTTTTATATAAAATTGTTTTTATTGTATAAAAGCGCCAAAACATAAAAAAAAGTATAAATGAAGCATCGCAGTAATCGTACTAACCTAACTGTTTAACCCCTCTCTGACATCTGACGTACTATCCCGTCCATAAAACCCGTGACAATCTGACCACGGACAGGACAGTACGTCATAGCGATCAGCTGCGCTCCTGGGGGGAGCGCAGCTGATCGCCGCCGGTTGTCAGCTGATTATCACAGCTGACACCCGGGACTGTGTGCCAGGAGCGGTCACGGACCGCTCCTGGCACATTAACCCCTTGCACACCACGATCAAACATGATCGCGGTGTACTGGGGGCACAGGGGAGCATCGCGCAGGGAGAGGGCTCCCTGCGCGCCCCCCTGAGACCCTCAGAACAGCGCGATGTGATCGCACTGTTCTGAGGGCTTCCTCCCTCCCAGGACCCGGATCCAAGATGGCGCCAGAGTCCTGGAGGGAGGCGGCTTCCTCAGTGCCTGCCGAGAGCAGGCACTGAGAAGCCTGCAGCGCTGCCTGTGAGATCGCTGGTCTCACAGAGTGCTGTGCACACTGTGAGACCAGCGATCTGACATTTTACAGTGATGTCCCACCCTGGGACAATGTAAAAAAGTTAAAAAAATAAAAATAAACGTGTAAAAAAAAAATTCCAAAATAAATAATAAAAAAAAAAAAAATATTCCCCAATAAATTCATTTCTTCCTGTAAATAAAAAAAATAAAACCATAAAAGTACACATATTTGGTATTGCCGCGGTCCGTAACGACTCCCCCTATAAAACTGTCCCACTAGTTAATCCCTTTTGTGAACCCCTTAAAAAAAAAAAAAAAAAAACAAAGCAAAAAATCAGTGCTTTATCATCATACCGCTGAACAAAAAGTGGAATAACACACGATCAAAAAGACCGATATAAATAAACATAGTACCGCTGAAAATGTCATCTTGTCCCGCAAAAAACGAGCCATCACACAGCATCATCAGCGAAAAAATAAAAAAGTTATAGCTCGCAGAATAAAGCGATGCAAAAATAATTATTTTTTATATAAAATTGTATTTATTCTATAAAAGCGCCAAAACATAAAAAAATGATATAAATGAGGTATCACCATAATCGTACTGACCCGAAGAATAAAACTGCTTTATCAATTTTACCACACGCGGAACGGTATAAACGCCTCCCCCAAAAGAAATTCATGAATTTCTGATTTTTGTTCATTCTAACCTCCCAAAAATCGAAATAAAAAGTGATCAAAAAATTTCACATGCACAAAAATAGAACCAATAAAAACGTCAACTCGTACCGCAAAAAATAAGACCTCACATGACTCTGTGGGCCAAAATATGCAAAAATTATAGCTCTCAAAATGTGGTGATGCAAAAACTATTTTTTGCAATAAAAAGCATCTTTTAGCGTGACAGCTGCCAATCATAAAAACCCGCTATAAATAGTAAATCAAACCCCCCTTTATCACCCCCTTAGTTAGGGAAAAATAATAAAATTACAAAAATGTATTTATTTCCATTTTCCCATTAGGGTTATGGTTAAGGTTAGGGTTGTGGCTAAAGTTAGGGTTAGGGTTGGCGCTAATGTTAGTATTAGGGTTATAGTTGGGATTAGGGATAGGGGTGTGTTAGGGTTAGGTTTGTGGTTAGGGTTGGGACTAGGGTTAGGGGTGTGTTGGGGTTAGGGTTGGAGTTAGAATTGGGGGGTTTCCGCTGTTTAGGCACATCAGGGGCTCTCCAAATGTGACATGGCGTCTGATCTCAATTCCAGCCAATTCTGCGTTGAAAAAGTCAAACGGTGCTCCTTCCCTTCTGACCTCTGCCATGCGCCCAAACAGTAGTTTACTCCCACATGGGGTATCAGCGTACTCTGGACCCTAAGAGTTATTGTGCAATTTGTCCTATTTCTTCCGTTACCCTTGGGAAAATAAAAAACTGGGGGCAAAAATATAATTTTTTAAAAAAAAAAAAGATTTTTTTTTGTTTTTACGGCTGTACGTTATAAACTTCTGTGAAGCACTTGGGGCTTCATAGCGCTCACCACACATCTAGATAAGTTCGTTGTGGGGTCTATTTTCCAAAATGGGGTCACTTGTGGGGGGTTTCCACTGTTTAGGCGCATCAGGGGCTCTCCAAATGCGACATGACGCCCCCAGACCATTCCATCAAAGTCTACAATCCAAAACGTCACTACTTCCCTTCCGAGCCCCAACGTGTACCCATACAGTAGTTTTCTCCCACATATTGGGTATCCGCGTACTCAGGACAAATTGGACAACAACTTTTGGGGTCCAATTTCTCCTGTTACCCTTGTGAAAATAAAATATTGGGGGCGAAAAAAATAATTTTTGTAAAAAAAAAAAAATTTTTTATTTTTACGGCTGTTCGTTATAAACTTCTGTGAAGCACTTAGGGGTTCAAAGTGCTCACCACACATCTAGATAAGTTCCTTGTGGGGTCTATTTTCCAAAATGGGGTCACTTGTGGGGGGTTTCCACTGTTTAGGTGCATCAGGGGCTCTCCAAATGCGACATGACGCCCCCAGAGCATTCCATCAAAGTCTGCAATCCAAAACGTCACTACTTCCCTTCCGAGCCCCAACGTGTACCGATACAGTAGTTTTCTCCCACATATTGGGTATCAGCGTACTCAGGACAAATTGGACAACAACTTTTGGGGTCCAATTCTCCTGTTACCCTTGTGAAAATAAAATATTGGGGACGAAAAAATCATTTTTGTAAAAAAAATAAATAAATTTTATTTTACGGCTGTACGTTATAAACTTCTGTGAAGCACTTGGGGGTTCAAAGTGCTCACCACACATCTAGATAAGTTCCTTGAGGGGTCTAGTTTCAAAAATGGTGTCATTTGTGGGGGGTTTCCACTGTTTAGGCAGATCAGGAGCTCTCCAAACACGACATGGCATCCAGCCAATTCTGCGTTGAAAAAGTCAAACGGCACTCCTTCCCTTCCAAACTCTGCCATGCACCCAAACAGTGGTTTACCCCCACATATGGGGTATCAACGTACTCAGGACAAATTGCACAATAACTTTTGGAGTCTTGTTACCCTTGGGAAAATAAAAATTGGGGTGAAAAGATCATTTTTGTGGAAAAAATATGAATTTTTAATTTTACGGCTCTACGTTATAAACTTGTGTGAAGCACTTGGGGGTTCAAATTGCTCACCAAAGATCTAGATAAGTTCGTTAGGGGGTCTAGTTTCCCAAATGGGGTCACTTGTGGGGTGTTTCCACTGTTTAGGCACATCAGGGGCTCTCCAAATGCAACATGGCGTCCAATCTCAATTCCAGCCAATTTTGGTTGGAAAAAGTCAAATAGTGCTCCTTCCCTTCCGAGCTCTGCCGTGCGCCCAAACAGTGGTTCCCCCCAACATATTGGGTATCAGCGTACTCAGGACAAATTGGACAACAACTTTTGTGGTCCAATTTCTCCTGTTACCCTTGGGAAAATAAAAAATTAGTGACTAAAAATAATTTTTGTGGGAAAAAAATAGGATTTTTTATTTTCATGCCCGGGCATTATAAACTTGTGTGAAGCACTTGGGGGTTCAAAGTGCTCACCAAAGCTATAGATAAGTTCCTTAGGGGGTCTAGTTTCCAAAATGTGGTCACTTGTGGGGGGTTTCTACTGTTTAGGCTCATCTGGGGCACTGCAAACGGAACATGACCCCCATGAACGTCTGCATTCCAAAACGTTACTACTTCCTTTCCAAGCCCTGCCGTGCGCCCAAACAGTTTCCCCCCCACATATTTGGTATCAGCGTACTCAGGACAAATTGGCCAACAACTTTTGGGGTCCAATTTCCTTGGGAAAAGTCAAAAATTTGGGACTAAAAAATCATTTTTGTGGAAAATTGTTTCTTTTTTTTTCACACCCAGGCATTATAAACTTTTGTGAAACACTTGGGGATTCAAAGTGCTCACAACAGATCTAGATAAGTTCCTTAGGGGGTCTAGTTTCCAAAATGGTGTCACTTGTGGGGGGTTTCCACTGTTTAGGCGCATCAGGGGCTCTCCAAACGCGACATGGCGTCCGATCTCAATTTCAGCCAATTTTAGTTTGAAAAAGTCAAACAGCGCTCCTTCCCTTATGAGCTCTGCTGTGCACACAGACAGTGGTTTTCCCCCACTTATGGGGTATTGGCGTACTCATGAGAAATTGCACAACAACTTTATCTGTCCATTTTCTTCTTTTACCCTTGTGAAAATAAAAAAAAAGTTTGTAAAAGATCATTTTTGTGGTTAAAAAGTTAAATATTCATTTTTTCCTTCCACGTTGCTTCAGCTCCTGTGAAGCACCTGAAGGGTTAATAAACTTTTTGAATGTGGTTTTGAGTACCTTGAGGGGTGCAGTTTTTAGAATAGTGTCACTTTTGGGTATTTTCTGCTATATAGACCCCTCAAAGTGACTTCAAATATGAGGTGGTCCCTAAAAAAAATGGCTTTGTAAATTTTGTTGTAAAAATGAGAAATCGCTGGTCAACTTTTAACCCTTATAATTTCCTAAGAAAAAAAAATTTTGATTCCAAAATTGAGCTGATGTAAAGTAGACATGTGGGAAATGTTATTTCTTAACTATTTTGTGTGACATATTTCTCTTGTTTTATGGCAATAAAGATTCTAAGTTTGAAAATTGCAAAATTTTCAAAATTTTCGCCATATTTGCATTTTTTTCAGAAATAAACGCAAGTTATATCGAAGAAATTTTACCAATAACGTGAAGTACAATGTGTCACGAGAAAACAGTCTCAGAATCGCGAAGATCCGTTGAAGCGTTCCAGAGTTATAACCTCATAAAGAGACAGTGGTCAGAATTGTAAAAATTGGCCCGGTCATTTACGTGCAAACCACCCTTGGGGGTAAAGGGGTTAATTAACACTATGGATACTTACCTTTTTCAATGCACTTACTGATAGTGTTGAGCGATACTGCTCGATATCTAAAAATATCGTATCGGAATGGTATCGCCGATATCACTAAATATCGTCGATATCCGATTCTGATACCGGAAGTCCCATGTAAGTCTATGGGAACAAAATATCGCAACAAAAAAAACCCTTTCTTTCGTTGTAAACACAAAATATACACACATATAATACATATATATATATATATACGTCATTGTGACATATATATATACATATATTTATAGTTTATACACTTCTACATAGTAAAATAGACTCTGATTCAATTGCCGGGTAAAGCCGTGACATACCCCATAGAAGTCGACGGGCTCGGTGCCGAGTACCCCCAAAACCTCTGGCTCTGTGCGACTCAACTTGGGCGTCACGAACAGGATTCTGTAGCTCGCTATAAGCGAGTCCTGTGTGCCTGAATTGAACTGGTTTTGTGCTTGAGAATTGCTAAAATCATCAGAGAATGTATTTGCCATTTTTCAGCCATATCTGCGTCACGATGAGGCACTGGTGAAGAAGAAGGGCGTGCTCTTCGTGGGTGTACACTCACTCAGTGGCGCGAAAACGATGGCCGACCACTGTAAATGGTACTGCAATGTAAGATCGTGCCCCACAGCTCTTCAGTTCCGCCTCCTCATCCTCCTCAGTGTGCGGAAACTAACAAGAAGGTCCCGCCTCCCTACAAAAGAGGGGCCCTCTCCAGATGCTAATGACACATGTGACTTGGCAGAGATGGCTAATGGACACGAGCAGAAGTGTGAAGGGATGGAGCAGTCAGAGCTCTCCACCCACGGAAGCGACCCGATCGCCACGGAACCACCGTTGGGCACCCGGCCTGGAAACCCTCCTACGCTGCAAGAAGCGGAGGATACCCTAAGAGGCCTGGCCCGGCACCGGGAGGAGGTCGCCAGGATGGAAGCCAGCTGGCGTGCCCTAAAACTAAACTTGGAGCGGCGCCAATCCCTCTTACCTGAAGTGTCTGTACCGGAAGGTGAGGCACCCGTTCTAGTAGAGGAGTCCGTGCGGGCATCCCAGCCCTTGCAATGTGATCCGGTTGACGTTGTCGCAGTGGAGGCACCCGTTCCTGCAAAAAACTCTGCACCGGCAGCACCCCAGATCCCGCTGTCTGCCCCCGTCGCTGAGACAGAAGAAGCGACACCCGTCCTCATGGAGGAGGCCGCGCAGGCACCAGAGGTCTACCTGTCTGTACCGGAGCCCCGACTGTCATCTGTTCCAGAGCCGGCTGCTTCCTCCGCAGGTGAGCGCCGCCAGGACTGGGGGGCGCCAGGAGAGCTGCCGCAAACCGGACACTGTAAGCTGCAGTTTGATGGTGGAGACATGGAGCTGCTGGTGGAGGAGAATTTCAACCGGCGTCAGGAGGAAGAGTGGAGACGTTGGGAGCGGGAAGCAGAGCGACAAAGGGAGCAGCGAGAAACCCAAAAGCTTCGGCAACGTAACCTGGAGAAGGACCTGGCAGATAAGGACCGGATGAGAAAAGATAAAGGAACCCTGTGGGAGCCGCGGCGTAAGGGTGCAGTACGGAACTTTAAATTGAAAGGTGGTTGGGGCTTCATCCCGGAGCCTGGACTTTATTTAGAAGTTTTTGTAACCCGGCGGGACGTGGAGACTCACCTCCCAGAAGGACACCCGGGGAGGGACCTGTTGCCAGGAGACTTGGTGACTTACACCCGACACTGGGGTTACAATGGATGGTACGCCCTAAATGTTACCAGGTGCGACCCCTACTCCCCAGAGTGTCAGGAACCTGTGAGACCCTCGGAGCCTTCAGCCTCCCACATCCAGGCCTCTGCACAAGTGCCCACCCCACGCCGTAAATCTCCCCAGCCTCCCTCAGTGGTCTCCTCAGCAGCCCCAGCTATGGACATGATAAGTATAGCTGGCCCGTACCCGGCGCCTGTTAGGCCCCCTGGGGTTCGTTCAGTCCGGGACATAGGGTTCCAGACCCGGAGGGAGATGAAAGAGGTGGCCACACAGACACAGATAGCGGGTCACGACTTGACTGTACAGGCCACACGACGTCATCAGGTCCTGGTGGTCCTTGGTGTCTCGGATGTTTGGCAAGCATCAGAAGAGTACCAGGTGGTACCTGGAACACCCCTGCCAAAGAATAAGAATAACCCGGACAGGGTCCCTGTATGTAAATAGTTAAATTGTTGATGTACCCGGACGGGTGAATGTTCATAAAAAAGTTTTTTAATTTAATAAAAAAAAAAAAAAACACAGTTTTCATTACTTTTATTACAGTCTCATCCTGCGACGCCATCGATCTCCTGTAAAAAAATGAAAAAAAAAAAAAAAGTATACCACCTGTCCGACGCAGTCCATAGTAACGAGTGTCCCACGACGATCCAGCTCTGCTACATCAGAATGACAGGCAGAGCCTGTCATCCCGGCGCAGCACAGCTGATTACCTGCTTCCCCGGCGGTGACGTCATCGGACTGGTTTACGGCCGGGATTACCCTGCAGTCACTGCAGTTATCGCGAAAAACTGCATGTGACCGCCAGGGAGAAGATAATGGCGGCCATCAAGCAGTCCAGGACGTGACCGCCGGAGATCTTCTGCCAGGTAAGTGCCGCTGACTCCTGACAGACCCGACCGACGGACACTCACAGTGACAGTGACAAATCCGATTCCGGTATCCGATATGACGAAAATATCGGTACTCGGAATCGAAAGCCCGATACAGCTAATATCGGCCGATACCCGATATTTGCAGCATCGTATCGCTCAACACTACTTACTGACAACATGTGTTTGTTTACAACTATTTTTCTGCTATAATATGGACTGTATCTCTACAAATTATATGCTGTTACTTTCCTTTATACAATTGATTGATTCGTTACTCTGCAATATTCCTGTTACCTTATACAATATGTTGTGACTAGAGTTGAGCGATACTTTCCGATATCCTAAAGTATCGGAATCGGAATGGTATCGCCGATATCACTAAAATATCGGCGATACCCGATATCGATACCGGAAGTCCCATGTAAGTCTATGGGAACAAAATATCGAAATTAAAAAAAACCCATTCTTGCCTTGTTGGTTAATTGTACATGAAGGAAAACAAGAAAGAGTAATGTAGAATGTATTGTGGAAGGTTGAGGAGACATTAAAGGCATAGATGTTTAACCCAATCAAATGGAATAGCATAAATATTTTTTTTTTTAAAGATGTTCGGATTGACGAAGAAATTGACAATGTTAACGTTTTTTATATTTTGGCAAATATGTATATTACACAACTTCCATGCTCTTCATCTTCACCTTTTTAACTTTTCACACACTTTCTCCTTCATAATCTTCTGCAGCATCATCTTTTTCATCAAATTATTCTTCATCTTCACCTTCTTTATCTTCTTCTTAAACTTCTTGCTATTCATCTTTGTTAACATTACTCATATTCTTCTTATTAAACTATTATTCTTATTCATATTCTGCTTCATCTTCTTCATCATATTCTTATTTGTGACAGAGAATCCTGTACTTGTAATCTGTCAAAGTATGAATTTTTCATCCTTCCGTTCTTGCTGTCACAAAAGATTTAAATTACAACAGTATTTGTCCGTGTTCAGTTTAGCCTGCAGCAGCAGGCATTTTCCAGGGGCACCACGAGGAGGAACGGACTCACCCCCATACACTGCTTAGTCTTCTTCTGCTTAGAATTTAGAGCATATATTTTGCTCTTCATTTTGGTCTTATACTTCATGTTCTTCTGCTTTTACATCTTCTGCTTATTGTTCTTGTGTCTCTTGTTCCGTATCTTGTATTTGTAGCACAATCTTGTACCAGCTGATGTTACTGGGACACGGTTACTAAGCAGGAGGTACCTGTGCTCCAAAGCACTACCAAGGACCAGCAGACGTTGCTGGAACTCGGATACCAAGATGGAGGCACCTAGGCCAAAGGCACTGCGGACAACCAGCTGACGGTACTGGAACCCGGAGGGGCAGCAGAAGGAAAAGAGCCAATGGCACAACCGAGGACCAGCTGACGTTACTGAACCCGGAGGGGCAGCAGAAGGAAAAGAGCCAATGGCACAACCGAGGACCAGCTGACGTTACTGGGACACGGTTACTAAGCAGGAGGTACCTGTGCTCCAAAGCACTACCAAGGACCAGCAGACGTTGCTGGAACTCGGATACCAAGATGGAGGCACCTAGGCCAAAGGCACTGCGGAGAACCAGCTGACGGTACTGGAACCCGGAGGGGCAGCAGAAGGAAAAGAGCCAATGGCACAACCGAGGACCAGCTGACGTTACTGAACCCGGAGGGGCAGCAGAAGGAAAAGAGCCAATGGCACAACCGAGGACCAGCTGACGTTACTGGGACACGGTTACTAAGCAGGAGGTACCTGTGCTCCAAAGCACTACCAAGGACCAGCAGACGTTGCTGGAACTCGGATACCAAGATGGAGGCACCTAGGCCAAAGGCACTGCGGAGAACCAGCTGACGGTACTGGAACCCGGAGGGGCAGCAGAAGGAAAAGAGCCAATGGCACAACCGAGGACCAGCTGACGTTACTGAACCCCAGTAACACAGGAGCAAGTGTTGACTGTGCTAACAGCACTTCCGAGCAACAACTGGCGGTGTTGGAGCCCAGGGTCAAGGAGGATGTTTAAATACTAGATAAAGTAATTTCCTTGTTACCTGTCAATTTTAAATGTCTATACTTCAAACAAGAGAAAGATAACCTTTACTACCATAAGATGATGATTTCATTTAAACTAATATCTAGATAAATAAAGAATTGACAAACATAAACACATACATTAACATGTTGAACAGCAATGCAAACCACAAAATAAATTAGTTAAGGAATCTGCTATACGGTTGTACATAAAAGCATACAAGTACATATCTGAATCCATTAATGATGGATAAGTAACAGTATGTACACCATTTTTATTGTATAGACAATGAATGTCTGACTTCAAAACATCATCAGCATTACAAGTTATCTGTGACATTACTAAAATGTTACATTTGCTGAATAATGTCACTAAACAGTTTATACAAAATTATACAATTTCCATCATGTAATACTCATAATATGTGGCAATAATCATGTTTATTAACAAACATAACCTTTAAAAAGTGCATAGTGCATATTGAAAATTGCTATTTATGCCTGACTGTCGACTTGCAAGCATGACAACGGATAGATAAGGTATATATAGATGAGACTGCATAGCCACAGATGGTGAATGGCGATGTAATACTGTACCTCAATAAAGTGTGCGTCACTACTACATAATTTTTTTTATATAGCTTTATAAACAGGGTACGTGGATGTATGCTTGCGCCTTTGTTTTGACGCACAGACTGCCTTCCTGCTGAGACGCGTTGGGTAGTGAACAGTTGTGTGCAGTGTTCACTGTAGTCTGAGGTTTTCCTTTTTGGAGTGCAGATCACGCTCCAGTTAGTTCTTCAACCACTGCTGGTTGTAGTCTGCTGAGCGTGTGTCACTGGCACATCCTTGAAATTTTTTTCTAATTGTTGCTGCTCCACTCTATTACAAATAAATAAAATCTATTAGTGTGACGCGCTTCCATCCGTATACAATACATTGGTTGCAAACACTATAGAAGTACACAAAGGGGCCTTTCACACCTACTGAACAGTTGTGTGCAGTGTTCACTGCAGTCTCTGCGGAATAACCACACTTAGGCCTTATAACTTTTCAGACTTTCTTTATCAATCTACCAAGATGAAGAAGGCAGGGAGTAAGGCACGTGGTCGTGGAGTTTCTTCAGGGAGAGGACGTGGGGATTCTGTGGCTGCTGCGGCCCCCAGTGACACAGCATCCACCAGTTTTCCCGGGCCGTGAGCGTTCCTTTATGCGCACTTTTGTAGGAGCTCGGAGTACCCCCTGCTGCGGGAAGAACAAATTGAAGCCGTTGTTGTTTGGATCTCAGCCAATGCATCGACTTCAATTGCTTCCACCTCCTCTCAGGACCACAGCACTGTTGGGCAACCATCTGTCTCTTCACCGCCTGGCAAATTGCCCAGGCAGTCAGAGAGTTCTGTACAGGAGCCAGCTGAGTGTCTGCTTCTGTTTCCAGAATCTATTGGCTTGCAAACAGGGGCCCAGCCAAGCAGCATTCTGTAATGTGAAGAAGAGGGAGTATGCAGTGATGCGCAACAGCTGTGTCTCTCTGAATCTGAAGAGGCGGGTGAGACAGTGCCGATGGTCAGCACACCGCAGAACGCATCTGATGATGATGATGAGACCCAGGTGCCAGTTTCTGTTGAGCATGGTGCTGGCCAGACCACCCAACAGCAGGTGTTGGAAGAGGGTAGTGGAGATGATGAGGTCCAATACCCAACATGGCATGAAGAACAGGAAGGTGGTGGGAGCAGCTCAGAGGAATAATAATAATATTTATTTATATAGCGCCATCATATTCCGCAGCGCTTTACAGTTTAGCAGTTTCAGAACACAAGTCATAAGTAACAACGTTAACAATACAATAATTTAAGCTAAATAAGTCGCCCCTGCTCGTGACAGCTTACAATGTACAATGAGATGGGGGAGATACAAAGTATAGGTGTTTATATACAATGGTGCATTTACAATGATGTTCCAGCCATCTTAAGGGACTGAGGGATGGAGATAGTGAATGGGCTAGAGACACACACACACTTACACAGAATACATAGAATGACTTTGATTAGTGAATGTGATAGGCCGCTCTGAACAAATGTGTTTTGAGGGAGCGCCTGAAACCATGCAAATTGTGGATAGTCCTAATTTCTTGGGGTACAGCATTCCAGAGGATTGGCGTAGAGCAGGAGAAGTCTTGGAGTCGGGAGTGGGAGGTACGTATTAGTGCAGAGGTTAGTCGAAAGTCGTTTGCAGAGCGCAGCAGTCGGTTAGGCCGATAGATAGAAATGAGGGAGGAGATGTAGGAGGGGTGCTGCACTGTGGAGAGCTTTGTGGGTGAGAACCAGTACTTTGGTTGAAAGCTGGGAGAGGCCTAGAGAAATGGTTAGTGATAGAAGGAAGATAGAGGAAGACATTGCCCCAACGGTACAAACAGGAGGGAGAGTTAGGCTGCAGACTCGGTTGCCTGTAGCCTCCAGTTTGGCACCTGTTCGGAGCAGTTGTGTTCCAAAAGTCAAAACGTGCGCTCCCAGGACTTGCACTGCGTGGTCCTTTTTTCACACACTTGCACATGATATTTGCTATGTGAAATGCAAGCTGTGTAATCAAAAATTAAAAATAGCTAAAAGTGTCAGTCACCTCAATACCAGAAATATGTGTAAACATGTGCGGACAAAGCACGTAGTTGAGTTACAAAGACACACTGGAGATGTAGGCCAACCTACAGCAGCACCTACATCTTCAGGTTGTGTTGAAGCCTCTTCATCGAGCTCACACACAGCTGGTTATGCTTCCTCACAGGATCGCCATGGAAGAACCTCGGCCACTGTTGTCCAGAGACAAACTGTTATTCCACACACAGCAGCAAGTTCCCTGTCATCCTCACACTCCCAGGCCACAAAACAGCCAGCGGTAGCACAGGCATGGGATAAAACACGGCCATACTCCGCAAACCATGCACGAGCACAGGCTCTGAATGCTGGCATTGCAAAACTCCTGTCCCTTGAAATGCTGTGATTCAGGCTGGTGGAGACAGACAGTTTCCGTAACTGAATATCATTGTCAATCCCACAATACAATGTGCCAAGCCGATTTCATTTCAGCAGGCAAGCCGTCCCTGGTCTGCAAAAGCATGTTGAGGGAAAAATTAAACATGCGCTACTAAAAGCCCTCAGTAGCAAGGTCCACCTGACCACCGATGCGTGGACCAGTACCCATTGTTATGATCTGCTACAACCAGTAAGGAAAGAAGGGAATTCTGTCCCTACAATACAACTAAGCTGAATCCCTACGATGTAACGGGGAACCTGATCCTGCGACCAGACCCGCTAAAGTCCTCATCTAGTGTGAACGAAGACCTATAGTTGCGAGGGAGTAATCCCTACAAGATCTAGGGACTGGGAGAAAAGGTGGACACCTCCTAGTCCTAACATAAATTGTAGCATGGATAATTAAACAGAAAAATAAATACTTTGTGATCCTAACATCAAGCAAAACTCACAGATTAAGGCACCTAAGCACCCGGCTAGCTTAACAGTAGATAATACAATGAAGTCAAGCAAAGCCAGAAGGGCGGAGCCAGACTAAATAGGGAAAAAAGGTCATGTGACCAGCAAACTGAAACAAAACCTAACAAGAGGGTTCTAACACCCATGGCCAGGGACAATACCTTTCCCTCACTGCCCATTGGGTCAATGTTGTGCAGCCGGGTACTGATCTTGCGAGTGGCGCTGTACGTGTTCTGCCAACTCCAAGGATTGCAGGAATCAAGTCTGTACACATTGATTCCTCCTCCTATTCCAGTTCCTCAGAATCATCGCTGCAGGAGCCGTCACGGTCTACCTCCACATGGACCCGTGAACGTTTACCTGTTGCGACCGATATGAGCACAGCCGTGTCCAAATGTCAACAGGCCATCCTGAAATTAATTTCCATGGGGAATCTTAGCCACACAGCGCAGGAGCTCTGTAATGCCATAAAGCAGGAGAGCGACGTGTGGTTTTTGGAAGAGAATCTACAGGCAGGCTTGGTAGTGTGTGACAATGGCCGAAATCTGGTGTCAGCTCTGGGCCTTGGCAACCTCACTCACATACCATGTCTGTCATATGTGCTCAACTTGGTCGTGCAGAGTTTTTTGAGGGACTATCCGGATCTTGATGCACTGCTGCACAAGGTCCGCCTAGAGTGCGCTCACTTGCGACGTTCCAGCATGGCCAGATCGCTGATTGCAGCTCTGCAACGCAGATTTCACCTTCATGAACATCGCATTATATGTGACGTACCCACCAGGTGGAATTCCTCGTTACATATGTTGGAGCGGTTGTGTGAGCAGCAGCCAACAGTAATGGAGTATCAGCTGCATCAGGCGCAGTCAACTCGCAATTTGCGGCGTTCACACTTCACCACTACTGAGTGGGCCTCTATAATAAGAATAATAATATTATTTATTTATATAGCGCCATAATATTCCGCAGTGCTTTACAGTTTAACAGTTTCAAAACACGAGTCATAAGTAACAACGTTAACAATACAATAATTAAAGCTAAATCAGCCGCCCCTGCTGGTGAAAGCTTACAATCTACAATGAGGTGTGGGAGATACAAAGTACAGGTGTTTATATACAATGGTGTTTTTACAATGATGGTCCAGCCATTTTAAGGAAGTGAGGGATGCATGGAGATAGTGAATGGGCTACACACACAGAATTACACATAGAATGACTTTGATTAGTGAATGTGATAGGCCACTGTGAACAAATGTGTTTTGAGGGAGCGCCTGAAACCATCCAAATTGCGGATAGTCCTAATTTCTTGGGGTAGAGCATTCCAGAGGATTGGCGCAGCGCGGGTGAAGTCTTGGAGTTGGGAGTGGGAGGTACGGATTAGTGCAGAGGTTAGTCGAAGGTCGTTTGCAGAGTGCAGCAGTCGGTTAGGCCGATAAATATAAATAAGGGAGGAGATGTAGGGGGGTGCTGCGCTGTGGAGAGCTATGTTGGTGAGAACCAGTAATTAGAATTGGATCCTATAATGAATGGGCAGCCACTGCCAGTGTAATGAGTGGCGAATAACTCTATGAAGGATATCTGCCACGTTTTGCGTGCGTTTGATGAGTCAACGCGGATGGCGAGTGCAGATGATGCACTAGTCAGCCTGACTGTCCCCCTTATCTGCCTGCTTCAAAAAACACTGCAAGCACTAAGGCATGAGGTTTTGGAAGAGGTGGAGGATGAGGAGTCACAAATTCCATCACCTTCTGGACAGTCAGCGCAACGTGGTTCCTCACAAAGGGCTGGAGGACTTTCAAAGTACCATGCTGTATCAACAATTGAACCTCCAGAGTCGCTGTCTATATTTTCATAACCATTACAAACTTTTAATGTATTTACAAAGCACATAATGTACATTTTTTGTCTATCCTTTTGTAATGCTATTGTGTTTCCATAAACTGATGTTACAGAATTATGATACAAAGTTTTTAAATTTTGAGTTTTAAATTTTGTAAATTTATATGTATTTGAAGGACTTTGTGAGGAGGAGTCAATGGAGGAGGAAGACATCGCTCCAGAGGGAGGTAGACAATGCTCTAGTCAGTATGTAGACCAAGGGTGGGGTGATGCACAGCAGGCGGAGATGACGCCTCTTGCAGGGGACAACGTTTCTTGGCCAGTTGGGAGTCTGCAGCACATGGTTGATTTCATGCTGCAGTGGCTGAGAAACGACCGCCGCATCGAACACATTCACACCACGTCTGATTATTGGGTGTACACCCTCCTAGACCCTCGCTACCGGGACAACTTACAAAGCCTCATCACACCGTTGAACCGGGAGCGTAAAATGCGGAAGTACCAAGACACACTGGTGCAATCCATAATGTTCTCCATTCCAGCCGAGAGCACTGCTGCTGCTACTGATTTACAAAGCAGCTCTGTGCGTCGAGGCAGTGGAGACAGCTCTGCAACAAGAGGGAGCACAAGCAGCGCCTCTGCACAGGGCAAGAACAGTATGTTCCAAATGTGTCGAAGTTTTGTGGCAGCGCCACCAATGTCTACACCATCCGAGACGGCTCCAGTCAGCAGGAGGCAACATTTCCGTAAGATGGTTACAGACTACATGTCTTGCCCTCTCAGTGTACTCTCAGATGGCTCTTCCCCATTCAAGTTTTGTGTCTCTAAGCTGGATACATGGCCAGAGCTTAGCCAGTATGCATTGGAGGTGCTGGCTTGATCTGCTGGCAGTGTATTATCGGAGCGCGTCTTTACTGCTGCAGGTGGTGTACTAACAGACCGTTGCATGCGACTATCCTACGATAATGTACAACGGCTTACTTTTCTGAAAATGAACTAGGCATGGATCTCGCCTGAATTTGCCTGTCCGGTTTCAGATTAACTAACTGGTTGACAACGTTTTCCATGTCTCCTGTTATGTTCATCTTTCTACCACCTGAGCTATACTCCCTGGGCTACAACACTGCCAGTTGCTGCTCAGAAGTGTCGTGTCCACAGACCAATACACAAGCTATAGTAATAGTGGGGTTCAGTAACGCCTGCTGTTCCCCTGCTGTGTGTCCGGCAAAAATTACTGCTACCTAGCTACACATGTTTAAAAAAACATGACATGTTAAAGTGGCTAGTGCTACACATAGATATCAGGCTACACCCTTATTTCTAAGCTGTAAACAAGTGAAACGTCAAATTTAAAACCATTCAATGATTAGTGTTGGTAACAAATCTGTAACTAAATAATTGTGACATATTATGGCAGATATCCACATGTCTAACACAAATGCTAACACAAAAGCATACTTATGCTATAGGGTACTGATGGTGAACCTTCTCACTCCATAACTTTGACCAATCCAACTCACATCATGCCTCAAATGCTGCAATGTTGGAAGTGCATAATGTGGGTTGAACTTTGACAACAGCTGCAGTGCGAAGGTTATCCTTCTGTGTTCTTGGCTTTTAAATAAAAGCATACAAGTAAATATAATAATACATTGTTGATTAAGGGACATGATGTACACCTGTAATATTGTGCAAACAATGGATGTAGGACTATTCCTCTTCAACATTACTTATATTTGTGTCATTTGAAAAAATACATATTTTAGTTAAAAATTAAAAACCCATGTTCAGTAGCTGTGAAAGGCCCGTTTGTGTACTTCTATATTGTTTGCAACCAATGTATTGTATACGGATGGAAGCGCGTCACACTAATAGATTAGATTTATTTTAAATGGAATGTAGCAGAACCAATTGGAGATAAATGAAAAGGATGAGCCACTGAGACACGCTCAGCAGAGTACAAGCAGCAGTGCTTGAACATGTAACTGGAGCGTGATCTGCACTCAAAAAAGTAAAAAACACAGACTGAAGTGAACACTGAAACACAACTGTCCACAATCTGTGAAAAGCTCCTTTCTGTACTTCTATAGTGTTTGCAACCAATGTATTGTATACGGATGGAAGCGCGTCACACTAATAGATTAGATTTATTTTAAATGGAATGTAGCAGAACCAATTGGAGATAAATGAAAAGGATGAGCCACTGAGACACGCTCAGCAGAGTACAAGCAGCAGTGCTTGAACATGTAACTGGAGCGTGATCTGCACTCAAAAAAGTAAAAAACACAGACTGAAGTGAACACTGAAACACAACTGTCCACAATCTGTGAAAAGCTCCTTTCTGTACTTCTATAGTGTTTGCAACCAATGTATTGTATACGGATGGAAGCGCGTCACACTAATAGATTAGATTTATTTTAAATGGAATGTAGCAGAACCAATTGGAGATAAATGAAAAGGATGAGCCACTGAGACACGCTCAGCAGAGTACAAGCAGCAGTGCTTGAACATGTAACTGGAGCGTGATCTGCACTCAAAAAAGTAAAAAACACAGACTGAAGTGAACACTGAAACACAACTGTCCACAATCTGTGAAAAGCTCCTTTCTGTACTTCTATAGTGTTTGCAACCAATGTATTGTATACGGATGGAAGCGCGTCACACTAATAGATTAGATTTATTTATAAATGGAATGGTGCAAACCATGGAGTAAAAGAAAGATGAGCACTGAGACACGCTCAGCAGAGTACAAGCAGCAGTGCTTGAACATGTAACTGGAGCGTGATCTGCACTCAAAAAAGTAAAAAACACAGACTGAAGTGAACACTGAAACACAACTGTCCACAATCTGTGAAAAGCTCCTTTCTGTACTTCTATAGTGTTTGCAACCAATGTATTGTATACGGATGGAAGCGCGTCACACTAATAGATTAGATTTATTTTAAATGGAATGTAGCAGAACCAATTGGAGATAAATGAAAAGGATGAGCCACTGAGACACGCTCAGCAGAGTACAAGCAGCAGTGCTTGAACATGTAACTGGAGCGTGATCTGCACTCAAAAAAGTAAAAAACACAGACTGAAGTGAACACTGAAACACAACTGTCCACAATCTGTGAAAAGCTCCTTTCTGTACTTCTATAGTGTTTGCAACCAATGTATTGTATACGGATGGAAGCGCGTCACACTAATAGATTAGATTTATTTTAAATGGAATGTAGCAGAACCAATTGGAGATAAATGAAAAGGATGAGCCACTGAGACACGCTCAGCAGAGTACAAGCAGCAGTGCTTGAACATGTAACTGGAGCGTGATCTGCACTCAAAAAAGTAAAAAACACAGACTGAAGTGAACACTGAAACACAACTGTCCACAATCTGTGAAAAGCTCCTTTCTGTACTTCTATAGTGTTTGCAACCAATGTATTGTATACGGATGGAAGCGCGTCACACTAATACTATTAGTGTGACGCGCTTCCATCCGTATACAATACATTGGTTGCAAACACTATAGAAGTACAGAAAGGAGCTTTTCACAGATTGTGGACAGTTGTGTTTCAGTGTTCACTTCAGTCTGTGTTTTTTACTTTTTTGAGTGCAGATCACGCTCCAGTTACTTGTTCAAGCACTGCTGCTTGTACTCTGCTGAGCGTGTCTCAGTGGCTCATCCTTTTCATTTATCTCCAATTGGTTCTGCTACATTCCATTTAAAATAAATCTAATCTATTAGTCTAATAGATTAGATTTATTTTAAATGGAATGTAGCAGAACCAATTGGAGATAAATGAAAAGGATGAGCCACTGAGACACGCTCAGCAGAGTACAAGCAGCAGTGCTTGAACATGTAACTGGAGCGTGATCTGCACTAAAAAAAGTAAAAAACACAGACTGAAGTGAACACTGAAACACAACTGTCCACAATCTGTGAAAAGCTCCTTTGTGTAGTTCTATAGTGTTTGCAACCAATGTATTGTATACGGATGGAAGCACGTCACACTAATAGATTTGATTTTTTTTTCTAATATAATGGAGCTGCACCAATTCCACAAAATAAAAAAAAAAAAAAAAAAAAAAGAGTCAGTGACACGTGCAGATGCCTACAAACAGCGGTGGATGCAGAGCAAACTGCAGCGTCACCTGCACTGTCACACACACACCTTGCACAGAGCTGTTAAAACAACACTGGCAAAATGAAGCTTTACACAGCGGTTGGTAAACTAGCCTGCCTCAAGCACAGTAGTACACAAAATCGCAATATCTAACTGTCCCTCAGAGTGAGCAGAGTAGCGTTCTGTCCCTTACTGAGTTCACAGCACAGTGACGCTAAAATGGCGGCGGCGCCTTTTATAGTGCATTCTGACATCATTTCAGCAGCCAATCACAGCCATGCCATTAGTTAAGATGACCGCAGCATTACAGGATGTGCCCACACTTCGTAGGATTCCTCATTGGCTGACTAAAATCACATTGCCTCTCAAAGAATTATGGGAACTTCCGATTCCGGTATACGATATGGAAAAAGTATCGGAATTAAGTATCGGAATTCCGATAACGCGAATATCGGCCGATACCCGATACTTGCGGTATCGGAATGCTCAACACTAGTTGTGACCTAATTTGGCTTCCAGGATCACCCACCTTTGTCTATCTGTGGTGCTTTACCTCTTTAAACATTTTTAACATCTCTTTGTGAATAAAGTTTATGTTTTGCTGTAACAAATATTGGCTTAGAATTTTTGGTGTGCTATTGTTATGATTATGGTGAATGTTTCCAGTGTCATGGCCGCTTAGTTCCCTTCATCCTGTGAGTCACTCTGTAGGCGGTATGCATATATTTTAGATTATTCTTACGCAAAAGAATAAACAAAAAAGAAATAAAACAACAAAATGCTGTTACAACTTGGCACAAAAGGAAAAACATAGTTATTGAGTCAGTAATGCTGAATGGTAAGTAATTCCACAGAGAGAAGAATGATATAACTATTCTGCACACATCAGTGCTTTGGTTTCTCACACATTTGCATTGTGGATTGTTCTTTCTTTATTTTTCTTGCACATCACAAGTTTTATAGGAAGAAGCAACACAAATGATGAAAACTACTTGAATCCAATATATTGCAGCTGCAGAAATGTCAGCTTTATCCAGAGCAGCATAGTGAATGCATTATGCTAATGTCTCTAAAAAATAAAACGAGTAATCTTTACCAATGATAATTTTGCTAGATACAATGGTGTCGATTCATCAACACCGGCTCATCATGAATCCGGAGGGTCTGACGAGTGGCGTGCATGTCTGTTCATTATGCCAGAAAACTTACTGAAGTGTCTGACTGGAGTAAGAATTCTGGTGTAGGAACACTACAGCTCATCATGAATTAGACGAGCATTGGGGTCACGCCCCAACTGTGCCTATGTCCATCATGAAACTGGCATGATCACGCCAAAAGTCGCAACATTTTTGCACAAATCCGACTTGCGCCAAAATTTTCAGACTCTTTAAAGCAATTTACGTGAAAAATTCTTGCAAAATTGCTAGACTGAATCGGGGCCAATATCTTTGGCTTATCACATGGCTAAAGAGTCAAAGTTAATAAACAGTAGTTTATCTTGGCTTACAAACACTAAACATGCGCACATAGCCTAAAAGTGAATAGAGCAGTCGGCGCACAGGCGCTTTCCTGCTCCATTCACATGTTCTCAGTATCGGGGGCTCCTATTTGTCAAACTCTAACAGAGAATACATTTCTTACCTATTCTTTGGCGGTGTACAGTGGGTTCAGAAAGTATTCAGACCCCTTTACATTTTTCACTCTGTTTCATTGTAGCTATTTGGTAAATGCAGTAAAAGTTCATTTTTTTCTCAATAATGTACACTCTGCACCCCATCTTTACTGAAAAAAACAGAATTTTAGAAATTTTTACAAATTTATTAAAAAAGAAAAACTGAAATATCACATGATCATAAGTATTCAGACCCTTTGCTCAGTATTAAGTAGAAGCACCTTTTTGAGCTAGTACAGCCATGAGTCTTCTTGGGAATGATGCAACGAGTTTTTCACACCTGGATTTGGGTATCCTCTGCCATTCTTCCTTGCAGATCCTCTCCAGTTCCGTCAGGTTGGATGGTGAACGTTGGTGGACAGCTATTTTCAGGTCTCTCCAGAGACGCTCAATTAGGTTTAGGTCAGGGCTCTGGCTGGGCCAGTCAAAAATGGTTACAGAGTTGTTCTGAAGCCACTCCTTTTGTTATTTTAACTGTGTCTTGTTGGAAGGCGAACCTTCGGCCAAGTCTGAGGTTCAGAGCATTCTGGAATAGGTTTTCATCCAAGATATCTCTGTACTTGGCCGCATTCATGTTTCCTTCAATTACAACCAGTCGTCCTGTCCCTGCAGCTGAAAAACACCCCCATAGCATGATGCTGCCACCACCATGTTTCACTGTTGGGATTGTATTGGGCAGGTGATGAGCAGTGCCTGGTTTTCTCCACACATACCGCTTAGAATTATCACCAAAAAGTTCTATCTTTGTCTCATCAGAACAGAGAATCTTATTTCTCATAGTCTGGGAGTCCTTCATGCTTTTTTTTTTTAGCAAACTTTATACGGGCTTTAACCCCTCCATGACCCAGCCTATTTTGACCTTAATGACCTGGCCATTTTTTGCAATTCTGACCAGTGTCCCTTTATGAGGTAATAACTCAGGGATGCTTCAACGGATCCTAGTGATTGACTGTTTTTCGTGACATATTGGGCTTCATGATAGTGGTAAATTTAGGTCGATAATTTTTGTGTTTATTTGTAAAAAAAAAATCTGAAATTTGGTGAAAATTTTTAAAATTTCGCAATTTTCAAATTTTGAATTTTTATTCTGTTAAACAGAATAAATGTTAAAATTTTAGGCAGCTCTAGCCAATGGTCGATGATATTGCAGCATCAGCCATGGCTGGATTGTAATATTTCACCAAGTTTCATTCGAGAAATATTACAATTGCTCTGATTGGCTGCTTCACTTTCAACAGTCAATCAGAACGATCGTAGCCATGGGGGGGGCAAAGCCACCCCCCTGGGGTCAACTATAGGTCCTCACGTACCTGCAGGTCGGGTGACATTTAAGGATGGCTGGATTTAGGGGCAGGCAGACCAGGCAGCTGCCAAGGGCCCCCACTCCCCCCAGGGTCCCCCAGCTATCGGCACATCACACAGCCGCTATGGGGCCCATGAGGCAGTGGGGTCCCCTGCCGCCAGCGCCGACTCCCCCGTCGCCGCATTGAACTATACCGGCGTCACGCTTGTACAGTTCAAAGCAATGATGGAGGAGACAACATCAGCTGATGCGCCCTCTCCCATCAATCCCCGCTCTGCCTCTGACATAGTGGGTGCGCGAAGAGGTCATCATGCACTCACTGTGTACCAGGCATTGCAGGCTGAGCCAGGAGACAGCCGGGAGCAGCGTGGGCACGAGGAAAGGTGAGGAGTGTGTTTTTTTTTTAAATGTAACAGTGAGTACTGGACTATGGGGTCATTCTAGGGATGGCGGGTTTTATATGCCATGTGGTGCTGTATACCATGTGGTGCTGTGCTGTATACCATGTGGTGATTTGTGCTGT
This sequence comes from Oophaga sylvatica, assembly GCA_033576555.1. NCBI lineage: Eukaryota > Metazoa > Chordata > Amphibia > Anura > Dendrobatidae > Oophaga > Oophaga sylvatica. The sequence goes on from JARQOD010000001.1 coordinate 101,885,476, forward strand.
ATACCATGTGGTGCTGTGCTGTATACCATGTAAGGCTGTGCTGTATACCGTGTGGGGCTGTGCTGTATACCGTGTGGTGCTGTGATGTATACTATGTGGTGTTGCGCTATATACCATGTGGTGCTGCGCTGTATACCATGTGGGGCAGTGCTGTATACCATGTGGGGCTTTGTCTATACCATGTGGGGCTGTGCTGTATACCATGTGGTGTTGTGCTGTATACCATGTGGGGCTGTGCTGTATACCATGTGAGGTTGTGATGTATACCATGTGGGGCTGTGCTGTATACCATGTGGTGCTGTGCTGTATACCATGTGGTGCTGTATACCATGTGGGGATGTGCTGTATACCATGTGGTGCTGTATACCATGTGGTGCTGTGCTGTATACAATGTGGTGCTGTGCTGTATACCATGGGGGGCTGTGCTGTATACCATGTGGGGCTGTGCTGTATACCATGTGGTGCTGTGTGTATACCATATGGTGCTGTATACCATGTGGGGCTGTGCTGTATACCATGTGGGGTTGTGCTGTATACCATGTGGGGCTGTGCTGTATACCATGTGGGGCTGCGCTGTATACCATGTGATGCTGTATACCATGTGGGGCTGTGTTGTATACCATGTGGTGCTGTGCAGCATAACATGTGGTGCTGTGCAGTATACCATGTGGTGCTGTGTGCTGTATGCCATGTGGTGCTGCACTATATACCATGTGGTGCTGCGCTGTATACCATGTGTAGCTGTGCTGTATTACATGTGGGGCTGTGCTGTATATAATGTGGTGCTGTGCTTTATGCCATGTGGGGCTGTGCGGTATACCTTGTGGGGCTGTGCTATATACCATATGGGGCTGTGATAAATACCATGTGGTGCTGTGCTGTATACCATGTGGTGCTGTGTGCTGTATACCATGTGGTGCTGTATACCATGTGGTGCTGTGCTATATACCATGTGGGGCTGTGCTGTATACCATGTGGGGCTGTGCAATACACCATGTGGTGCTGTGATATATACCATGGTACTGCCGTATATTCTATGGAAGGGCTGCATTATACTGTAAGAGGGGAACTGCATTATATTCATTGGGGGGTTACATTATATTGTATGGTGGGGCTGCATTATACTCTGTGGGGTGGCTGCATTATGTTCTATGGGGTGGCTGCATTATACTATATGTAGGCTGCATTATCGAGGACTATGGGGGATACATTATACTATATGAAGAACTATGGGGTTCTTCCTCTCGCTGTCGGGGTACCTCAGGGCTCAGTCCTTGGCTTTCTCTTCTCTCTCTACACTGCCCCAATCGGACAGACCATCAGCAGATTTGGCTTTCAGAACCATCTTTATGCTGATGACACACAACTATACACGTCATCCCCCAACATTACCCCTGCTGTACTACAGAACGCCACTGACTGTCTGTCCGCAGTCTCAAACATCATGTCCGCTCTCTATCTGAAACTCAACCTCTCCAAAACTGAACTTCTTCTGCTCCCGCCATCTAATAACCTCCCTAAATCTGACATTTCCCTCTCCGTGGGTGGCACCATAATAACACCCCGGCAGCAGGTTTGCTGTCTGAGTGTTATGTTTGACACCAATCTCTCCTTCACCTCCCATATACAATCTATTGCCCGCTCTTGCCGCTTACGCCTAAAGAACATCTCTAGAATCCGCCCTTTTCTCACCATGGAAACAACAAAAACCCTCACTGTAGCATTGATCCACTCCCGCCTAGACTACTGCAATGCTCTATTACTTGGCCTCCCCATTACTCGACTATCCCCTCTCCAGTCCATCCTTAATGCAGCAGCCAGGGTCATCCATCTGGCTAATCGGTACTCGGACGCGTCTGCTCTTCGCCAGTCCTTACATTGGCTGCCCATTCATTATAGGATCCAATTCAAAGTACTTGTTCTCACCTACAAAGCTCTCCACAGTGGAGCCCCCCCTACATCTCCTCCCTCATTTCTATCTATCGGCCTAACCGACTGCTGCGCTCTGCAAACGACTTTCGACTAACCTCTGCACTAATCCATACCTCCAACTCACGACTCCAAGACATCTCCCGCGTTGCGCCAATCCTCTGGAATGCTCTACCCCAAGAAATTAGGACCATCCACAATTTGCATAGTTTCAGGCGCTCCCTCAAAACACATTTCTTCAGAGTGGCCTATCACGTTCACTAATCAAAGTCATTCTAGGTGTAAGTGTGCGTGTGTAGCCCATTCACTATCTCCATCCCTCACTCCCTCAAGATGGCTGGACCATCATTGTAAATACACCACTGTATATACACACCTGCACTTTGTATCTCCTCCACCTCATTGTAGATTGTAAGCTCTCACGAGCAGGGTCTTCTTATTTTGCTTTATTGTCTTGTTAACGTTGTTACTTATGACTTGCATTTTGAAACTGTTAAAATGTAAAGCGCTGCAGAATATGTTGGCGCTATATAAATAAAGATTATTATTATTACTATACTATGGGAAGTGAATTATACTACATGGATGACTGGCGGTGTATTACACTATATGGAGCACTATGAGGAGTGTATTATACTATATGGAGGACTATGGGGAGTGTATTATACTATATGGAGGACTATGGGGAGTGTATTATATTATATGGAGGACTATGGGGAGTGTATTATACTATATGGAGGACTATGGGGAGTGTATTATACTATATGGAGGACTATGGGGCACATTATATTATATGGAGGACTATGTGGTATAAACTGTAGATGTGCTGCTGATAACATGACACTGTATGGTGATCTGTTAGTGATCCATTAGTGATCATTTTGTCCCCATCATTCTTTCTCAGATGGTGGAAAGAGGCTGGAAAAAAAGTGTTGAACGACTTCAATATAATCGATCACACTCATTTAGCGGCCTGAACTCAGCGCATATAAATACAACCGAAATGCTTCCGTGTGATGGTGAAATATAATCACATATAAATGCACATGACAATCATATAACCCACATGGGTCAGTATACCACAACTCAATGACTTCAAAACAGTGGTGGAAAGAAATAACTATATCAACCACCAAATGGTATAAAACTCTAAAAGCTTTATTAAACAATTCATATGTAACAGAGTTACAACAATATAAGCAAAAAGGCGCTGAACACCAGAGTAAAAAACACATATGAGGGACGATAAAACCATAGGGCTAATCCCAACCTGCAGCACTTGCCAATTGGATCTTAAAAATGCCTACAATAAAGGGAGGTAATCTTATTCAGTGATGAGCACATATCCTGATACCTGCTACAGTATTCCTAATCCCCATCATTGTTAGGCATAATGAAATAACATTACCAATTGTTGAAATAACATACCGCAAGGTTGTAAGTGGGAGCTCCTCGGACATCCCTCTGCCCCGACGCGCGTTTCGCACTACTTCTTCGGGAGGCATGAAGAAGCAGTGCGAAACGCGCATCAGGGCAGAGGGACGTCCGAGGAGCTCCCACTTACAGCCTTGCAGTATGCTATTTCAACAATTGGCAATGTTATTTCATTATGCCTAACAATGATGGGGGAATAGGAATACTGTAGCAGGTATCAGGATATGTGCTCATCATGAACAAGATTACCTCCCTTTATTGTAGGCATTTTTAAGATCCAATTGGCAAGTGCTGCAGGTTGGGATTAGCCCTATGGTTTTATCGTCCCTCATATGTGTTTTTTACTCTGGTGTTCAGCGCCTTTTTGCTTATATTGTTGTAACTCTGTTACATATGAATTGTTTAATAAAGCTTTTAGAGTTTTATACCATTTGGTGGTTGATATAGTTATTTCTTTCCACCACTGTTTTGAAGGATGGTGAAATATGTTAGCATTTGGGGCCCCATTTTAAACTTTGCCTAGGGCCCCACTTTGCCTAAAACCGGCCCTGCATTTAAGTGACCCCGGTCACCCGACCCGCAGGAACAAGATCCCGCCATGACACCTATGTGGCGTCACAGGTCGGGAAGGCACATTTTCATGATGCCTACGTGGCATCACAGGTCGGGAAGGCGTTAATATGTCTTTCACTGAGGAGAGGTTCCATCGGGAAACTCTGTCATAAAGTCCCAACTGGTGGAGGGCTGCAGTGATAGTTGTCTTTGTGAAACTTTCTCCCATCTCCCTTCTGCATCTGTGGAGCTCAGCTACAGTGATCTTGGGGTTCTTCTTTACCTCTCTCACCAAGGGTCTTCTCCCACGATTGCTCAGATTGGCTGGACGGCCAGGTCTAGGAAGACTTCTAGTGGTCCCAAACTTCTTCCATTTAAGGATTATGGAGCCCACTGTGCTCTTAGGAACCTTGAGTCCTGCAAAAATTAATTTGTAACCTTGGTCAGATGTGTGCCTTGCCACAATTCTGTCTCTGAGCTCCTTGGCCAGTTCCTTTGACATCATGATTCTGATTTGGCCTGACATGCACTGTGAGCTGTGAGGTCTTATATAGACAGGTGTGTGCCTTTACAAATCAAGTCCTATCAGTTTAATTAAACACAGCTGGACTCGAAGGACTAGAACCATCTCAAGGAGGATCACAAGGAAATAGACAACATGTGACTTAAATATGAGTGTCTGAGCAAAGGGTCTGAATACTTATGTCCATGTGATATTTCAGTTTTTCTTTTATAATGAATTTGCAAAAATTTCTACATTTCTGGTTTTTATCAGTCAAGATGGGGTGCAGAGCACATTAATGAGAAAAAAATGAACTTTTTTGCATTTACCAAATGGCAACAAGAAAGAGTGAAAAAATTAAAGGGGTCTGAATACTTTCTGAACCCACTAACTTCTTCTAATGCTCAGTTGCAATAACACACAGCCCATGGACAAAAGTGGTTCAGTTTATACAACCAAGCATCCGTATTTTTCCTCATACCCCCCTTTTAATACAAGTCTTATTTGTACCCCGAGCCACTGTGCATGCTTTCCACAAATAATATGCTTTATTCTTCTCTATCTGTAAAGAGCCTCTGCCATGCACAGTGCTCAGCCCAGCCGAAAAACACAGCTCCAGAGAACATTACATTAGAACGCCACTGAATTGATTATTGCAGATATTATTTGTAACAACCCTGCAGATTACAGTCCCGACTCTATAAACTATAAGCACCTACCTTCTTACCAGCCTGGGTATAAAAGGACAGTTACATCAATGCTAAAAACGACAGCAATAACAAAAGCTCTTATTTTACGTGATCAGAAGGATATTCAGCAGCAGAATAATATGAGATTCTGCGACAAACTGAGCCTGGCTGCTCCCATGAATGTAGCTCTGGAAAAAAAAGGTATTATTAGTAGTAATAAACATGGTTCATGTGTATTTTATTCTTATATTAATATGTTTACTCATCCTACTAGTCTCCTATGCCCACTTTATTATGCCAATCACATATTGACAGCCTGCCCTCTATTCACCAGGTATATTGTGCAGTAACTGGTTTTAGGAGGAAGTAAATTGAGATTGGCTGACAAAGTGACAATGTATTAAGGCCGGACGTGAGAGAATATGTCCTTTACCTCTTCCACTTACTCTATAAGCTTACTACTTACTGGTACATAGAGTGGATGGGAGAAGAAGCACGTGTGACTCTTGTCACCTTGGGCTCCTTGATGCAATGACTATGAATGCTTGATAAGTGACATACAGTAAATAATGTTTCACATTGCAGGATAATAGGCTGAACTGAATAAACTTCTTCCTTTTTTTTTCAGCCTTAGAAACTATGTCATACATTACAATGACTTATGGTGCATCAAACGGAGCTAGGTAAGTAAAATGTAGAATGGTTTATGTAATGCAAAATATTAGAAAGCGGGAATTATTACCGACCAAATTATTTAAGAAAAAAAATTAACATTTTAGAAGAGCATGTAGAGACATTTACAAGCAATCAGCATTTTGATCCAATGAACTCACATGAAATTAACAATATGCTGAAATTTTCAAACCAATAAACTTTGCGATGTTTAATATGTTTGTATCACAAAAGACAAAAGTTGAGTTACTTCATTTTGGCGCAAATCACTCCTAGGAACAAAGCCGCCGCGTGCAGAGCTGAGGACCGGGAGGACTCCGGGGGCCGACAGAGGGTGAGTATATCCATATTTTTAGTTTTAATTCTATTTTTAACAGGAATATGGTACCCAGGGCCTGGAGGAGAGTCTCCTCCAGACCCTCGGTACCATCCGCACATGAAATGCTCTCTTTACACATGGTGGGCATGGCCACATGCGTAAAGTGAGCATTTCAATGCAATCCTATGGTGGCGGAATCACCGCGATTCCGCAAAATTAATGAACATGCTGTTTTTTTTTCCTCAATGCGATTCCGATGCGGAAAAAAACGCAGCATGGGCACAGCAACTCAGGAATCCGATAGGATAGCATGGGATGCGTTTTAACTAGCATTTTTTAAGCGTTTCCGCAGCGGCCTCGCCGCTGCGGAAACGCTTAAAAAATGCAACGTGGGCAAACAGCCTAAAACTCATGCTAGCTTATTGTGAGCAGCTTCCAAGTGTTAACTGAGTTCAGTAACCATCAAAAGACTTAGAAAACACACAACCATGAGTTACAGTTTATATTATTACATTCTTTTTATATTTAGAGAGAGCCAATTTGATTTGTTCCATCAAATTTCTTTAGTAGCCATTTTACATACCACTAAATTCTACCTACGTATAAGAAAAGACTCTTAAGCATCTTTTAATTCTACAGAAGTGTTGCACAACAATAATAAACAGTCTTATACGCAAAAATTAAGTGCAGTATATTGCGTATTCGGAGTTTTACTTAATGCTCGCAGTAGTCCCAGTCCAGATGTTCTGAATCCCACACGGTTTACTGTCTGTCGGAAAGTAGTTTCAAAGTTTACTTTGCATTCTCAGCATAACAGCTTCTCATTACGAAACCTTTCAGGTCTAAACTTAAACGTAAGGTAAGAGGTTTTCAGAACATCTAAAATTTAAAGTACATTACAGTCTCATCTGACAAAACGGAGCTTGATATAATGTTTCTTTCCAGCAGATTTTTTCCTTAAACAGACAAGGCCATATGGGTTGCTTCTACAGGTGGCCATCTGGTGCAGCTCTACTCCTCTAGTCCCTTTGGTAAACATACAACAAATGGCTGCAGACGAGCTACTCCAGGCAAAAGAAACTGAGCTTTTCAAACATCTGTATGCTTATGGTAACATTTCCCATGGATTCAAATTGAATTTACAGAAAAATAAAAATAAGAAAAAGTGAAAAACTGTGAAACAAAAAAACGGTGAAAATAAACATTTTGCTCCAATGATGCTAGTACACTCAATGTTGCATCTTTAGTATTAGGCATCAGAACAACTAAATGCTATTAGATTACACCTCATTCCAAGACAATTCTATATTAAACCATTTATAAACATTTCTCATCTTTTTTGTGTGGGGAGTTCTAATATATGGTATGGTTATTATATAAAATATCTTAATGTTGTTTCCACTTCAATACAATAAAAATATTCAGCCCACAATTTGAGCAGTAGCAAACGCATCATGGCCACACTAAAGATTGTATAATGTACTCATTAAAATAATAACAGATACCTCCTATACTGGCACTTTTACAGTGATGTAGGTGTGGAGTCTCCCGACACTCGCATGACATGGTTGTGCCACATGAGCTCTGCATCAGTGGCGGCTATTCTCTCATTTCTCTAGGATGAAATTCAGATGTCCAAAAGAAGTATGAAAACTACAGAGAACTACCAGCCACCGACTGTCTGACTGGCTCACATGGTATAACAATATCATGCAATTGCAAGGAGGCCCAATGCCAACATTGCTGGCACAGGAGGTGAATATCTTCTATTATTATTTTGCACTGTGGAATACAGTACTTAACAAGGTTTGCCCAGGCATATATTCTACATTTGCACACAGTTTTTGAAGAAGCTCGGCACAAATGGGGGCTCAACGGTGGCTGACCCTGGGAAACCCTATAAACCATTAACTCCAGTGATTATTATTAATAATCGGATATAGTGGGTGTTTGGAGACTAATAAAAAACTGCATTTAAACATAGTTAATCCGATCTTCAGATATTCTGATTTAATCTTAAGAAAAACCAAGAGAAACAAATATGATATGATGCATCGTGCAATATGCATCTATCTAACCTCCTGATGAGCCATGTGGTGAAACGCGTGGAGGTCACATGAAATCCGAATGATAAGTACCCCTTCTGACTGCCTTATTTGATATTATATTATATCATATTTGTTTCTCTTGATTTTTCTTAAGATTAAATAGGAATATCTGAAGATCGTATGAATTATGTTTAAATGCATTTTTTATTGGTCTCCAAGCACCCTCTATTTCCGCTTATTAATACTGATCACTGGGGTTAATGGTTTATAGGGTCTCTCAGGGTCAGCCACAGTTGAGCGGGGAATGCCATATCTGCTGATCAGTAGGGTGTCAACCTCCGCTGTACAGGCAGGGTTTAGGGTATGCTTATCTCATCTTTATTGTAGCTTTGTTTATCAGGCATGGCATGTCACCTTTTCCCTGACCTGATATATGACTGTACTTCCTTTCTTTCTGACCTTCACTATTCAGTACTGTCCTCATATGGTATGAAAGTGGATAAATCACTTGTCAATAGAGCATAATAGGACAGTAGAGTCAGTCATCATTGAGCATGGGCGCCATTCTCGTATAGGCTGTGTATAGGGTGCCAACCTCCTCAGGCAGGTAGGCATTCAGTTCAGGGTTTATTCATAGGGTGCACTTTTTAGTGTGTTGTTTGTACATGTTGTTTCACCCTTTTAAATGAAACATTAAAAGTTATATTTTATATCGGTCTGTTATTGTTTTTTTTCATGTTAGCCACAGAGAAGGCCATAAAATTCTCTGCTGTTTTGGAATCAAGGAGAAATTTATGTTTAGTGAAGGAGAGAGGAGGAAAGAGTTATTCCTTCGGCGATACCTCCTTCCTCACCTAGGTGCTGAAGTGCTCCCTGCTTGGCCTTTAGTTTGGAACAATTTGTGCAATAATGATCGTATTCACAAGAATACAAACAGAGTTCGCCATTATGAGAGTGGGATCTTTCAGCTGGAGATAATCTCTTCAGACCGATCTCCATGGGTTTTTATTGAGCCATTCTGGGAGGTTATTTTGAAAACGTTCTGGGATATGACACATGGGAATCAAGTGTTTTTTTCGGGTGGCAAGAAAAGTCAAGTCATCGATAGAGAAAGGCAAGTCTCTGCCAGCAAGTTCATCTTTGAATCAACTGGATAAGCAGGCATAGAAGACAGATAGGAAAGCGTCATTGTTCCAGGACAATTCAGAGGATAGGATACAGAACTGATTGGCATAATGTTCCACAGAGTTTGTCTCTTGTCTCAGCTGCAATATGGAATCAGCAATAGAATGGACACGGTTCATTAAACACTTTATGGAAGGCATAAAGGAAAAATGCAGGAAATGCACCATAGGGTCATCCTGCTCTCACAATGGTGCAGCCTATGCCAAAACGTCCCTAGACAGCATAGGAAAATGCGTTGTGACGATTCTCCACTATCTGTGGACGGCGAGTACTCACTTGGCTGGTCGTTGAGGAATACGCTGGGACACTCAGGGTTAAAGCAAGTCTATGCGGGTTTATTGGCTCCATAAATCCCTAAGCAACAAAAGTTTCAGGCCTTAGAGCAGGCAAAACAACACAAAGTATCAGTGTCCATAGCACAGTCCTTTAGCTCCTCCGAGAGCTATGAGGGAGTTCCTGCTCTCCCAAGACACCAGCCACTGCTAACTCACATGGCCAGGTATTTTCCACCCATGTGATGGTCATATGACCCTGACCTCACACAGGTCCTGGCAGAATTCTGCTCCCTTCGGCCTGTGGGCACACAGGCTAGGCAATGTCCAGCACGCAGGCTCGGTCTCGAGCCCCACACACATGAAGGCTTCTGCTTCCCTGCACACAGAACACGTGCCAAACAGCATACTCCATTTTGGGTTTTCAGACTTACACCCCTTGGGTGGGGTATGTAGGTGACTGGATCCACCTATCTCTCCCAGTCACCTAGAAGCCTTCCCAATGAATAATAAACATTCAGTAGTAGATCTGCTGAGAAAACAAGCTCCGGTTTCCATCACAGGGCCATCCATCTCTGCGATACATACCTCCCATTAACCACATGGGCAGTCACCATACCACAGCGTCCACTTTGGACAGCTCAGAAAAAAATTGCTTTGGTCATAAATCAAGGTGTACAGTGCATTGGTTCACAAAGCCTCAGCAGTCGTTAATGTACCCAGCAAAATTAGCAGGAGTAGGCAAATGTGGAGAAGTTTTATAAACAGAATGTCCCAAGTGATAATTAGGCTATGGCAGGTATTGCGAAACCAGTGGCAAAACTGCAGGTGTCCAAGTCCAAGCTGAGAGATCCTGCACAACCTGGACAAGCACCAGTCTAAGCAGATCATCCATATCCCATGGGAATGGTTTTGTGGCTTCTGCTCCTTCGGAACCTATGGTTTGGGATTCTGTTAGGCTCACAAGGGATCCTCTAAGCCAGAATGGTGTCCGCTCTGCAAACCATGTCCTATGAGGAACGGTTACAGGATTTGGGAATGTTTAGCTTGCAAAAAAGAAGATTGAGAGGAGACTTAATAGCGTTCTACAAATATCTCAAGGGCTGTCACATTGTAGAAGGATTATCTTTATTCTCATTTGCACAAGGAAAGACTAGAAGCAATGGGATGAAACTGAATGGGAGGAGACACAGATTAGATATTAGAAAAAACTTTTTGACAGTTAGAGTGATCAATGAGTGGAACAGGCTGCCACGAGAGGTGGTGAGTTCTCCTTCAATGGAAGTCTTCAAAATAGAGGCTGGACAGACATCTGTCTGGGATGATTTAGTGAATCCTGCTTTGAGCAGAGGGTTGGACCAGATGACCCAGGAGGTCCCTTCCAACTCTACCATTCTATGATAAGTCCGGGTGTGCACACGGAGACCGGACATTGATGCAGCAAGCAGCAAGGCAAGTAGGCACTGAGGACATGGCACACTCAAGAATCTCAGGAGCAACAGGATGGATGAATTGGGACCAAGCAGGGATGAAAGAAAATAAAAACACAGTATTCACAATAGGTGGAGGACGCCAAACACAGAGGTCTAAAGTGTCAATCATTAAAAGGCCTAAGGAGATAATGTCATTAATCAACGCCTGACAACTTACAAAAGGCACCTTAATCCATATCAGTGCCTATGTCTTACTCGCTAAATAGGAAATAAACTTTCTGCAAATGTTCATCAAGAGTGTGGGGTGATTCATTACCTACAAATTAAGGTGTTTTCATACCACTTCACCAGCACCTTGAAGTTTCCACACAGAATGCACGCCAATTTTTCCCTTCTAACTTACAAATCCCAACATGGAGCACAACAGATGGCAGCGGGCCCAGTGAAGGAAGAGGAGCCTGGAATACCCATGACAGGTATGTAACAAGTCTAGAGACGCTGCAGGCTATTGTAGCATGTTTTGGCCATATTGGATTCTCACTGCACCATGATAAACGTGTGGCCTGGCATTGTTATTTTGGAAAATGGCTCCTGGGACACTTTGGAAAAATGGTCATACAACTGGTTCCATGATCAATGCATTCTGTAGTGAAAATGAGATTGGACAACACAAGCCAAGCCTAAGGCGTCAAACAATGTCTACACAAATCACCAGCTACAGGTATTCCATTGACCTCATGCCAACGCTCTCTTAGGTTATCAGGGTGCAGCACAAGACCGCAATGGAGGTCTATCCTCTTTTCTTTTGTCTTGATAAAAGTAGACTGGTCCAGAGACCATGTGGGCAACGCATGTAGAGGCCTTCATGAAGGAGTATAATAATAGGCCAACTATGAGAATTATTGTGTGGGGTGGCACACTAACAATAGTGTGTTTTTGCTGCAGTGTGAACTGATTACTGCAAGCCTAGGACTTACCCATCCTCTTGCAGCTAATCGACAGCTTTCCTTGTATACTATGCAAAGGAAAACAGTTGCGGGACTTGGGGAAAAGTGCAGCTCAAATACAGTGGATTACTGAGACACATAATTGAACAGACTACACAACTCAGCTTGAACATAAAACAAAATCAGAAAAATAGTAATTTATTTTATCAGCAACAATTATAATAAATGGATAGAGCGACAAATTCATGAAAAACACAATTTCTGAAATGACTGCAGGCCATCTAGTGTGGATTATTTTCAATTATAATGTTGTTTGCAATAAAAAAGACCTTAATTAATTAAACTTGTAAAACACAATAAATGAAAGTCAGGCGCCAAATGTAATTATGATCACAGAAATTAGTTTATCGGAAATGCCTGCTTTCAAACACTGCACAAAGTGGAGGAGAACAATCTATGGTTTCCTTTTGATATGTCATACAGTTAACAATTATACAAGACGACAGTATCTCTTTCAAGATCAGTCAAAAAAACACAATTATAACACAATATGAAATGACAGAGATAACTCCAACAATAATATGATGGTGCTCAGCTCTTTCAAAACCCTTGTTAAACCTTTCCTCTAAAAGACTATTTCATTTCAATGTAGACTGTTACAGCAAATCCCACGTTAAAACTATTTTTCAAAATTTGAAAACAATGAATCTGCAAAGGTCATACTGGGAAAATGTGAAAATTCTGAAAAACAAAATCATCAAATGTTATCAAGACTAAATATTTCAATATCTTTAAACTTTTATTTTAAATTTAACCTTATAGTTTTTACATATAATTAGTAGTGTTGAGCTGATCGATCTGAGGAAGATGGAGTTTGAGTCAAATATACTGAAATTAAAGATTTCACAAGAATTCTAACATTTAGAGATTCAATTTGTTGTTCACAAAAACCTACAGCTCAGCACCATTTCCTACACTGCTGAAGCATTACAGAGTGGGCTAACGTCATTCTGTATTGCCATGAGGGTCCCCCCATAATGCCCTGCACCTATGACATATTATAGATCATACCTTGAACAGCTGTGGTCAGTATCTTGGTCATCACAGATCAGCTATTTCCAGTAGGTAGGGCAGAGTCTTTTTATATCTCCAGAGTCACTGGTTAAGTCTCTTCTGTATAGTGTGAGCTCTTATGGTGAGCAAGGTTTTCTCTCTCTCTCCTGTATAGTGTAATTTTTATGGTCGGCAGGATCCTCTCACTCTCCTGTACAGGAGAGATAGGACATGTCTTATGGTCAACGGGATCCTCTTTCTCTTCTATAGTGTAAGCTTTTATTGCCAGCTGGGTCCTCTCTTGCTCTCTTATAGTGAAAGCTCTTATGGTCAACGGGGTTCTCTCTCTTCTGTAGTGTAAGCTCAGCAAAGTCCGTTCACTCCTCTAGAGTGTAAGCTCTTATGCTCAGTGAGGTCCTTTCACTCCCATAGAGTGTAGGCTCTTATGCTCAGCAGGGTCCTCACTATCGTATAGTCTAAACTTTTATGGTCAGTTGGGTTCTCTTTCTCTCTACTGTAGTGTGAAGCTTTTATAGTCAGTGGTCTCTTTTCTCCTGTAGAGTGTAAACTTTTATGGTCAGTGGGGTCCACTCTCTCCTGTAGAGTATAAGCACTTGGGGTAAATGGGGTCTTCTCTCCCTCCCCTAAATTGTAAGCTTTTATGGTCAGCGGGGTCCTCTTTCTCTCTCCAGTAGTGTAAGCTCTTATGATCAATTATGTCTTCTTGCTCCTGTAGAGTGTAAGCTCTTATAGTTATGGGGATCCTCTCTTTTGCACTATAAGCTATTATGGTCAGCGGTTTCCACTCACTACTGTAGAGTATAAGCTGTTATGGTCAAAGGGGGTTCTGGTTCTTTCCTCCTGTATAATGTCAGGTTAATTACAAGATTTCAAGTATTGAGATTCACGCACATTTATACTCTGTGAATCAACATTTTGGGAAAAATGTGTTAAATTCGAATTTCAAAATAGCTAATCATTTCAAATGACTAGCATATTATAAATATATCAATGTACTACACACTATATAGAAAATATTGGGCACTGACAACGTTGAACAGTTAAAAAAAACCAAAATAAAATAATTACAGGATTTCATAAACTTCACTAGAGGACATGTTATGATATATTGTAGCATGGGGTAACTGAATATAGACCAGCACAGACATATTTCTTGTTGCAAACTCTGGAGTATCATGGGAAATTTGCATTTAATAATGATAAAAATCATACTTTCAGGTCTAATTATATGGCCTGATAACAAAACACAAGCAAGGAAATGTGTTTCTCAGTTAATGAAAGCAAGATAAAGAATATCATGAATTTCAAAAACAATGCGGCAAAATCAATTACTTAAAATAAAGTGATCTGCTTTGACTCCATTTCTAGATAGTCCCAGTGGAATGTTAAAAACAGAGTAGTGATACAGAGTAGAAATTAAATGACCAAGCAGGACTCTCTTTAACTTATTATCATACATTCATGAAGAATCAGAACCAATTTAGATGCTTAAAGAGTCACATGTAATCACAAAATTTACAATATGTAATATTCTGCTCCTCTGCTGATGTCAAACGAAACATCCAAAGAGACTGAAGCCACTTCTCTAGGTCAGTGGTGGCCGCTAGTAGCACTTCTTCAGCTCTCAAATACTGGATCACTTACATATTGCTTTAATTCGCCTTACTATTCTTGCGTCTGAAACTGTAGGTTCACGCTGGGCAAACTAGAGATATTATTTTGAAATTGCATGAACCTAATGTCTGAATTGTTTGAATCTGTAGAACCTTGTATTTTTTGTGCTTCAACCTGTCTGACCCTTGACCTTGAAAACGTTTGTAAAGCTCCAACTTCTAAAAATAAATACCATACATATATGTTAAAGAAATGTGCAGAAATTAAAGGGGCATTCTCATCACAAAATTGTCTGACATATTCTTCAGAAATGCTATTACCGTTCTTAGGTTTGGTTGAGATCCAAATACCAAAATCTTCAGCGAATCTGAAATTAAAGGAGTTGTGGGCTAGATATGGCACCACATTCCATTATAGTTTTAAAAGAATGCCAGAGAGCTAAAGCTGCATTGTAGCATTTTCAATTGAAGGATCAGAGAGGAATACCTCTATTCCTTGTAATCTTCACACCTCGCCCACTGTGCACTGTGAGGATTCTGCGGTGCCAGTGTCGGGAGCGAAACGGTCATGTGACCATAAGTATGTGATCTGCATATGTCTGGTTACAATCTGACTACACTTATTCTAGACTAGACATGCGGCACGTGACCGCATTTATGTAAATCAGACAGCTCCTGGTGCCAGCAAATCCTCACAGTGTGCCAGTGTCCAGTCGTATAGAGTGAGTGCAGACTTGTAGAATAAGGCTGGACAACCCCCTTAGAAGGAGCTAATTTTGACCGTAAACGGCCAGGACTTTACAACAAAACAAAAATGTACCTAAGCACTAACACGTGGGTAATTGCAGCTTATCTGCCTGTTTTGCACAGTCCCATTTTTCCTGATACAGAGCGGTCACATACCGCTCTTGCCGGTAATTCAGCTACCTCTGCTGATGAGACAGGGAGGGATTTCCGCAGTCATTCTGACTGACAGCCGACTCCTCCAGATAGTCAGTGGTGATCCAGCTGTCAATCAGAATGATGCTGGATGTCCCATCCCCTCGACAGAGTGGAGCAGAAAAGAAGCCTCCGCTCTGTAGACATGACGTCAGCAGACGCTTCTCTGTGAGGGGAATAAGGGCGACATGCACAACAGGCAGGTAAGTTGCAATTACTGCCTGTTAGTGCTTAGGTACATTTTTTTTTTGTTGTAAAGTCCTGGGGACCCCCTTTAATGACCAGGCCAAAATTTTGAAATCTGACCAGTGACACTTTATGTGGTAATAATTCTGGAACGCTTCAACGGATCCCAGTGGTTCTGAGATCGTTTTTAGAATACTAATTGTACTTCATGATTGTGGTAAATTTTGGTCGCTATAATTTTCATTTAGCAATTTTACATTTTTATTCTTTTAAATCATATAGCTATACCAACAAAATAGTTAATGCATCACATTTCCCACATGTCTACTTTACGTCTGCATCATTTTTTAAACATAATTTTTTTATTAGGAGGTTAAAAGGGTTCAAAATTGATCAGCAATTTCTCATTTTTACAACAAAATTTAGGGACGAGATTACATTTGAAGTGACTTTGAGGGGAAGCTATATGACAGAAAATACCCAAATGTGACACCATTCTAAAAAATGCACCCCTAAAAACCACATTCAAGAAGTTTATTAACCCTTCAGATGCTTCACAGAAATTAATGGAATGTGGAAGGAAAAAATGAACATTTTCTTTTCTTCACAAAAATTTAACTTTAGCCCCAATTTTTTTTACTTTTGTAGAAAATGAACCACAAAAGTTGCTGTGCAATTTATCCTGATTACCCGATACCCCATTTGTGGGAAAAAACTATTGTTTGGACACATGGCAGAGCTCAGAAGGTCAGAAGCACCATTTAACTTTTTGAAAGCAAAAATAGCTTGAATTGAGAGCTGACGTCTTCTCGTGTTTGGAGAGCCCAGGATGAGCCTAAACAGTGGAAAACCCCACAAGTGACCCCTTTTTGGAAACTACACGCCTCAAGAATTTTATCCAGGGTTATAGGGAGAATTTTGAATGCAAAGGTACTACACAGAATTTGATAATATTAGGTAGTCATATTGAATATGTCGTCAATAGTGTTGAGCGCAAATGCTCGCTACTCGAGTTTGCATCGGATGCTCGAGTATGCACAGAGTATCTCCGCTGCTCGAGTGACATGCTGTTAAGCTAGTTTCACACTAGCGTTCGGCAGGGCTGCAGAGGGCTGAGTACTTCCTCCGACAAGACCCGCCCACTGCAATAAATAAATAATGGGACTAACGGGATAACATGGGGGGTGGGTCGACATACTAATTAATTATTGGCTTTTGATCACTGTGATAGAGTCTGTCACAGTGATCAAAATAGTAAAAATCCCTGCTATTGCCGGTGCTGGCTGGCAGATCTAGATTGGTGCACTGCTCATGTGCCCTACCATTTTTTTCAGGAAGACGGAGGCCAGGAGAAGCAGGGACCGGAGGATGATGGCGGTACCAGGGGGGGTGTTTGGGGACATCATTTCTTTCTCCTCTGACATGTATACCATGTCAGAGAGAGAAAATTAATTTTTATAGTGGGCACACTTTTTTTTACGTGATTGTTATGTGATCGGGTACCAGAAAAAATAGCCTTGATCGTGTTTTTCAGGGTCTAAACTATCCATGGTAGCGAAACCCAGCATATTTTTGGATTTTGGGGACTGTTTTAAAATGGCTATGAGAGAATAAGGCCCCTTAGCAGCCGCCATTTTAACGCGTATCTGTGATCTTTAAAGGGTTAAACTATGGGGAAAAAAATTTCCCTTACAGCAACATTACAGATGGATATTCTCTGCTCTGCAACTAATAGGAGAGGTGGACATTTTGAATTGACACAATTTCAAGTAAATTATCCAAGCATTGACCCAAAGTCAAAAATTGGTGAAATATTTGAATTTAATGTGTCAGCCATGCAAAAGTCAGTGTCAGAGGTCATTGACGAATATAAATGTAATATAAATGTTCTCCTGAGCCTCCGCAGAGAAGGAGCTTTAATGAGACTTCTCAGTCAAGTCAAGAAGTGTCATTTGACAACCAGACAGACAACTATCAGCTACGCAAGAGAGCAAAATTTGACATACCGTATATACTCATGTATAAGCCGACCCATGTATAAGCCGACCCCCCTAATTTTGCCACAAAAAACTGGGAAAACTTATTGACTCGCGTATAAGACTAGGGTGGAAAATGAGGAAGCTACTGGTAAATTACAAAAATAAAAATAGATACCAATAAAAGTAAAATTAATTGAGACATCAGTAGGGTAAAGGTTTTTGAATATCCATATTGAATCAGGAGCCCCAAAAATGCTCCATACAAAATACTCCCCATATGCGGCTCCATAAAGGTTATGCCCCCAGAAGATGATCCATAGAATGGGCCCCATATGGTGCTCCACAGATTATGCCCCCATATGCTGCACAGATTATGCCCCCATATGCTCCACGGATTATGCCCCATATGCTCCACAGATTATGTCCCATATGTTCCACAGATTATGCCCCCATATGCTCCACAGATTATGCCCCCATATGTTCCACAGATTATGCCCCCATGTGCACCACAGATTATGCCCCCATATGATCCACAGATTATGCCCCATATGTTCCACAGATTATGCCCCCATATGCTCCATGGATTATGCCCCATATGTTCCACAGATTATGCCCCCATATGCTCCACAGATTATGCCCCATAGTAAACATCCCTTATGCTGCCACGCTGCTGCAAAAAGACATACTCACCTCTCGTCGCTGGGGGCCAGGTGCCGGTGTCCTGAGCAGTCGGTGACACCGGTGCGCTATGGGGGCCAGGTGCCAGTGTCACCGCTCGCTCAGGACCCCGGCACCTGCAATATTTACCGATCCCCGGTCCACCGCTGCTCGCTGCTCCCTCCTTCTGTGTCCTCGGCAGTGAACGATCAGGCAGAGGGCACAGCGCGCACTAACGACGTCATCGCGCCCTCTGCCTGATCATAACAGCAAGAGGACGCGAGGACACAGAGGGGAGAAGTGGCACGGGGACAGGTAAATATCGGTATACTCACCCCTCCGCCGGGGCGGTCTCTGCAGCCTCTCCTCTTCTCCTGCTATCTCCGGCAACTCTTCCTTCCTACAGCGGTCACGTGGTACCGCTCATTAAAGTCATGAATATGTGCATATTCATGACTTTAATGAGCGGTACTACGTGACCGCTGCAGGAAGGAGCCGGAGATCGTCAGAGAAGCAGGGGGGCTACAGAGACGCGCCGGCGGAGGGGTAAGTATGATCTGACACCCCCGCCGTACATGACTCGCGTATAAG
Organism: Oophaga sylvatica; assembly: GCA_033576555.1. Lineage (NCBI taxonomy): Eukaryota > Metazoa > Chordata > Amphibia > Anura > Dendrobatidae > Oophaga > Oophaga sylvatica. The sequence goes on from JARQOD010000001.1 coordinate 101,904,497, forward strand.
CCGAGAGGGGGACTTTCAGCCCTAAAAAATGGGCTGAAAATCTCGGCTTATACATGAGTATATACGGTATTTAGATTTCATTGTATGTAATTTTTTTCTTTGCTTCAATACACTGAGGATGATTTACCTAACTTTCTGCCTTTTTATGTCATTGACTTGGGACATGAAGGGGTTGCATGACAACAACTCCTGAATCTTCTGGTGAAAGTTATGTTCATCCAATATCTTGTTTTGCTCAGGTAGGTAAAGTATGTCATAGTCACACCTCTGATAATTCTGTATTGGCTGAGTGGTGACGTTTATTTTCCGTATATTCAGGCATATGGTTTATAGGAAAATCTTTTTATCTCAAGAAAGCTAAACTTGTCCACTGGGGATGTTTATATTGCCCAACTGACCTTCAAGGGACTGTCTCATCATTATAAATCACTAGATTTAGTAGGCTCATGTTACCTCCAGAAACAATGTCTTACTTTCTGCACAATGTGCAGCTCAAAACGGTACAAATGTGTGGTCCTCACTTTGAGACCTTGAAGAAAATCATCTTAGTTAAAAAAACGAATGAGCTCAAAGTACATACTAATTCATAAATCTTGGAAAAAATAAATTTTACAATTGGATGTGTGGAATAAGAATGTTCCTGTGCTGAAATAAACGTATAAATTATAGAGTATACAGACAAGAAAGCTATTGCTTTCTGTGAGGTAAAACATTGGTAAAAAAAAGGCAGAAATTGGCTTTACCTCACAGAAAGAATCAGCTGTAATGTCCGTTTTCAGTCTTCTGCTTCCTCCCCTGGCATTTTTGATTCAAACATACATGGCTAAGTTCATACAGCCAGTGTCTGATACATGCTGCCCATGGAGTGCGTAGCATGTATCAGATTCTCTTTAATTCTCATAAATGGCCTTTGTAGGAGGTAGATGCCGGTTGGGTTACACAGCCAGCATCTACCAGGTATTGTGCGTGCTCAGCTCCTGAGACAGCTCCATAAACAGGCACCTAACATTGGAGGTGCTAGTATTGGGCAGGAGTTAATTCCCCCTTTCTTAAATCCTATTTTACATCATATTACAGCAAAAACGAAATAACTATATAAAGAAACCTTCTGTTTGTGTCTCAGGAGCTGAACCATGTCCCCATTTCTACTCCTCCTAGTCCTGTCACTAGACGCAGCAGGAGCCTCTCCCATCTGCAGTTGGAGAAAAGATTGTAAACCTCTATCCTTTGGATTATCAGCTAAAATGGAACTGATAAACGGGAGAGTAAAGGGTATGCCACACTAAGCGAGATCGCTAGCGAGATCGCGCAAGTGCCATAGATTTTATGACGCAGTAGCGACATCGTTAGCGACGTCGCTGTGTGTGACATGTAGCGGCGATGTGGGCCCCGCTGCGATGTCGCTGATCGTGCACGAACGGTTTGGGCCGTATTTTGATCGTTGGCGTCCCGCTGGTGAGTCTGAATCGCTGTGTTTGACACCTTTTGTGAACGATGTGCGACCTCGTTGACGACGCATATGTCAGCGGCACAGGCGGGATTGGGTTTTCTTTAGTAACGCCCTTCAGCTCCAATTGGTGACCACAACATCACCTCAAGCAATAATAACTGCGCCCCCATCCATTGTTCCAGAGTGCTTTGTGAATGACTCCAACGTTCTATCCTTTGTACGTTGTTGCGAGGATAGTATCGTGTGTGGGTTTTGCGATCCTGTCTGAGTCGCTAGAGCGCTTCATCTTTGCCATTTGGATTTGTATCTTCTGGATTTTTGGATTCAAGGTACATATTGTTTGTGATGTTGTGTGATGCGTTTTTTGTTACACCTTTTATTTTTGTCTGCTTTATTTATTTTATTTTACACCCCACCACTTTTAGGCTTTTGTAAACTGTTTTTTAAATGTTAACTGAAAAGTTAACAATAAGCAATACTTATTTTTTTTTTTTTTTAGTCTTTATTTTATTTTGTTGAAACACTTTAGTAATAGTAATTAACTTTTCTCTTCTTTACCGTACAGGTTGCACATAATGAACCTGACCACCGGGGAGCGTGTGATTGTGGCAGTTGCATTAGTGATGGAGGCAGATCGACAAGAAGAGGCGCGGGTGGAAGAGAAGCGCTCCAAACGAAAGCGTCGCATGTGGACCAGAGAATGGTTGGAGCAGAGGTCCAAATTCACCCACATGCATCTAGTGAGGGAGTTGCAGGAGAAAAATCCGCAGGATTTCCGAAATTATCTACGGATGTAGGAGGCAAGCTCCTACTGGAATGTGTGAGGCCACTCATTGAACGGCAGGATACACGGATGCGTGCAGCTGTTTCAGCAGAGGAACGTTTGGCAGTAACGCTGTGATTTCTGGCAACCGGACGTTCAATGAAAGACTTGCAATTTTCTGCTGCAGTTTCTCGATCGCTGCTTGGCGTACTAATTCTAGAGACATGCAACGCCATCGTCCGCAGTTTACGGAGCTACATGCCTTTTCCCAAATCAGTGGCGGAATGGCAAATAATTGCCTCTGATTTTGAACGGATTTGGCAGTTCCCAAACTGTGGTGGTGCCTTGGATGGCAAACATGTGTGGATTACACAACCAGCCAAAAGCGGATCCTATTTTTATAACTACAAGGGCTACTTCAGCATGATCCTCATGGCCCTTGTTAATGCCAATTATGAATTTATTAACGTTGATGTTGGCATTAATGGAAGGGTTTCTAACGGTGGCGTTTTGGAGCTCACTACTTTTGGTGAACGGTTGTTTAATAATAAACTTAACTTGCCAACCAACATGGACACCACCGCCAACCTAAACTTTGTTTTTGTGGGCGATGAAGCCTTCCCCCTTCATGCGCATCTTGTGAAACCATACCCATAAAAGAATTTGAAAGGGGAAAGGCGTATTTTTAATTACAGACTGTCTAGGGCACGGCGCGTTGTGGAGAATGCCTTCGGCATAATGGCCAACCGCTTCAGGGTTTTCCACACTCCATTCAACATGAAGCTGGAATCGATAGACTCGGTGGTGTTGGCCTGTTGTGTGCTGCACAATTTTCTAAGAAAACGTGATGCTGTTACTTACAGTCCGCCAGGCTTCATGGACTCGGACAGCAATGGTGACGTGGTGCTTGGAGAATGGCGTGACAATGATCCCGCTATTGCAGGCCTTCAACCTGTAAATCAAGGCAGGAGCAAGGACGATGCGAAGGCCTGCCGAGACAAGTACTGCCATTACTTTAACGGGCCTGGTGCAGTGAGTTGGCAGCAGCAGATATAGTTAGCTTTTGAGAATGTTTTACTTTTGCCTTTTTTTAACTATCTTTTAATAATAAAAAATGTTTATTTTAAAAATGCCTTCGTGTTCTTTCAATTATTTTACCACTATGGGAGAAGTGCTAATGATGGGTGAGATGTGGGGAGGGGAGTAATGGGGATGGCAACGAGACATGTTACCAGCAGCTGTAGTTTTTTAACCCCTTACTGCCATCGGACGTACTATCCCGTCCATGGTACCTGGGCCCGTATGACCAGGGACGGGATAGTACGTCCAGCCCTTTAATGCGACATCGCGACTTAAGTCGCGGTGATTGCATTAAAATTCCGATGCCATCTTCCCTCAGGAGAGATGGCGTCTGCATCCGGGGGTCTGTCACCGCCCACCCTCACTCCGATCGCTGTGATTGGCTGTTCAATTCTGAACAGCCAATCGCAGCCTTTCTCACTGTTTCAGCCAATCAGATGGGCTGAAACAGTGAGATCCCAGGCTAGAATCGAGTACCGATGTACTCGATCCTAAGCCTGGGCCTAGAAACGACCAGACCCCCCTGGATTGGCGCGATCGCCGATAACATCGATCGCGCCAATCGCAGGGCACAGCCGCGGTGTATCCGCGCTGTGCCCTGCCTGTACCTGCCTGGATCGGTGCAGTAATAGCACCGATCCCAGGCCGGAGCCTAGGACATACGTCACTGGCACCCAGGGCGTGAGCGTGACAATCAAAACTTATCGGGGAAACAGATGGAGACTATCAGTGCATATGTCTCTGGCCACAAGGATACTGTGTGCGCCCTCCAGCATCAGTCGCCGCCATCTTATGGAAGTGTCCTGCAGCTGCTGATTGGTGCATCAATGTCATCGTCGATCGCGCCAATCACAGGGCACAGCAGCGGTGTGACCGCTCTGTGCCCTGCTTGTTGACCTGTCGGTGACCTGCCTAGGAATCGGAGCAGTGAGCTCGATTACTAGGCCGGTGCCTAGCAACCGGCAAAACAAGGGTCTCCTCTGATTGGTGGGATCGATTGGATCATCGATCCCACCAATGACAGGTCACAGCAGCGATGTGACCGCTCTGTGACCTGTCTGCAAACTGTCTGTGATCTGTGTGACTGCACTGCAGGGGTCCTCACACTTGCTGAGGATTCCTGCAGCGCGGTCACATGCCAGATCTCCTCCTGTGCTGGGCCTTGTGGTGCCACAGTAGCCTGTGACACCACAACTCCTGCTGAAGAGAGAAGAAAAAAGAGAGACTACAAACGTGAGTTTTTGAGCCCCGATCCTGCCCGATCCACCCAATCCCCCCATTTCCCCCTCCCCTTCCCTTTCCCCCTCTTTTTACCCCCTTTGCGCACATTTAGCAGCCGCAGAGCGTTTGATTGGTGACTCAGTTCACCGATTTAACACTCGTGCTCGTTTTTCTTTTGCACCCCCCTCCGTGCGCACTTCCAGCAGCCGCGGAACTTGATAAGTGACACCGGTCACTTATCAGAGCTCGTGCCTGCCGGGTTTTTTTTTTCACCCCACTTTCCGCCACTCCCGTGCGCCACATCCAGCAGCCGCGGAACTTTGATAAGTGACACCCGGTCACTTATCAGAGCTCGTTCCTGCTGTTAATTTTTTTTTTCACTCCCCTTTCCGTCACTCCTATGCGCACATCCAGCAGCCGCGGAACTTTGATAAGTGGGCACCAGTCACTTATCAGAGCTCGTTCCTGCCGTTTTTTTTTTTTTTCACCCCACTTTCCGCCACTCCCGTGCGCACATCCAGCAGCCGCGGAACTTTGATAAGTGGACACCGGTCACTTATCAGAGCTCGTTCCTGCCGTTTTTTTTTTTTTCACTCCCTTTCCGCCACTCCCGTGCGCACATCCAACAGCCGCGGAACTTTGATAAGTGACATCAGTCACTTATCAGAGCTCGCTCCTGCCGTTTTTTTTTTTTTCACTCCCCTTTCCGCCACTCCTGTGCGCACATCCAGCAGCCGCGGAACTTTGATAAGTGACACCAGTCACTTATCAGAGCTCGTTCCTGCCGTTTTTTTTTTTTTTTTCACCCCACTTTCCGCCACTCCCGTGCGCACATCCAGCAGCCGCGGAAATTTGAAAAGTGACACCGGTCACTTATCAGAGCTCGTTCCTGCCGTTTTTTTTTTTTCACTCCCTTTCCGTCACTCCCGTGCGCACATCCAGCAGCCGCGGAACTTTGATAAGTGACACCAGTCACTTATCAGAGCTCGCTCCTGCGTTTTTTTTTTTTTTTTCACTCCCCTTTCCGCCACTCCTGTGCGCACATCCAGCAGCCGCGGAACTTTGATAAGTGAACCAGTCACTTATCAGAGCTCGTTCCTGCCGTTTTTTTTTTTTTTCACCCCACTTTCCGCCACTCCTGTGCGCACATCAGCAGCCGCGGAACTTTGATAAGTGACACCGGTCACTTATCAGAGCTCGTTCCTGCCGTTTTTTTTTTTCACTCCCCTTTCCGCCACTCCTGTGCGCACATCCAGCAGCTGCGGAACTTTGATAAGTGACACCGGTCACTTATCAGAGCTCGCTCCTGCCGTTTTTTTTTTTTTCACTCCCCATTCCGCCACTCCCGTGCGCACTCAGCAGCCGCGGAACTTTGATAAGTGACCCGGTCACTCATCAGAGCTCGTTCTGCGTTTTTTTTTCACTTCCCTTTCCGCCACTCCTGTGCGCACTCCAGCAGCCGCGGAACTTTGATAAGTGACACCGGTCACTTTCAGAGCTCGTGCCTGCTGGTTTAGACTTTTTTTCAAAGGCATTTTTTTCCCTATTCGCTTTCTTTTTCTTTGCTTTTTCCTTTCAGCATAGTTTGCACCAACCACTGTCCCCCCCACACACACACAGTTATAAATAAAGTACACACAAAGCACCACATTCACAAAAAAAATGTCCCGCTCGTCACGTTCTTCCCAACAGCGCTATTCAGTGGAGGAGGCTACGCTTTCCTTGCCTCCGACACTGATAGCGAGGGATAGGATCCCACATTTCTTTACTTTTCAGATTCTTCTCCTCTTCTTCTTCTTCCTCCTCCTCCTCATCTTCCTCCTCGGGTCCTGCAGACCGCCACGCAGACGCCCCAGGACAGAAGATGAGGCAGCGCCCACCCCCTGAAAAAGAACCAGCGCACCCCCTCTTCGGACCCCGTATGGACCCGCCCCCCGAAAATTACGAGCCACTGATTCCTGATTTTGTGGTGAATCAGGAATCAAGTTTGCACCACGGGCCCCAGAGAAATGACTTTTTTAAAGTCTTTTTTTTCTGAGGTTTTTTTAACCTCGTGGGGAGC